>OY856413.1:683764733-684347233 GCA_963693085.1 Alisma plantago-aquatica | reverse complement strand
TACAATATAAATTTTGACCCGATTCAAAATGACCTTTTTTTATAGATTCTGTCATAATATTTAATTTCACAACTTCGGAGCTTTAAACCCGCAATTAACCTGAAAATGACCCGAAATTCCGAGTTGGCACCCCTACTGCCAATGCTCAAGAGGGGGCGACCAATGTACAAGAGGGAGATGTACCTGCCTATACTTGAACATTGAAACAAATACTTTTGTACTAGCATGTCGCCATAGTATTGCTTCATAGAATCAGATATATTGTAAGTATAGTATATATCTATTGTAAGTATTCTGTAGATCTACTGTGAGTACTTATATATCTATTGTAAGTATACTATAGAAGCAGTAGAGGATCCTCATCCTCCAGTGGGACCACGTCCAGAAGAAGTAGAAGATCCTCATCCTCTAGTGGGAGGTAGACATCCACCTCAACCACAACCCTGACCGTGGTCATGTCCAGAATAAGCAGTGCAAGCAACCAGAAAAGGATGCTTAAGAACAGGTTTGGCGGTCATAGATGGTAAGCATTGGACGCGTTTGGGGATGTCTTGAAGGGTAGGCAGAGGGTCATTTGACAGAATCTGATCAACCATGCCGGAGAAGGAGGCAAGAAGGGTAGCTAGAAACTGAACTAGTTGTAGTTCATTATGCTGCTTTTGAGCTTCTTTGATATCTGTCATCAATGGATGATAGATTTGGTACTCAATTCAAAGAGCAGAGCACTGGTTGTAGAAGTCTTCAATAGAAGTGTCAGAAGAAAACTCCTTCTTTGCCAGGTTTCTGAAAATATCAAAAACTCATTTAGGATTTTTCTGATGAGAGTAGACATGGGACAGCTGGTCCCACATTGCCTTAGCATAAAAAAGGCATAGCCAGGATTGACTGATCCGCGGATCAGTGTTGTTAAGGAGACAGGACATAATAACCGAGTCTTCTTTGGACCATTGTTCATAACTTTGCTTGGTTTTGTCATCGACAATAGCAACAGGGGCAACAAGTGGATTAGAAGTGAGATGTGAGTACCGACCTTGGGCTTTGACATAGAGGACGAAGGACACCGACCACAATTGGTAATTAGAGTCATCTAGTTTGACGGTAGTAACAGACATACAACGAGTAGGATCAACTGAGGCCATGTTGAGCAGACGTAGAGCAGCAGGAACGAGGCGGCACAACAACAATATGCAGAAGATACATAACCTGCTATGGGGCAGTCACAGCAGTAGGGATCTGACTCATCAGATTAGAATAGACCCGTATCGGGCAGAAGAATGGATAGAGAAACCTACGCCATCATGAACAAGATCAATATCCCATCATGAGGCGTAGGCAGAAGTTTCGGAGAAACAAGGGGCTCTCAATGTGGAATAGCGATGGCTGTCTAGAAGATTCCACGTACGGAAGGAAGGAGGGGAGTGGTGGAGGAGAAGAAGGGTGGCTGGTGGTGGCGGTGGTGAGAGAGGGGGGTGTGGCGGTGGCGTGAAGGGAAGAGGGTGGGGGTTGTGGCGGGAGTGGTGTCTGCGGTGAGAGAGGGGGTGGTGGTGGAGGCCAACGACGGCTGAAGGGGAGGGGAAGGAGGGTGGCAGGCTGGAGGGAGGGCATGGGTGGGATTGGAGGCAGCAGAGGAGGGAGGGGTTGGAGAGGCGGCGGCGGGTGGCGGGCAGCAGGGGAAGGGGGGTTCAACGCTCGGCATTGGGGGGTGGCGGAAGGGGGGGTCTAGAGCATGGGGGGATTCAAGGATCTAACGTGCTCTTGATACCATATAGAGAGAATGAGAATTGCTTATTTAGTGAATGAAAATTGTACAATGTAGTCTCTTATATAACATAAGTGACTAGAGACTAGAGTAGGGATAATAAATATGAGACTAAACTACTGGAGTAATAAGACATAAGTGAGGCACATGCCATGCACATGACACTCAACACAGACACAACAAAATATTATCTCTATATAATATATATATATTTATTAATATTAAATGTATAAAATTTAGGTTCAGACTGGATATTTATTTGAATTCAATTATTTATGCAATTTGGATATTATCCGTTCGGATCAGATTCAGATGTCCATTGGATATCATATCGGGTATTAAATCTATTTTTTTTTCATATTCATGGGTATAGCAGTAACCGCTCCATATTCGATCTATTTATAGGTCTAGTAGCATATCATTATATTTATATTAATATAACTATTTTAGTTAAATTTGTCACCCACTGGTGTCCATGTGCCATGTGTGAAACATGCTACCAAAATAGACATGTATGAATTGGAGTAAAGTTCAACATGTGACAAATTTAATCACCCAATTTAAACGGGTCAATCCATTAGCCCATGTTTGGTTCGGGATCATGATCCTGTGTTCGGATTGGGTTAGTCAAATATCCAGATTAGCCTAATTTGGATCATTGTCTTATTTTATTTGACGATCTAATTGACACTTAGATTAGACTGGTCTTGTTTTCAGTGTTGCATATAAAATAAAATATTATATAGTCAAAGCTGAATCTTGACTGAGATATTATGATAGAAACATGGTTGAGTTGGTATGGACCATAGTACATGATCCCAAATGGATCCCGTTAGTTCAGCTTTTGCTAAACAACCAGGACAAGATCCTGACTGAACTGGTCAAGATCTATACTTACTTGACACAAAAAGATAAAATATGAATAATTTCCTGAATTAAACAATGCCTAAGTGCCTACATAATTTAACCTGATTAGACAAGTCTATATAGTATTGTGTACACAGCTGTTAGCAGCAACAAAGGGAGTACCTGACATCCACATATCTTTTCGTAATGAGCGTCGCAATGACTTGGTTCCTTTCCTTAATTAATTGCAATTTATAATTAAAAGAGGATGTGAGGAGACGAAACGTGGGCTGCTGTTTGCTTAACTTAATAGTTAACACGAGGTATGGGAGGATGGCACCCGTAGGTGATGTGATAGCTATTTGGTTCTGGTGGCGTTCTTTTTCAATTAATTATATATATAAATGCTCGGTACAGATTTTTTGCAGACGTCTTTTCACTTCGCTGCAGTGAGCAGTCATTAAGTAGTGATGAATAAATATAGAAAATCTATTGAAAACGAGTGACTAGAATTAAGTCTCGCATGCTCGCACAAATAAAACCTCGCATAGGATCACTCCTCTATATATATATATATATATATATATATATATATATATATATATATATATATATATATATATATATATATATATATATATATATATATATATATATATATATACATATATGTATATATATATACATATATGTATATATATGTATATGTATATGTATATATCTATATATACATATATATGCACATATATATATGTACACACACACACAAATATATATATATATATATATATATACCTATATATATGTATATATGTGTGCATATATATATATATATATATATATATATATATATATATATATATATATATATATATATGCACACATATATACATATATATATATATAGGTATATATATTATACATATATATACATATATATATATGTATAGATATATATGTATATATGTATATATATATATATATAATATATATATATATATACTTACATATGGAACTATTTTTTAATACATGTGCTGTTAGCTACCCGCTCTAGGAAATAGTTACTTTTTTGTAGCTTTCTACAATACGCATTAAGGGTTACATTCTTTTAAAAAGTTACATTACATGAGCATTAGTTATAGTTGTTATTGATGTGCTAGTTACATCTTTTATTTGCCGATTCACCAAATTTTACAGTAAAATCTTCCCGTTTTATCTTTTTAGCAGGATGGTTATTTTAATGACAAACAATTACTTATTTGTCCAAATACTTACTATTCATACCAATTACTTTTCAGGATGTACGAGTAACTAAACCTTAGTTACCCACACGGACAACAAATAAATCCCCTATATATAATATGCACACTATAGAATTGAACAATTGAGACATACAATGAAACTGTGATAATCTGTAATACTCTAAACATGATCTGGTTTAGTATCATCATCATCAGTTTTGCTAACTAATATTCCAAAAACAAAATTCACAAGGATGAATACACTGACCAACAATGTTTTGATTTTTATTGATTCAAGTTGTCAAAGATCAAGGGACAACCGAATATGTGAAGCATGTTTTTTTTGCCAATTTTGTGATCCCTGTCAGCGGACTTGAAGTGGTAGTATTGGGGTGAGGCTAATTCTATCCATGATGGGAAGGTAGACGAATCTGAATAGATCCGTAACATAGGTCGTTGACTCTATGCAATTACAGTAAATGTCGCGGTTGATAGTATGAGGAGCCTTTTCTACATTTATGGAGGCTTGATGAGGTTTGACATAGAAGTGATATAGTCTAGAGAGTAGTAGTTTGAAAAGAGCTGGATGAAAAGATCTAACCGTTGGTTCAATAAATTCTATAGCTTCTGACTTGTATCAAGTTGCTAGTCTCTATTTCATCTATTTGCGATCAAAGGGAATGATTCTTCTAGTTCTGAGCATTGGTCGAGGGACATGGAGCTTAGAAGGGTGGTATTAGATCACTTATTTTTGTCAATGAAGTTGGGTAAGAAGGAGATGATGTGGTGTTGCTAGTTGTTTAATGGTTGAGCATTGATGTTGTAGACAAGGGTGGAGTTAGGGGGATTCGTCTGGGGCCATGCCCCATAAAGAATATGAAAGAAATCTACATATATATGTGTTTACATACATACATACTCTGGAAGAGAAACAATTGCCCCATGATGTGTCTAAATGAGAAAAAGTCACATATCTTCATGTATGTTTCATGCAAAGACAAATTCAAACTCATGGAGGTAACTGGTTTACAAGAAGGTTCGTGGCCAACCAAATACCTTGGTTTCCCCCTTGCAGGTGGGAATCTCAGAAGGAAACACTTCCATGAGTGTTTAGACAGGCTCAAAGATATGATTAGCAAGTGGCTGAGATCAAAGATGGCAATGGCAGGAAGAGTGGTCCTTCTCAAAAGTGCATCTATGGGATTGATTAGGTACTGGATGACAATGGAGGAGATTCCCCATTCAGTACTGAGAAGAATGGAAATTAAGCTCTCTGACTTCTTGTGGGGTAGTTCAATCCACCCGATGAAGTGGGAGAGACTATCTTTTCCACTTGATGAAGGAGGAATTGGTCTGCAATCCCTCTATGATCTTGTTGATGATCTATACACGCTCAAGAGGATCTAGAAGTTGAAACTTGAAGAATTTACATGGTCGTTGTGGATGCAAAAAAGATACCAAGATGATCTCAGCATGGAACCCAATCATAGGTGGGGGTTCTCAACTTCATGGGGGCGAATGGTGGAAATATGGCCTAAATGGAGACCAAGAGCTTCTAAAGATGACCTGTGGCAGCTGTGCAGATGGAAGGGTACTAAAGACAAGAATACATAAACTTTATGGGTATCTAACATCAACCCAGATGGAGTCTCATGAGTTTTATAGCCTACAAGGAATACTTTCTTAGCCTGGTGAAGGCTAAGAAGTGGAACATGAATGTCAATACCACTTGCTTCCTTTGTGGGAGTGATGAAGATGTAGAAGAGAATATGTTCTCAATGTGCAATATGTGGGGGAGAGCCCGACTCAAATTGGGAATGAAAGGATGTAAAGAATTGGCAGAATCCTTACAAGAGATGATCGCAATGAACAATGCCGAGAAACTATTTCATGTCTGGTGTATCACAACCTGTGTACACTTTATTTGGAATGAGAGGAATAACATATGGTTGAAACGAAAGAAGAGAGATGAGCTTTCTCTCTTCCATAGCTTGGAGAAGGACCTTAAGTTTTTATATGTAATCTATATACATAACCTTTGTGATATTCCTCATATTGTGAAGAGGAATTGGGATTTATTGTAACCTATCTCTTGAGTGGAGAATAAGAGTGTCAATGTTATGTAGTCACATGGCATGAGTGTGACTTATAATATGCACCCTTTTAGGGTTCGGTTATATAATTTACCAATAGTTTCCGATACATATACATTATATATATATATATAGTCATGTTAGAATACACTCGAGTGTATTTGGAGAAGAATACACTCAAGTGTATTTGAAGAAGAATACACTCAAGTAGTTTTTCATGATGCAATATTTTTTTCAAAAATCTAATCCTTCTTAATCATCTTGTGAATAACTCATATAAAAAATTTGAGCACATTTGGACATTTATATGTAATGTTATAAAGACCACAAAAATTATGCATTTCAAATTTGTTTCGTGCGTCGATTTTTTTCCCCTCGGACGAGTGACTTACACTCATCCAAATGGGCTCAAAATTTGTGTGTAGCCTAATTATAGTATGACAATGAAGATCAATGGTTTATATCTTGTAAAAAATAGTCTTAATATGCAAACACACTTGAGTGTATACGTGCGATATGTACACTCGAGTGTATTCTAGCCTGACTCTCTCTCCTCTCTCTCTCTCTCTATATATATATATATATATATATATATATATATATATATATATATACATACTAGTATATGCACGTGCTTTGCACGTTTCTTATATTAATAATAACAAATGGCAAACTATTTATCAAATGATATTATAACGACTTCATCTCATTCGCCAATTCTGATGAGTACATGATGTTTCATTCTAGCCAAACAATTTAGTGGTGTGAGTTTGACATAGAGGTAAATGAGGTGGAATTCATGGTTGAGCATAGAATAAGTTTGTGAATAATTACTTGTTACTTCCTACTGTGTTCATGTTGGACCCAGTGTTATATGCGATATAATATCAAATTACCATTTCTTTTGTGTGCACTATTTGACATAGACAGATTGGTTCACATCAATATTTAGTTATATATACTTTCAAAACAAACATCCTGAGATTAAATTATGTGGTTACGGATAGTATGATTGAGATATAAATATATTAGGTGAATTAATTAGTGATTAGGTTTATTATGTAGAGACAAAAGCATTTTTTACTTTCGAAACAAAAAAATATATACTTATTTGTTTATGCACTATGACCACTTGTCTGTAGTATTGTGCATAAGATATTTTTAATGTATTATGTCAAATATAATAACTACAATGTTATTACGTCAATGATAATATAATATATAAATAATGTATTATTGATAAATTTAGTTAAATAGGATCCCCAAAGCTAGATACATATATACGTTTACCACTATGGGTTGTGTTACATACAAAACATTATCAACATGTGTGCTTTTGGTATTCTTTTTGTTATATACATGATTTAAAGCATGCTATACAATGTATCATTGAACCTTTTTATACATGAAAATAGTATTTTATTTCTTTATTATTATTATATATAGATTGTTGTCATGAATTTTATATCATTATTCTACAACACCGCAAATCACACTAAAATTGTGTAAAATTTTATTTGAAATTCATTTGATTATAACTAACCTTTAAAGAACTTTAAATAAATTAAATTGTTTTGTAATGTTAATATTTTTGGTGACTCACCATATTTCTAATGTAGTTCATTTAAAACTCATTTTTCTTGTAAGAAAAAAGATGATGATAAGAATCTTAAAATGTAAATATATATAACAACATAATGTAAAAATGTAAAATTATTGAATTTAATATTATGAACATATTATTTGATATTTATCTTATGTAGTAACATTAATAGAAATTCAATATTTTGTTAAGTATCTAATATCAAGTTCATACACTTAAATGTATACATATTCAAGTAAAAAATAGTACAAATAAGAATTATTGAAGTATTGAAATCTTTACATATACATTATTATTGAAAATTATGAGATCTCAGGGTGTACTATTTTCTATACAACTACATTTTTATATTCATATGACCTATTTAATTAGATATAATAGTTGATGAATTGATTTCATTTTAAAGTCATTCACTCTTGACAAAAGTACAAAAACTACAAATTAATGCAAAATGGCCTAAAATGTTGATATAATATTATCTTGAAAGTTGAACTAAGGTAAAAAAATACGATTTCGTATAAATCATGTCTTATTTGGAAAATTAAAGTCTAAGTATTTTTTAGAAATGCTTGTTTTGAATGTTTGAAAAGGTTAATAAAAATAAAAGTAGGATCCATATACGTATATAATAGAAAATTTACAAACTTTGTTTCCCTTTGAAAGTAATATGATTAATGAAAAAATCCTATATGTAAAGAATTTGACCAGATCACTATAAATAAAAAAAAATCGAAGTTTGAAATAGAGATTGAATTCAAAAAACAATATTGTAAAAACTAAGTTGAATTTCAAAATAATGTTGGAGTATTTTCACATTCTGGGGTCGTACTTGGAAGCATCTTTCAAATTAAGACTATCAATAAGAAAAGTTTGTTGATTACATATGGTGTATAATCAAAGTCCAAGTCGATAGAGTGAAATTGAAAGCAAAATAATAATAGATATTATAACTAATAAAGAGGAGTGCACATCATTATTTATTCATTATTTTCATTTTCCCAATCACATAAAACAACACAGTTCAATAGCAACCTTGCAAGGTTATCATAGGATCAAAATAACAAATTTATGGTTAAATGTGTAAAAATGTGGTCTTCCATGACTCAGTTGGGGAGTATAGTCGTTATGATTATGAAAGAGAGGTAGATTAGGCAGGATTCACGGTTGAGCATAGAACAAATTTGTGAACAATAGCTTGTCAATTCCCAGTGAGTCCATTGAAGACCCAATGTTATATGCGACATCATTTTAAATTAGTGTTACTCTTATATGAAATATCTGAGATTGATAGTTTGGTTCACACAATAAATCAATTATATGTACCGTAAAAATGAATGGCTATTAAAATATGTTTGCAGGAATGGTATGAATGAGATATATCTGTGAATTAAAAACTGGTATTTTAGGTTCATTACATAGAGAGAAAAATATTTTCTCTTTTTCCTTTGAAACAACAAAAATTTACTTTTCAGTTTGTCTACTTTGAACTCCTTAGTATTGTGTATGATGATATTACTCATGTATTATTATAAACATTTTTCTAATTCTCTACCATGTTTATTACATCCATGGAAAGAATATATTTAGATAATATATATTGGTAAATCTAATTAAGTTGGTGCCATAAAGATTCTACAAATATATAAGGTGACCACGTGGGTTGTGTTAGATACCACACATTAACAATATGTGTGCCTTTTGTATTTTTTTCTTATTCATGCAAATTTTAAACATGAGATATTGTATTCTTTACCTTTTTATATATTTTAATATAATAAATTTTTTGTTGATAAAAATTTATTGTTGTTAGGAATTAGATATCATGTTCCTACGACATGGATAATCACACAAATTTGTGCAAACTTGAATGTAAAATAAACATTTAATAATATATAATGATTAGGAACTTTGGATAAATTATATTGATTTTTAATATATTTACATATTTTCAATGACTCATTTTGATTTTTGTAATGTCGTTCGATCAAAAAACTCATTTTTTTAAAAATAAAAACATGAATATAAGAAACTTAAAATGTAAATATATACAACTATATAATCTAAAAAAGTAGAATCATTGAATTAAATATTATGAATGTATCGTTAGATACGAATATACTACAATAACATTAAAAAGGTTAATATTTTGAAACATATAAAAATTCAAGTTTGTACAATTGAAATGTATGTATACTGAAGCAAAAAATGCTAGAAACATATAATTACTAAACTATTGAACTCTTTACAATGATATTATTATTGAAATTCAAGAGATCTCAATGGTGCGTTGCTTTCTATTCAATTGTGTTGTTGAATTCATATGACTGGCTTCATTAGATACACATATTTCTGAATTAATAAATTTTTTAAGTCATTCAATCTTGATAAATATAAGTATGTAAACTACAAAAGATGCAAAAAAGGCCTAAATGCCAAGCTTGTGTTATCATGATATTAAAAGTAATTGAAACAATATGGTTTTGTTAAACCCATACCATATTTGGACAATTAAGGTTTAATATGTTTTAGAAATGATTGTCTTGAATATTTTAAAAGGTTAATAAAAGGAAGAAAAAACGAATCCATGTACATAAATAAGAAAAAATTAAAATATTTTGTTTCTTTTTGTATGCAATCCCATCAACAAAAATTGTTTGAAATTTAGTGAATGTAACCAAAATACTACAAATAAAAAAGTAGAAGTTTTAAATAGGCATTCAATTAAAAATCTTGTCAAAAATAACACAGATGAATGTCAAAATAATATAATAATATTTTCACATTTTAGATTTTTAGCTATAAATATCTTTCAATTTATTATTATTACTAACAAAGATTTGTCAATTGCATATGATTTATATTCGAAGTCCAAATCTATCCAACAGAACTTGAAAGAAAATAGGATTAAGAGATTATAACTAATAAAGAGGAGCGTACATACATATTTATTGATCAATTTTATTTTCCCATATATAAAAACAACACAGTTTAAAAGCAAGCATGTAAGGGTATTATAGGATCGAAACCATTAAAGAACGAACAGATGTGAAAATGTGTCCTTTCAAAACTCATCTAGGTCAATTTCATCATTATAGAGGGGGAGAATGAAATATGTTGATGTGTTAAACAAACCAAGGAAGGTGTCGTTGGGGTTGGAGGATGTAATTTTTCTTTGATGATGAGAAGAAAAGTCTTTCTATAAGACACTTAAGATACCACTCGTGTAAGTGAAAGAGGAACTAAAAGGAAATAGCCATGGTGTTTAAAATGAGGATATTGATGCATGCTAGACATTATTGTTTCCTTTATCATGTCAAAGACACGTTGGACAAAAACAATCTTCAAAACAATCATTGATGATACGCCCACACAACTAAGATAAGTGTCTCTAGTTTGTAGGATTGTGATATAAAATATGAAGAATAAGGATATATATTACTAACATGTAATAATTATACTTACAAATTCTAGTTATATAAGAATATTATCCATAGAGAAGAAATATCAGAAAAGAAAATCTACTTATGAAGGTTTCTTATATACATAAATTATCATTGTGGTAAGAATGTAGAGGTAAATGGGAACCGATAGTAGATGAAAGGTGGGTATTTGGAAACACTTCTTGACGAAATGACATTTGACAACCTATCCTTTGCCTAGTTTGTTGATAGTTACACTAAATCTGATTATATCGTCTCACTCTAGTTCACTGAAAGCGTATATTACAGATGGTGTTTTCCACTTAGAAAGTATACTATCTATTTTGGAGTGTGACTATCATTGATGCATGCATGGAAATTTATGGGGTCATCCCGAACAATGCAATTACAACTTTATTTTGAAGGATGTGATATTGCAATTAATTCAGATGTAGATCTCTAGATGAACATGGAGAGATGCTACCCTTCTTATGATATGTTGGAGAGAGGCAAGGAAAAGCAAGTATTCAAAACACACAAGTCAGATGATCAAATTGTGAGAAAATTGCACTTGCCAACTAACTCACTTGGTCAAGTCCGTTGCTTGTGAAACACAAGTTGGACGATCAAATCTCAGCATTGGGACGCTACATGACGGACTAAGGCCCTTTGTGGAAGTGATTGACTGTTCTCTCTTCTGATTACCATTGAGAGGGAGGAGTTTAAAGTCCCCACTATCAGAGAAAAAAAATTGTGAGAACTAAAGCCCGCATGGGAACACCATCCTGCCCAGCTTCGCCCGTATTAGTCAACTCGATTTTCTGTCCACTCCTCCAATATCCCATTGCTTAGGCTATTAGAACACTGAAACAAATAGAATATAACCAACAATGTTGGTATCTTCTGTAAAGCGGACATGGGCGATATATGCAGAGTTTCATGACGATAATACTATAGAGAATAACAATTATGACGGATAGGTAAACGAGAGAAAAGTGGACCATGAACGCTCATTGCAAAATTATCAAGGTGAACCCCGTTTTTGTTTAATTTCCCAGGAGAGGTAAAAAAATCAAGACCAAGTATACTAAACGCAGATAACATTTAAAGTTGCATGATCAAACTAGAGATCTAAAACCCAAATAGAGAACCACCGTGCAGTCCAACTTTGTCTAAGTAATATATATCAATTCCTGAGGGATAAGTAAAAGAGGGAGAAAAGAATAGAGCATAACTAGTTTTTACAAGAATGCATACAAAAGTAAACAATGTAATAAATATAGCAACTCGATTACCAAAACATGCAACATAACCTTTACTTGCATTGTACCAATAATATCATCATTAAGATGCAAAGTAAGGTTTATAAGGAAAAAAAAAGATATAGAAAAAGATGGGATATAGCTAGTTTCCCTTTGCCTCTCTACAAAAGTATAATTAACTTATGAGGTTTGATACCTATCAACCCATTTTATAGTAACTGGCAAAAATCTTGATGTCTCTCTAGCCATTACCATGAGTAGGTGAATTCGTACTTCTCTCTCAATTTATACCTCATTCATAAGAAATCTAATACCTCTTATTAAAACTGTAGTGATTAGTATGTGGCAATCCACCTCTTATCAATGTGCAATGCCAAGTAGGCGTCACGATGTATCTCTTAATTAAGTAGGAACCGTGCCACCTCTTAAATCACATCAATTAAATCATACTATTTTCACGACATATTTCTTTTCAAATAGTATGAAATTAAACAATAAATACAATTTGATCAACATACATAAAACCGGTCTAAGATGGCTAATAATATTGTAAAAAGTATGCATAATTTAACAAAACAAAAATAATATTTGAAAACGAAGATCAAAACATCAAAACAGCGTCTAAGATCTCATAAAGAATTATAATGCGGTACATATCATAATGAGACTAACACTCTATCACTGTGAATGTTTTACACAAGGTGTCCCAAGAGGACACAACTACATCAAGTAGGGATATTGAAGCATGATGACTATCAAGAACCAACATCACATATGTTGTAACATTTTTTCTATAAGATCATTACAACATTGAGTAGAATTATGTGCTTTCTAATTCGTTTCTTATTTTATCTCATGTTTTGGTGAGAGACTGTGTGCCTTCTATTTCAATATGTAACAAGCTAGACAAGTTTTCCAAATATTTAGCTTTTTACTACAACAAAATAAAAACTATTTCGTTGTTTTTTTGTATATATATCAAACCAAATAAATAACTAAATTTTAAAATTTCATTTTACTGAAAAATTGTTTGTATTCATGTAATAGTAAGCATGCATTAGAACGTCTACCTTGTGGATTTTTTTATAGAATTGTCGTGTAAGTACCCCACCCTGAAACTAAATTAAGCAATGATAGTTATTGATCATTTGTCTTGCATAGGAAATATATAGATAATTACTACTTGTGTATATTTACATTATTTGTAAGCACTATGCTTTTTTATTTGATCCATAAAAACACAATAGTTTTCATTTTACCCCATCACACACACACACACACACACACACATATATATATATATATATATATATATATATATTAATATAGAAACAAAACTTATTTTGTTTTGTCTACATTTTGAGAGGGAAATATGATTTTGTCATGTCATAAATCAACATTATTATGGATGACAATGGTATTGCAGAAATCCATATTCAAAGATAATCACATCATATTTTACACCGCATAACTACACCGCGTTGTTTTGGTACAAATATGATTTTTCACTTTTAAAACTGTGGTGGCTTGCCATGGTTATGATTCTAGACAAACAAATAATAGATAAAACTGTACTAATTTTTTTCATTTTAATAATGTATAAATATATATAGAATAATGTCCAAATTATTTGTTATCATTCTTACATATATAGCTAGATCTCTATTTTTAAATGGAATTTGATGTATAAAGAAATAGGAATTTTCATTTTATATTACAATTACTAAATACATGGTTGTCTTCTTCATACACCTAATAAGCATACATGTGCTCTTTGGACATTAATATATAAACAAACATATTATACTTTAATATATTTTGTCCTTACTATTTATGTGTACTTTCATAAACTTATATTGTCATTTATATAATAGTGGCAATGAGAGTCAAGATCTTTGGGGAGATTATCTAATGGCTTATGCTTATTTGAATTATTTCATACAAATCTCAAATGGAAACGTGCAAACATTATAAAAAAAGAGATAAATAACTGAGGTGAGAAATGGGTTTATTATTATAAGTTAAGAATTTAGTCATTGATTGAAATATGTAATTGTTAGTGGAGATGAAATCAAGTTAAGAAAAATAAAGAAAGGTGAAAATAATATGGAAACACAAAATAGAGAAAGATAGAGTTAAGAAGAGTGAATGACATCTGTTATTACTGGTTATCTTTCTCCATAATTAATTCAAATAGTATATCACCCTTCTGTACCAATTTCTAACTTAACCCTCTATCTCTTCAAATATTATACTACTAAGTTGATTCAAAATATTATATTACTTCTTTCTCAATAAAAATAACAAAGAAACATAACTTATATGTGTGAAAATGAGGGCGAAAGCTTAAATTAAAAAGAGAGACTTGAGGAGACGTTTTGAATTGAATATTATTGTTTGAAAAATAAAAAATATATATAAGTGAGGGAAGATTTATGAGTTATAGAAGAAGGTGGTGCTTGAAATTTTAGTGAGAGCGAATTTAATAGTTATGAAAGATTATATTTTTGTTTACTAGTGATAATGTTAGTTCATGTGAAGGAAAACTTGATTTTTCAGTATTCAATATGAACACAATATTGGTTTTTTTAGACTGTCTATGGTGTTATTTCCAGTTATTTTGTACAACTTTATAAGTTTTATGTATCAACAACGATCTAAAAGGAAAGAAAATGCAAGATGTACCTTGTCCTAGAGCAAGTTCAACAACTTTCCTTACACAGAGATGCGTTTCCTTATCAAGCAACACAAGGATGGTAGTCAACCAAGTTCTCCTGATGTAGTACTCACAGATAATAGATCACATCACTCTCTTAGCATAGCAGCAAAAACCTCCATGCCTTTATGTAATCCATTCGAACCACTGAGAACTCCATTTAGTACTTCCTCAGTCAAAGAGAATGAGTCATCCCTTCATTTGTCAATGTGCTAGTGTCGATGTCTTCTCCCTTACTATCTCTCTTTCACGGGTACGACGACTTGAAATTTCATGTCACCACAATTGTGAGAAGTCAAGTGTAAGTCTTCAGAGCCTTGGTCATCCCCTTTTATATAGGAGTGACTAAGCTAGGATTTTACAAACTCTAGGGAGACAAAGGGTTAGTTTCATGGCTGGGTGGAAGGTATGCATGACCAATCGATCAATGGTTGTAGTCAATAATGCAATAATATTGATTTTATTGAACCAATTAATGCATGTTGCCATTATTAAATTATTTGACTCATTCAAACTTGTTAATTTGTCTCAGTTGGTCGATTTAACACTGCAATCAGTCGATTGACTACTCTAACTATCTGTTGGAAACATTGATCAGTTGATCGATTTCAATCGATGGAATGGTTGGTCCCATTAGTTAGAGTCAAAATAGTCTAATCGATTGGCTGGACATTTCGTTCAGTCGATTGAAATCGTATTTTATTGACTAAACACTCCCCTCGATTGACTGACAATCAATATTTATTCATTTTGATTCCTTAATAGTTTAGTAACTAAATTGAATCTTGTCCATGATTAAACTCCTCTTCCAAGTATATTATATATGTGTGACCCTATAGGTTTCAAATTATGTTGGTAGTGAGTGTTTATAATCATATTATGACATCACAAGCAATGAGCAATATCTAGCAACACATCATTGCTACCAAAGTCAATGACAAATTAGAGAACAACTTCAATCTACATATGTGATCAATGTTACCATGATCGTATAGTTCCTTTGTCACAGATATTCAGATTGAATGTACGGCACTGAATTGTCATCTTTTTAATATTCAATTTATGTTTCTTAAACCATAATAGACTATTGAGATGCACATGAGCTCAATGTCACATATTAACTCACATTAGCATTATCACACATTTATCATTCTACCTTATCAAGTGACAATGATATCAACTTCGGTAAGAGGGGCAAATACCATCTACACCACTCATAGCTAATATCCATGTTTCACACTATACTCGACACCATTTTTATGGCAACTCTTATTCAAGGTCACATTGAATGGTGTCCAAGTTCATCGAACGACATGTAATGAGTGTAGAGATTTCAGGTCTAAGAACTAAAATCACCACTATTAGTTGGAAAGTTGATTTTTGCTACCATTCGATGGTTCCAGTATCACTCTAAGGTGGATCTTTCTAGTACAATTTCTCTAATAAGTACCCATGTGTTTGACTTGATATACAATATCATGACCAATGGGACTCTATCATCTAGTCAACACACATTCTAACCTTATGTATTATTGCTGTCTATTTTACTTCTATAATAATATCCGACTAAGGATATGATGTGATTCTTCTCAAGGCCACACACTAGCCAAATAAAGGTGACTGGATGCAACCCTAAGGGAAAACACATGGATCTCTCAGAATTTATATGTGGACCTAGTCCAACTCACAGGCTCAACTAATCACACATACCCGCAAGCACACAGGGTCGTGATGTAGTATAGGCTAGTAGTAAGATTAGGATCGATACTAAGGGAGAGAGAGGGCACTAGAGCTAGGTTTGTATTGGCTATGTTCCTAAGTGGAGATCAGGGTTTGAGGGTTGATTGGTTGGTTTTAATTTGATTACACTAAACAAGTAGGCAAGTAAAGGCAATATGAAAGCCAGATTACCAAAAACCCTAGATTACCCTAAGTAAGTTACATCTAAGAGACTAGATTAAGCAATCAACTAAATAAGAGAAAGATGATCTACACTACTCTAGCAAGGTAATTAGCAACTAAGAACTAAGCTAAACACTAGAGCAAGCAAGAATCTAGGTTAACCCTAATTAACAAGACTAAGCAGTTGACTATAGGCTATAAAGGAAATTAAGCTAAACTAGCATTAACAAGCTAAGATGACAATTTACGTTTTAAGCAATGTGATTGGATAGGTGGGCCGTTTGGGAATGCAACTTGATATTATTTAGGGGAAGGTCAACATATCATGCAATATCACATTTCAATCTAGATTACCAAACCAAACAACAAGGCAAGTGCTATTAGAATATACCCTATACTACTAGTTGGAGAACTAGGGTTAGGTGTAATTATCATAGGACTTGGCAAGTCTAGGTTTCTAGGGTAAGTGGTATTATGGAAATTGAGAGCCAAGGATAGGAATGGGAGTGGAGATGAGGGTATTTCATCTCATGTTCATTACTTGCCATCTAGCCTTTAGGAAACTCTAGACAATTGCACTAATCACACTTACACTAGCTACTTAGATCTCACACTCACATGCAGAAGAAGGGAGATGTATGTAGAAACAAAGGGGGATAGATAGGTATCTACTAATTGGACCTAGGAGCCAATCCTAAGATTGCCAAACACATTCTAATTTCCCCTAGATGCTAAGTGTCATCAAGCATCACAAAACAAACATTTTATGTTTAAAAGAACATACCACATGCAAGATAATGGGGAATGATATAGAAGCATGAGGAAATCATCATAGAATGAAATTATATTCATTACAAGTTTTTTTCCCCAAAATGGTATCAAAGTCACATTTTAACCCCAAACAACCCACCACTAAGGGCTTAGCTAGACATGCTCAAGAAAAGATAAAAGAAATGAGAAGAAGGGGATAGGACTCCATCAAGCTCAAAGTAGATCCTCCTCCTTCACCTCCTAGCTGCTGTAGGGTTACCTCCCTCCTCCAAGGTAGATTATGGGCATGAAAATGAAGGGGATTATGGTAGAAAACCTAGAAAACTAGATTCTATGGTGGAAATGAGGTGGATATGGTGGGTGGAGGGCATAAATGCAAGGGAAATGCAAGGAATGCTCTAGAGTGGGTGGAGAGGAGTAATGGAAGCTAACCTAGTGTTGTGGCCGCCACCCATGTATATATAAGTGGTGGTGGAAACACTAGGGTAAGTAGGGGCACTATTGGAAAAATAGTGCAAAAAATGCTAGGGTTTAGGTGGTAGCACAGCCGTGCCAGGAAGCATGACCATGGTGGGTAAGGGTAGGAATGGTCATGGTGGTATGAAATGGTTGTTCTAAGAAAGTGGGAAAATAGCACTTTGATGTGGTGAAATGGAGGTTGGTAGTACGGATGTGTTGGACATCACGACCGTGGTGGAGGCTAGGTAGAACGACCGTCCTGGGTAGCACTGTAACATCCCTGACCTGGGTTATGTACTAACCATAGGTGTTTTTCCTAATAAAGTTGATTAGATGCTTTCTTATATTTTTTGAAAAGTAATTAAGGCTTTTGAGGAACTTATATTTCAATTTCTGTCCTTTTTGAATAATGCTAAAACATTGTTTTGTTAATAATGGACTAAAGTGAAAATTACCCAAGTAGAGGGGTTAACTTGCAAATTGCACATGATAAGATGTTCCTCTGATATTGAGATATCATGATAATGAATATGATTTAGTAGTATGGTTTCCTCAAGCTTGAGTACCAAGATAAAGCTTGTAGAGAAATCCTTGTGCATTAAAACCTAGTTTTGGTGTAATGTGCAATTTATCCAAAACCTAGGGTTCAACATGCAACATATCACCTCTAGAGGGTCTCTCATGTTTCTTGGCATAAAGTAGAGCAAAGAAAATGATAGGGGTGCCTCATTTGAATGATCATGGAGGAGAGAGAATCTTGATATGGAATAATTAAGATTTAAACATATGGCTCTTTAATATAACTTAATGCAAAAAGAAATATATTAATTATGGAGCCCTTCAACCAAAAGTTGGAGTATGTGTTTGCAATAGTTTGTAAAACCTTGTGACATGCTTGGGAACCAACAAGATCTTGGTTGAAGTGGAAGCTATTCACATTAATAATATATAAAGCAATACCCAATAAAAGGGTGGATATTAATATACATCTTTTTAAGGTGTTTAGTTCCTTTTCCTTTCAACCTTGGATAATGAAGGGGTTTTTCAAGGTATTTAGAAGGTGTATACATGGACAAAGAGTGGAGGAAGTTTGGTAGAAATTAATTGGGAAATAAAAGGAGATAAACCTCTTTTTCCATTTTCCTTGAAAATCCATAAAAATATATATATGTATCTTTTCCAACAACACAAAGGATCGTTTCCCTTAGTTCTTTTCTTCATCACCTTGGTTTGGTCGACCAAGGAAGAGCTCTGGAACAGAGGAAGGATGACCAAACTAGCTTGGTAAGTTTTGATTATCTCCTAACTCGAATTCATGATGGAAACCATAAAACAAGGTTAGATTCATGGTTTTCTTCACACGATTTCCTTTTCTAGCCATCTTATCCATCCAAGGATTGAAGAACGAACCTTGGACAACTGCTGGAGCTCAATACACCATTAAAGATGTGGATCTTGGAGCTCTGGATCAGTTCTAAAGGTGGGTTTTATAACTCTAGCCCTTAAGCATTGCTAATGCATCTATCTCTTTAATAATCGTTGGCTATTTCCTTCTTTGGTATTCTTTTAGTTAATTGCTATAACCTCCGTGATGAACAACAATAGTTCTTGGTTGTTATTAGGAAGAAGTTGATGACGTTAACTTTTATGTTCATTCAAAGAAAATAACTTTAGCAAATGGTTTTGTTTTGTGCTCAAATGGTTTCCCAAACCGTTTGGGAGCAAACGGTTTCAAACTGTTTGATTGCAAACAGTTTCATCCAAACCGCATAGAAGCAAACAGTCCAAGACCGTTTGGTGGCGTTGACCAAGTGTTGACCATTTGGAGGTCTATTGACAATAATGTAGACTAATCATCTATCAAAAATTATCAATTAACTCCAAGTGGTTCACCAATTAAAGGTCCATCAACTATCTAAACCCTAATCGGGTTAATTGCTGATTGGATAATTGATTAAGGTTGAGACTTGGGTTGAGTGACCCAAACAGTTTCAAAACCATTTGGGGATCACCCAAACGGTCTCAAGACCGTTTGGTGATCACCCAAGACTGTTTGGAGGTCTAGGGTTAAGTATGATCAACCAATTGAAGATCCAAAGGTTCTAAGTTGAAGTACAATCAATTGCTTATTTGGTGATCAATCCAATGGACCAATCCCTAATTAGTTGACTTGGGAAAATGGTCTCAATACCGTTTGGAGGTCATCCAAATGATCCCAATACCGTTTGGGGTCAGGTCATGACCCAATTGGAAGATGGTTCAATGGGTTCAAATCAATTAGACTCACATTGAATTATATTGAAGGGTCATCGATTCCAAACCCTAATCCAATTGATTCAAGCCCTAAGTGATGATCAATTGAGGGTCAATTGAGGGTCAATTCAGTTGAAGGTTGACCTAATTAACTTAATTGAATAATGGTGATAGGTCCAATTGATGATTGATTATATATATACAAGTGTTGAAGGAACCAACAATGGAAACCCTAATTCAATTTGAGGTGTTGGGACCATACTTGGTCCATGTGGTTTTGAGGTGGTTTGGACCAAATGGTCTCAAGACCGTTTGAGTCCAAACAGTATCAAGACCGTTTGGGACCAAACGATCCCAAACCGTTTAGGTTCATGCGGTTTCCAAATCGGTTGAGTGCATGCGATTTCAAAACCGATTGAAGTCATGCGGTTTCAAAAAGTCAACCATGAGCAAACGGTCTTCACCCCCAACTTTAGCAAACGGTCTTAAGTGTGCAACTTTACCAAATGGTTTCAAGGATAGACCAAGACCGCATGAAGGTCCAAATGGTCTTAGACCGTTTGTAGGTTTAGTATGCAAGACCGTTTGAGGTCTAAGTTAGTCAAGATCGTTTGGGGCCTTAGTGGCCAAGATCGTTTGGTGGATGTTTAACCTAAACCTCATGAGTACTTAAAGTGGTTAAAGGACAAGTAATTAGTTAATTAATACATGATGTAATCAAAGGCGATTCATGATACTTGTACCTTAATGGGATAGTGTGATTGAAACCCATGAAGTAATTAAGCTCTAATAAATACAATGGTGATGATATAAATCATGAAGTCAATTATCTTTCATGATTGAGTTACTTAACCTAATCAAGGTTGAAGTAAACATCATCCTATAGAGGATAAGAGAGAGAAGATTTCTTTTATGAATGATTAAATAATGGACTTCCAATAGTAATGAATATCTAATTAGGGTATGATCCTTCATAGTGAGATCATGAAAACCCTAATTATGATGGTTAATGAATCTTAGCCCTAATTGAGGGTAATAATGGAAGTATCCCTAATACATGATGATGATGTAATCCTAATTCATAATGATGGCATAGTAAACCTTAATTAAAGGTACTTTGTTGATCACTCCTACTTGGGGTGAATAGTAAACCCTAATGGAGGGATATTAATGATAACCCTAATCAAGGGTGATTCAATATGAATAGTAAACCCTAACCCAAGGTGATGTGATGTGAATAGTAAATCCTAATTCAGAGTATGTTAAATAATAACCCTAATCTAGAGTGATGTGATATGAATAGTGAATCCTAATCTAGAATGATGTGATATGAATAGTAAACCCTAATTCCAATTAAGGTGAATAATAGTGTGAAACCCTAATTCTAGGTTATGCTCTTAAGCATGAAGCTCTATGATTAAATAATGAAATGAGGAATCACTATTCCTATTTAAGCTAAGGGGTTGGCTAACCCTAAATGAATTGAAAAGGGAAACCCTAACCCTAGTAAGGGCATAGTGGTGCAACCCTTGAATAGTAAAGTTATCTTTGTTTTGCATTGTGCTGATATAGAGATAATGTGCCTGTTATCATTTGTATTAATCATGCAGGTTGTTATGAAATAGTGAGCATAACCAAGTAAGAGCTATGAAGCCATATCCATTGAAAGCACTTTATAAGCTTTGAAAGCAATGATATGCTATGTTTCCTAGTGAGAGGTAACAAATGAGACTAACAGGTTGTATGAGCCATGCGAAATACCTGCATTGCTACTATTATGTTTACACTGTCAAATAACTTGATGGTATTGAGTTACCAGTTAATTTGGTAACATGTGTTTTGATGATCTAAGGGTTGAACACCCACATTCCCATGAATCATGATGATGGGTTGATAAGGGATTGAGATCCCAATGTAATAAAGTTGTGAAATGAACTTGATACAATTAGTACTCTTTCTTTATAGAAATTGTTTTAATGGTTTATGTTTGAAAACATGCCTGATGCTAAAAGAATGCCATAATGTACTTAAATAATCAAGTATAATGATATCATGTAGAGCCCTGACCATAGATCCATCATCGTCAGAAGCTAGATGATGGTGAAATAGGTTTTCCTAAGGGAACTCCTGGAGAGCATACTTTTGAGTATGTGGGGGTTATGGACGCGAATTTTCTTACGTCCTAATGAAGGAATTGATGTGAGATAAACATTTAATCTCTCAATCCTTCATTATATGCATATTCCGGGAAGATGTATCACTAATCTCCCGATGATGATGTTAATGCCGAATCAATGTGAGATAAACAAGAAATCCCTTAATTGCGAAGAGAGTACAACATGCCACTGTAACTCTTATAGCGAAGTGCCAGAATATGCTGGACAGCTATTATGGCAGAGACACAAGATGTCCTACATGTTGTTCCTCACACTGACTGAGGAGGATGAGGTCATAGGAATCTGACTCTTCTGATGACCTATGTATGGTACCGATTGCAATTTCGTAATGGTCGGTTGGAGTATGAGCGGTATACCTCATCTCCTCAGGGCATAAGTATGTTTGTAAAATGTAATCAGCCGTGTAACATATTTGCTTAGGTTGAACTACGAGAAACAATGATTGATGATACATTGTTATTAAGTCCTAGTTGGACAAATAATATACATGTTCTTCATATTCCTTATTGAATTAAATGACTTGCCATTCAATCAAGTTATAATTGAAAGGATTGCATAAAGCATACTGCTTTATTTGGTTATTTAATGATTTACCTGCTGTTGAGTATTTATAATCCTATTGCTCAGTATCATTCTATTATTTGTAATAACAATGCTTCTGGCGGAGAGTTATAACTCTTGCTGGGACAATTTTCAATTGTCTCACCCCCATGGGATTCAACTTTTTAGGTAGATGTTGAGGATGAAGAAACCCCTCAGTGGGTGAGCAACAACAACAACAGCAAAAACATCAGCAAGGATAGCAGTGATCCTCAGGTGGAGACACTGTCTGTTAGGTTTTGTATATAGATATTCCTATGTGTCGTCTCTGTACTCTCAGGTCCTAGGAGTTAGTAGATGGTTTAATATAGATCTGAGATTTTGGCTTAATGCCTCGAGATTTTTATATACTGCTCATGTAAAGTTTAACAGGGCATTCAATGTTATAACTCTCGAGATGAGTTAATACAAAGACGTACTGATGAATCGGCCTGTAAATAACTTACCTTGTTTCTTTATGAAAGAGTTTTTTTGTTTATGGATCTCTTTACAAAAAGTTTTAATTTTTAGTGATTTTCAGTAGTTCCGCTGCTAATTAATCGCTTTCGCATCGTTAATAATGTTTTGTCCGAACGAGGTATGACGAATTAGTGGTATCAGAGCTCTAGGTTCGCTGAGTCTATAGAGACATAGGACTAGGGTTGTTGAGTCTGTTCTAGTGTCTTCCAGCCTATCTGATAGTGTCTTCTACTCATATAGGAGGAGAAGATAAAACTAAAGATGTCTGGATCACACGAGGAACATGTTGCTGAAAGTAGTGTTGCTGCACCTAGAGAAGGTGCAAGAAACCAAAAAAGGGAAGAACCTATACTTGAACGACCCCAATTCAATCCAGCTGACATGGGGAACCCAACCTTCCAAGCCATGTTCAGTCAATTCATGACTACCATGACACACATGACTGATAGGATGCCTATACATGTACCTAGGGAACCTACCCATCCAGAAGGACAAGGATCCGACAAGGCGTTTGAATGACTTCACCGAGTTGGAGCCACAGAATATGCTGGAACAGCTGACCCAACATATGATGACTTATGGCTAACTGAACTAGAGAAGGCCTTTAGAATCCTGAACATCCCAGAAGCTGAGAAGGTTAGACATGCTGTGTACCTTCTCAAGGGGAGTGCTGGTCATTGGTGGACCATGGAGGAAAGGAAAAGGCTAGGTGTGGAGATCGAATGGGAAGTTTTTCGACGGGAATTTATTAACAGATACTTTCCTAAGACATTCTTGGATGAGAAAATCTCTCAGTTTGAGAGGTTAAGATAAGGACCGATGAACATTAGCAAATATGAGGCTAAGTTCATGGAGCTATTGTGGTTCTGTCCGCATATGGTAGCTACAGATGAAGAAAGGATTAGGCATTTTGAGAAGGGGTTAAACGTTGAGTTGACCACCCTTGTGTCTTCTCTAGAGAACAGGGAAAGGTTTGCTGCCTTTGTAGAGTCGGTCAGGAGGATAGAGAGGTCTGTATCAGATAAGCGACAAACCAAGTCCAAGAAGATGTATACCCAGTTCCAAGGATCCTCATTCAAAGGTTTCAAGAAACCAATGTTTTCCGTGCCTACACCACCACCTAGATTCAGTACCCAGACACAGTGGACATCAAATAGGGGTAGAGGGTGAAGTTTACTGCTAGAAGGAGCTTGTAGCTCAACATCTATGTCGGTTACAAGACCAATCAGACCACAACAAGGGAACAAAAGCTGTTATATATGTGGAAAGGTGGGACATCTGATGAAGGATTGTAGAGCCAGAGAAGTGAGTATGACTCAACCTCAAAGGCAGAGTCAGCAAGGATCTCAAAGGTGACAGTTTCTGGGTAATGCTAGAGGACGTGGACAAGCGTCCCAAGTTGGATCATCAGCACCTAGTCATCGATCACCGAATCAACCACATGCGATGGTGAGATTCTACGTGATGAATCCACCAGATGTAGTGATCAACCCTCGGGTTGTGGCAGTTCAGATGAAATTGTTTTATGCTGATATGTCTACATCTTGCGTTGTATCTGTTTTAATTGATCTGGGTGCTACACACTCCTTTATCACTCGAAGAGTGATTCTTGACTGCAACCTGACTACAAGTCATAGAGTAGATAGTTTGTTGTTAGAAACTCCTTTGATGGGATCTGCTATGCTGCGGGAGGTATGTTCTCCCTGCATTCTCTTCTTTTCTGAACACCGCATTCAAGTGGATCTTATACCACTTGAGATGCACGGATTCGATGTAATCCTTGGGATGGATACCTTAGAAAGGTATAAGGTTGTCTTGGATTGTGAATCCAAGCAAGCTGTGTTCACTGATGATAGTGACACATGGGTCTTTCAAGGAGATAGAAAGATTCTACCAACCTGTCTTGTGTCAGCTATGGTTGCTGAGAAGATGATGAGGCAAGGATGTTATGCATTCTTGGACCATGTGGTAGATACTACCATGGAGATTTTTAACCGTGATGAAGTTCCTGTAGTCAGGGAATTTGAAGATGTATTTCCTGAAGAACTTCCAGGTGTACCACCGCCCCAAGAGATTGATTTTGAGATTAATCTAATTCCTGACACACAACCTATAGCACAAACACCGTATAGGATGGCGCCTGCTGAGATGACAGAACTCAAGAAGCAACTGTAAGAGTTTCTTGAGAAAGGTTTTATCCGACCGAGTGCTTCACCTTGGGGTGCTCCGATCCTCTTTGTTAAGAAAAAGGATGGGTCGATGCGGTTGTGCATTGATTACCGACAGTTAAATAAAGTAACAATAAAGAATAAATATCCTTTGCCTAGGATCGATGATCTCTTTGACCAGTTGCATGGTGCAACTATCTTCTCAAAGATAGATTTGAGGTCGAGATATCATCAGCCGCGTATTAAGGATGGTGACATACCTAAGTCTGCCTTTAGAACAAGGTATGGTCACTATGAGTTCACAGTTATGTCGTTTAAACTAACAAATGCACCAGCTGCATTTATGGAACTCATGAATAGAATCTTTCGACCTTTTCTCGATCAGTGTGCAGTTGTCTTTATAGATGACATACTGATCTACAATAGAGATGCTCAGTAGCATGAGCAGCATCGTCGTCAGGCTCTAACTTTGCTAAGAGAACATAAGCTATATGCTAAGTTTAGCAAGTGTGAGTTCTGGTTACCAGAAGTTTCTTTCCTTAGAAAGCAGTGTTTCTCAGGTGGAGACACTGTCTATTAAGTTTTGTATAGAGAGATTCCTATGTGTCGTCTCTATACTCTCAGGTCCTAGGAGTCAGTAGATGGTTTAATATAGATCTGAGATTTTTGCTTAATGCCTCGAGATTTTTTTATACTGCTCATGTAAAGTTTAACAAGGCATTCAATGTTATAACTCTCGAGATGAGTTAATACAGAGACATACTGATGAATCAGTTTGTAAATAACTTACCTTGTTTCTTTATGAAAGAGTTTTTCTGTTTATGGATCTCTTTACAAAAGTTTTAATTTTTAGTGATTTTCAGCAATTCCGTTGCTAATTAATTGCTTCCGCATCGTTAATAACATTTTGTCCGAACGAGGTATGACAAGCACGATCATGGTGAGTGAGTTGGAGGTGAGGCCATTGTTGGTATGTATGCCCAGAGAGCCAATCATATGATGATTAGATTGGCATATGTTCTGATTGATTTGATAAATATCAAAGGCAACCTTCCAATTTATTCTAGCTCAATCGATTATGAGATATATGATGGAGAAGAATGAATGTCTAAAGAATGACAATACTCAATGACATATGTCTTCAGGTTAAGGACCTGAACAATGAGATCATACATATGCTAAGAGTATGAACATTCTTGTTATGTCCCTAGTCAGATGTCATTGTGGAAGGTTGATAGACAACAATGACACATCAAGACTAGAGTGTGTGTTGGTTGATGACAATGTATCATTAGTCACGATATATGATATCAAACCAAGCACACAGATACATGTTGGAGAATAGTGTATCAGACAGACCCACCATGAGAGTGATACATGAAACCATGGCATGGTAGTCAGAATCATCGCTCGTAGTGATGGTGGTGATTGTGATTCTTAGACCTAAAATCATTGCACTCGTCGAATGTGATTGGGTACACTTTGACATCAACAACATAATCCTAGAACATGGGTTGTTATAATGGTGATGATTAAAGCTTGCTGTTAGTCTGGGGCTGTCCGAACGGTGCATGCACTATGCCTTGGATTGTACCTGAAATTAGAAAGATTTCTAAAGTGAGAACCACAGAGTAGAGTCAAATTCAAGTAGATGGTCGATTGTGTCAAAAGAAAAAGCAAAAGCCTAAATTAGTCTTAAAAGAACTAGATTTGACTAACTGATTCCGTTGTCCCCAGCAACGACACCAAAATTTGACGTGAGATTTTATCGCACTAACAAACTCACTCGGGGTTGAAATCCCCGAGCTTTTACCTAAACCAAAGTGCAATAATACCACCCGCAAGTGGACGAGTCTTATCACATTTTTAAGAATCTTTGTCAGTCTATTCTAGTTCGAGTTAAGGCTAATATTTAAAACGATTGGTTGATTTGAGGTTAATTAAACTAATTGCAAGAAAGTAAAAGTTGAATTAAATTTGGATTTAGATCAATGATATGGAATTGCTGGGATGGTATCGGGTTTCACCACCGCTACACACGCAAACACATTTAATCGCAAACAATCCAGGCAAGATATACCAATACAAATAGAGCTGCTGCAGAACCCCCCATACGGGTGTTAGGTTCGCGTAAGCATCACCTTAGGCATCAGATGTCTCGTCACCAACAAGATCACTTACTTATGGCTTTGAAGATACAGAAATCAAACAAAGGTTGTGGGCCCCCTATATAGGTGTTAGGCACACAGAAGCATCACCGAAGGCTAGATGGCTCATCCCCTTGAGGATCATACACTTACGACCTCGAAGAAATCCCATTCTATTTCTAGTTTGGGAGTCAACCACATTAATCAATAAGAAAGCAGGTGATAGATCGACAAACTAACATCGACAATAAACAAAGACGATACAAAATCCAACTAAGGTTGTGGTCCTCCCTGAGGGATGTTTAGACCACAAAAGTGTCACCGTAGGCTAGATGTCTCGTCACCTCACGGATCATACACTTACGACCTCAAGGAATCTTATCAGAAGTTCTCATCAAAGAGTCAAACTTTGTAAACCACCATTCCGTCCCACATACAGAAGGTTTCACAATATAGGAAAGAAGAAGATGGAAGCAAGTAGATAATCAACTACAAACATACCAACTACCAATGAAATGGAAAGTTATATACATTGCCATGGATAGTTTAACAAAAGAACATGATTTGCATGGGCAGCGGGGCTAGTCCCCACACCCCAGCAAAAAGGGACTACTCGCTCATGATACGAGAAACAAGAAGAGTAAGAAAGAGAGAGGAATCCATCATGAACTCGGTGCAGAAGGTAGTCACAGCTCGGTGAAAAAGATACAACCTTCTACGTCGTGTCAGAGCAGATTTGGACGTGGAGGAAGAACCACCAAGGTAGGCTGGGCAATACTTCTTCTTCACTTTCTCTCTCCTTCTCTCCTTACTTGACATCAAGAGGAGCAAGTGGACATGTGAAATGGCATGGAAGTAGAAGCTTAATTAGACCTTGGGCAGCGTGTCGGCGTGCTGCCGTCCCCCCAAATGAGGACCCTTGGGGGTCTATTTATAGGCTCGGGTGGGAGCTTCACATTGTTGGTGTGAAGCAGCTCAAACGGTTTTGAGACCGTTTGGTGTCCAAACGGTTTCAAGACCGTTTGATGTCCAAACGGTCTCGAGTTCTATCTTCATTCGGTCTTGCAGGCAAACGGTCTTGGGCATATTTTTCTTCAAATGGTTTAGTCAAATGGTCTGGGGACGGTTTGGATGGCCAAACGGTTTTGGAAACCGAATAACATCAAACAGTCTTGACTTTAATGATCTTCCTTTAATCGGTCTTGAGTCTTTTGCAAACCGAATCGACAAATTGGTCTTGGGACTGAATGGCTCTAAACGATCTTGGGACCGAATGGCTCCAAATAGTCTTGGGACCGAATGGCTCCAAATGGTCTTGGGACCAAATGGCTCCAAACGATCTTGGGACTAAAAACGATCTTGATCCAAATGGTTTTGATTGTTCAAACGATCTTCATCCCAAATGGTTTAGAGTATCCAATCGGTCCTAGGTCCAAATAGTCTTGAAACTATTAAATGACATCCGGTCTTGAGACCGTTTGGGTTCATGCGGTCTTGAAACCATATGGACTCAAACGGTCTCGGGATCATTTAGGCTCATGCGGTCTTGGAACCGAATGGGCTTAAACGATCTTGAGACTGTGTGGGTGAATATCTAAAACCGAAAGGTCAGAATTGTTAGAGAAGACAATTTGGTCAAGATCAAAAGAGGGAGGTTCTTTGATGAATTCCATGTGATGATAGAACTTGATTTAGACCTGCATCAAATCAATATAATTTTGATCAAAAATCATGATAATTAGATTTATTTAGAGAACTTGCAATTTTATGAGATTTAAGAGATAAATCGAAAGTATTGAATCTGATTGGTTATAAAAAGGGCGACAGAAAATTAGGATGAATATGTATTCATCAGGTAGTGTGGTGGCTAGGAGATACTAAGCTATAGGACACTAATGTAGAGCTCAAAGAGACAAATTACAAGTGTAGCTTTGCTTATTGCTCACTAAGAATGAATCTCAATTGTAATTGTATGCACAAGTGATGCTTTGGGAGTCCTAAGGCATGTCCTATTTATAGGAATGGCTTACTAGTACTTAGGGACGTTCTAGACACTTTCTAGAGTGTTCTTAGTGCTCAACTAGCTGTTAGGTGTCCACTAATTATATTGCAATGGCTAATTGTTTTGAGCTAAAAATGCAGTCCAGGGAGTAGCTCGGTCGAGAAGTTTGTCGTCCGGGATGTGTCTCGGTCAACCATTTCTTCGACCAAGTGGGAGGTTGAAGTAAATGTGTTGAAACATTTATTTCCAACTCCCAACTACTTTTCCAACTCAGTCTAACATCTATAGAACCTGCTGGAAGGTCTATTCTCAGTCAAGAAAGTTGTCGACCGAGGGTTGATTTAGGGTTAGATGTGCAGGTCATTAATCAGTGCTCGTGTGTTAGACTAAGGTGATTCTCGATAAAAAAATTGGTCAACCGAGGGTGTCTCGGTCGAGAAGTTTGTCGACTGAGAATGTCCCTATTTCAATGTGTTGAGTCATCTACCAAGTGTGTGTATCAATGTGTAATTATGCTTCAGTCTTAGGGGAGGATTTATCTAAGTGTTGTGAGTGGATAGGGAAGATCTAATGCTTGATTTACATGATATCTATGTACTTGTACATTATATAATTGTACAAGTTTTTACATTGAGTTCAATCATGAAATAAAAGCAATCTAAGCATGTTGATCTTCCAATATGTATTAATCTTCAACTATCCACTTCCTTATTTGTTTACCACTGAAAAACTCAAATAACATGTTAGATCCACAAGAATTAAATGTTTGTCATCATCAAAACAAAGGGTTTAATAATGTCCAATTTAGACAACATTCTATTTAGTGTAGTGTAGCCCTTTTCTTAGTTTCGTTAGTGTAGATTGCTCTTTTCTTGCCTATCCAGCTTGCCTTGTCTTTTCTTGCTCATTAGAATTAATTGTCTAGGGTTAACTTACATTTTTGATCTTATTTGTTCTCCTTTAATTTCTTTATTGTTCAACCCTTATTGTAATCAACAATTAACCATAAAACCCTTCAAACCTAGACTCTATTGTAGGAACCTAGCCCAAAACTAACTTAGCTTTAGTTCCCTCTTTTCTCCCTGTGGATCGACCCTATACTTTCCAACCTCCTATATTACGACATGACCCCATGCTTTTGTGGGTGTAGTGCTTTAGAAAAAGTAGGTGTGCACATTTAGGTCCTTAGAAAATTTGAAAGTTATCCCAAGTGTGTTATGATCTCATGGGGCGCATCTAGTCAAGTCCAATTGATTAGTGTGTGCACCTCTGGTGGGACGCACCAAGCTTTCTGGCATCGTTGCTGGGGAAAAAGGAATTCATCCTGGATAGTTAGTTTTTCTTTGATCTTTTCCTACTACCCTCATCATTGCTATTATTTATTCTTTATTCTTTATATTATTTGTGCATATTGGTTTGCTAACTTGCTTTCTTTTGTTTGGTTGTGCCTTATGCATGTGACAAGCTACTCGGGGAAGACAAGATGGAAGGCCAAAATGCACCTCACAATCCACTTCAAGATTACTTCATGCCTAACAACTACAAATCACCAATTGCTAGCAGAGTTGATCAAATGTTAGGGGAGAAATTCTCCATCCCTCCAGGTCTTTCTGGGCTCCTACCCTCCTTCTATGGCTCATAGAGTGAGAACCCCTACAAGCACTTGGACTCATTTCTTGAAGCATCCTCTACCTTCAAGATGCTGACAACCAGTGATGACACAATTAGGTTGACCTTGTTCTCATTCTCCCTCGAGGACAAAGCCAAAGATTGGTATGATTTGAAATGGGATATCATAAGTTGGGAAGAAATGAAGAATGCCTTGCTAAGGAAATTCTACTCTATAGAAAATTTGACACAGATATGGCGTGCCATAGTGAGTTTTAGTCAAATGGGCAATGAGCAGTTTCACAAAGCTTGGGAGAGATTTAAGAAGCTATTGAGAGAATGCCCGCACCATGAGATCTCTTTGCGGCAGCTAGTTCAGTCCTTTTACTCTAGTCTATCTCCAAAGGGTCAAGCTACTGTATATTCTTCTTTTAGAGGAGTTTTCATGGCTAGTCCACCTGAGGAGATATGGCCATTGTTTGAGCAGTTGGCAGAAGGTTCAAGAATTTGAGCTTCTAGCAAGATGAATGATGGTAACCACCCCTTTGGTGTGACATCTCTAGTTCATAGTGATTCAAGCCTGAAAGTGATGAAGATTCTTAGTGACACAGTGACCTTCATGAAGAACCAAGTGAGAAGTGTTCCTTGTCACTCAGTCAATTCTATTGAGTTCTATGGTGAAGAAATGAAGATGCCTCACTCCTATAGCTATCCGGAGCAACAAAGTCCAAGGTATATATCAAGTATTGAGGAAGAAGTTCTCTCTAGGTTAAAAAGATTTGATGATGTTCAAAAGAATGTTACAAGGCTTGAGGAAAGAATAGAGAAGCTATCTTCCATACTTGCTCTCCAAGAAGAAAAATTGTCTTCAAAGCCCATAATGAGTTTGAATGAAGCAAGTGGACCTATGCATTCCACTAAATTTCTCTATAGTCCACCTCCTATGCAAGTGTAACCCATATACCACTTCCAAGGCCATCCAAATACTTACACTCCCCCTCCCCCTCCATCACCACAACTGTCTCAACAATTCACCTTCCAACCTCAATTCTCCCCTCCACCTCAATTTTAATACCAAGTGCCCCTCCACCTCCTCTACAACCCCAACTAGCTCCCCCTCTCCACCATGAGAAAGGAAGTGTTGTGATAGTTCTAAGGAGTGGGAAAACTCTTGAGCAGGTCAAATAATTGTGGACAAAGAAAAGCTAAGGAAGCCAAGTGGTGATATTTTGATTGAGATTGCTGAAGATGATTCTATGACACCGCATGTTGAGTTTGGGATACCATGTGCTCCACCTCACACTCCATTTGTAGGTCCCACCATCCCTAGTGTTCCACCTCATGTTAACTCAAGTAAGGACAAAGCTAGTGAGCCACCAATCATTGAAGCATTAGATGAGCCACCAGAAGTTAGGAGGAGATAAAAGTACAATGTTGACATTCTAGAGGTGTTTCACTGAGTGAAGGTCAACATTCCATTGTTGGATGCTATCAAGGAAATCCCATCATATGCCAAGTTTCTTAAGAACTTATGTACTGTGAAGAGAAGATCAATAACGAGAATACCAAAGAGAGTCAAGTTGACCAAACAAGTGAGCTCAATCCTCCAATGCTCACTTCTCATGAAGAGGAAAGACCCAGGAGACCTACTAATACCTACCTACATTGGGGGACAAGGCATAGACAAATCCCTTCTTGATTTGGGATGTAGTGTGAATTTGATGCCATATAGTGTCTATGTTGAGCTGGGTATGGGCAAGTTGAAACTGGAACATTGCACTCTCCAATTAGTGACTGTTCCATCAAAGTGCCAAGAGGAAGAGTGCATGATGTTTTGGTAATGATAGACAAGGAAAGAGGTGTAGTATTCCCGATGGATTTTATTGATCTTGACATGGAGCAGAGAGATATGAATATTCTCATCATCTTGGGAAGACCATTTTTATCTACAACTGATGTCGAGATACATGTTTGCAGTGGCATAATGACAGTCTCTTTCATGGACATGAAGATAAAGATCAACATATACAAGTCCTCAACCTAGAGAGTTTGAGATGAGGATATTGGAAATGGTCACTTTAAGAGTTTGAATGGTCATTTGAGAGAAGGAGATCTGAATGAAGGACTTGATGACAACTTTGGTGATCAAAGGGAGGAGGATAGGTTGAATGCAAATGAGAGATACATTTATTGCAAGAATGTACACATGAGGATTCCAAATGGATGAATGAGGCAAGAATCTCCAAGAAGCCCAGTTGAAGGCATGAAACTCAATGCTTGTGGGAGGCAACCCACCGAGGATTGGGGAATTTTTCACCCAACCTCTCAATTTTGATACTTTTTGGTTATTTTACACTTTTCCAAGAAAGATTCGTGCACACACACACACTTGTTTTTGATATTTTTGTTTAGTTTTAAATTGTGCAGGTGAAAATAGTGGTGAAGTGAGGAGAAATAGGTGATATTTAGAAAAGAGTTCATGAAAAATCACTTTGGATCAAAGATTTGGTGTTTTGATGAAGTTCAAGTTGAAATGACCTGCTTTAGTACTCACCACGGTCGTGATACCATGGAATAGTTGTGCTGGTACACTCAAATCAATAGGGAAATCAAAGAAATTTGAGAAGTAAAGAATAGAGTCAACACATCCATGCAAGACAGCACGGTCGTGTAGCTATCTAGTCAGAACATTCGTGTGAGGGAAAACAAATGTGTAGCAGGCGAGCCACCATGGCCATGCCACACAACATGGTTGTACTGCGTCTGATTCCAACACTTAACCAGCCTGATCCGAAAATTCCATTTCACTTGATCATTCCATTTTACAAACAGAACGGCCGTGGTCTCCGCAAACTGACGGTCATGCAACAACCTCCAACACCTTCCAACCTTCAATTTATCCACCAAACCACCTCCAATGTGCCCCAAATCAGTTCCCTAACATTTTCCCTACCTCCATCCATCATTTCCACCCATTCTCCACCATAAATTCCTCCACTTTCTCTACATTCTGCCCCACTGAGGCAGAACTGCAAAAATCCCTAAAACCCCACATTTCTCCACTGAAATCCATCCTCAATGAAGAAACTCACCAAGCAAGTGGTGGTATAAGACCAAGGATGTGATTTCCTACAAACATCAACCCAAGAATGACTCTTCTTCAGTCTCGATGTTGTGTCAAGCTCTTCTACCACCACCAGTAGCCTCCAGTTCTCATGGAAAATCACCCCATATGACGGCGTCAGTGGATCCCATGATGGAGGAGTTCTCTAGATTACCTATCGGAGATGAGATAGGATCCCAACAATCTTTTTCCTCCATAGAACCGCCACTGCCCTCCTCATATTGTCCCTTAGTTTTCTCATCTCAACCATCAGTTTTAGCAACATGTCCTTCAACATCCACAACACCGTAACCACCCCCACAAGCATAGTCTCAACCTTGAGCACAAACACAACTACTTGTAGATGAGGAATATGACATTATGCAGGATGTACCACAAGATAATGCACCTGATGAGAAACAAGAAGAAATGCTTGAAGTGAGAAGCAAGAAGGTGAAGAATCCAAAGCACGCAGAGTGACTGACACACATAGTGATTACCACTCACCACACTTTCCAGGAGACGGTGGAGACTTTGGAAATTTTTGATTTTTTTCCAGGATATCTTGGAGCCCGTTGGGTTATTTGAGGTGTTGATCAAATTCCAAGATACTTATATTGAGCTTACACAACAATTCTTTACAACCTTAGAGAAATATCACATGACACCGTCAATGTCACATTGGAAAATAAAACTTACCTAGTCACTGCATCCTTTCTCAATAGCATTTTTGCTCCCACCCTAAGGTAGCAGACCTACTTGATCAAGGGAGAACAAACAGAGATATCACTGTGTCCTATGCATCCATGTGGAAGAGGCTTACAAACAAAGTAACTTTGTGGTGGGAAAATCAAAGACAAGTCTGATTCATAATCTCATCTTGAGATACATTCAAAAGGTCTTGGAAAATACCATCTTTGCACAATATGAGAATCAAGGCAGATGTACAAAGAAAGATCTCTTTGTGTTGGGATGGATGGTGTAGGGAAAGCATCTAAAATTTTGGACCACTCATCATTGATCACATGAAGATAGTCCCATCCAAGAGAAAGAATTTTTTTATTATGGGAGGGATTGTGACTTCAATTGCTCTGTCCCAAGATCATGATGTATCTGGTTACACCAAGGTAGAAGGAGGGAAGCTCGTGGACCTACACTACTTGATTTTCTCATCTATGATTTTAGTGATTGATCAAAAGATCTTCTACCACGTCAACCTCCTTATGTAGGAGTTTCACTGGAGCTCCCCTACCATGCCACACCTCTCCTAGAGGGGTGTGATCCATCTCCAGATTTCTTGGATATCTTGAGGAGGTGGGAAGGGGATCATCCTAAAGACACATGGTAACAACAGTCCAGAGATCAGCCCAAGGGACTAGGAGAGTCTCATGAAGCTGCTGAGAGGAGGCAGACAGCTGAGGAGAGAGAGGCATGTAGGGTGAGGAGACAAGAGGTGGAGACATCACAACAGCCACATTAGCCTCAGTAAACGCATATGACACATCCACTATACATGCTCAACTAGGGTATTTGGAGCACACAAGATAGGATTTTGAGGGCACATGAGGGATTTCAACACACACATGATGCATTGTGGTTGGATTATTAGTAGATGCACTATCAGATCAACCACATATATTTGTTTTAGCATGCCCGATCCTAGAGGAACCCCAATGGAGGGAAGATTGGTGGGGTGCACTATCTACATATCACAATTCCTACCTACCTCCATAGGAAGACTACTAGGACACCTACTACCAGCATCCTCCACAATAGGGAGGAGAACCACTAGATCCACCATAGTGATCATCTACCCTATCACTCCCAGACTTTAGTGTCATGCTGAGGACAACATGATTCAAAAGTTTGGGGTGGTAGGGAAATATGCCATGTTTATCATTTCACTCTTTTTTGCATTTCAACTGGCATTTAGTTTTATTTTCTTGCTCTTGCTATCTAGGTTAGATTTTACCTGCTTTGCATACTTGCATTTCATGTAGTTTACTTTCTTGCAATTTTTGCGTAATTTAAAAAAAAAAAGCTCTTTTTGCCATGCATAGCATATCATGTAGTTTTTCTTAATTTTTGCATGTTTTAGGTAGGATTTCCTTGTTTCCTATTTTATGTTCCATAATGAAGGCTTAGATGTGATTGAGAGCAATTTGGCACCATTTTTCCCAAATTTAGAATATTCAGTCCAAAAAGTGTGTTTTGACCCAATCTCTACTTTTTGTATTGAAAATGATGACCTTTGACAAATGCAAGTGAATTATCATGGTTTATTGCTAAATGGCCTCAATATTGACTTCTTACATGTGAACCATCTCTCTCATGCTTGTGAACTATTTGGTTGAATTGCGATTGAAGCAAGTCGCAAGCGCTTAGAGTTTTGTAGGATCTCATGATAGAAATGTGGATTTCATATTGCTCATTCATATGGTGTGTCATTGCTTGATGAAATTGTTGGAGTAACTTTCATGTAGGAGACCTCATGTTGATGTCCACACTAGTAGCCCCTCTTTGACTCAATTTTCTTCTACCATCTTCTTACCTCCCTTCCTCGTGAAAGGATGCCAAAGTGCACACATTCAACCTTGGCCACCTCCAAAAGTTTGGGGTGGGTATATCTATCTCCCCCTCACTCTCATCACCATGTGCCCTATCCACACTAAGGGCAAATAAAAATAAAAATAAAAGGAAACAAATGAAAAAATAAATTAAAAGATGCTCATGTTTAAGAGCATCTAAATAAATAAAAGATGAGTGTGTAAAAGCACTCGAAACTCCTACCGCACCCCTTTCTTCCTTTTGTGTGCCCATGGATCTAGGAAACATCAAACCTAGCTCATTTTGCCCTTTTTCACTGCCATGTGGGTTATTTAGTGTGGATGGAAATATGAGATTGAATGCATGAATGTAAAACAACAAGATTAATCATTTTTTACCTTCACCACCATGAAACGGTGTACCCAGAGTGATATGATAGCCATATGGATTTATTGTGTTTTCTACGCCCTATTTGAAGTTTGCATGCTCAAGGCTTTAATCATGATTGGTTTGTGAAAGAGGAGAGGAGAGAGGTGGAATGCATGTACCTAGTCATCTTTGAGCCCATCTAGTCAATATTCATCTTTTGCATTGCATTTATTATTTCTTGATTGTAGAAAAATTGTAGAGAGATTGAGTTGGAGCATACTTGAGGACAAGTATGCTTCAAGTTTGGGGTGGTGATGCAACCCTATTTTAGAGCTCCATCTTGTGTTAGATTGTATTTCAACTACATCTATACTTTCTGGATTACATGTTATTTCCCCTAATATGCATATTTGTGTAAAATGCACTTATGGACATTATTTGCATGCTTTTTAGGTATTCGGACCAGGCTTGGATGGAAGAGAGAGAGAACAAATGATACTAGGATTTCTCTACCCTTAGAGAGGACCAAAGTGAAGTCCAATACTCCCTCAACCTACTCCTAGTGGCCATAGATCAATTGAAGCAAAGATGTCAAAGAATGAACCAAGTACAAGCTCAAAGTGCTGATGTAGAGAGCAGCATGGCCATGCACTACAACATGGCCATGCTACATGTTGTGTGATTTCTACATCATCTTTTCACATACTATCACACACAAATTTGGTTCATTCTGATTTTATTTAGCCTCTTTTTGTTACTTTACTTATCACATAACTTGCATTGCAGATATGTCCCAAAAGAACTGATTTTAGAGCTTAATTATGCTAAAACAGCAGAATGTATGCGTGCAGGACAAATGCACAACGTGCATCACTTTAGAAGACGTTTCGTTTCATCCAGACATCAGAATGCACGACGTGTTCGGGCCTCGAACATGGCGTGTGAGTTTCCAAAAATGTACAGAAAAGCATGTGCACGGCGTGCACCTGGAGTGTCAAGAAACCAAGAAAACTTCTGGAAAGTTGCACGACGTGCATTGCTTATGCACACGCCGTGCGTAGTTCAACCTGGAGCACCCGTCAGTGTTGGTGCATGGCGTGCACCTAGATGCACGACGTGCACCTGGCAGTTTCAGAAATTTGAAAAATATGAGTTTGTGTTTGAATGAAGGAGGGAACTTAAGGGGCAGTTAGGTTGGGTCATTTTGAAAGGTTTTTCTCATCCCAAGCTAGAGGAAAATAGATAAGGGTGATTTTGGGAGAGATCTAAGGTGGTTTCTTGCAAAAAGAAGCCATTTGTTATTCTCTTCTTCTCCATTGTCTTCTCCAAGGTGCAACCAAGCTTCCCCAACTCCGTGCAGCTTCTTGGGAAAGGAGCTAGTCCATTTTGGAGCAGCTAAAGAAGGAGAGTTTCATCCCCAAGTTGGAATTCCTCCTTCTTGTGGTTACAACTTCAGATCTCTTTGTTTTTCCTCCTCTAGATCATGTTTAGAACTGAATTTTCTATAATAAATCTGCAAGGCATGGTTATGGACGAGTAATTCTCTTTTTCTTGGGCATGGGAGAGTAGCTCCCATGTCATATCATGTATGGAAAAAGTGATTTTATACTAAATACTATGCTTCTTGTTTTTCTACCATGAATGTACCAGTTTCTTTATCTCTTGCATGTATTGCTGGCCACTTTATATGCATGTTTTCTGCATTCTTGCTTGATCTGAGAAGATAGGTAGGAATGTATGGAGGTACCCTTCTTGGAAACTCTTTCTCTACCACGGGAGTGGAGAGAAATGAGTTGAGGAACAGGTTGTGATCAAAAACAAAATTTATGCACAAGAGTGCATCTTTGAGTTGCGATCGTTGCACTTGCATCGAGAGGTGAAGTGTAACACAACTTTTCCTTTAACAAGGGTTTATGTATGTTTAAATTATCATGTTACTATGATATGCTATGATATGTGAGTGAAATTATAATGTCCAAGATCCATTAATATCTGAATCTAAACATTTTCTAGTAATCTTTTTTTTGTTTATTTTAATCTGAATTTTCTGCAATTAGATAAGCTTCACCATCTCTTTTAAACTGATCTAGATTGTTGAACTTTAGTGTTGTTGCACTCAAGTAATTGCCTAAGCTCCTTGTGTTTGACCTCGACTATACTACTTCTGTATACTTGCGAAGATTGGTTAAGTTGGGTAAACTATCCTTGTTTGGATTGAAACTCGTTAGTCTAATTAACCAAAAAGTTTTTGGCACCGTTATCGGGGAGCTACGGTAGTTTATTTGGAGTAATAAGTACTAATCAATATTCGAGGCTAGATCACCATTTCCATATTTCGAATTTCATATACCTTTTAATTGTGTTCTCAATTCCTCTTGTTATTTTTCAGGTTGTATGTGTCGCTCACAACGAGGTCTTCAAACATTTGCGTTGTTAGACCTTGAAATCGAGTGCTCTTTTAAGCTTGAGAAGAGCAAGAAGAGTAGAACAACCGCTGCTAGGAGGTACTCCGCCGTCACCGTCATCACCACCACCATCTTCTTCACTCTTTGAGGAAGCTACACCAAGTGATTCAACCATGGAGGATGACCATCCTTTAAAAGATTTTGCGATGCCGGTCGCCACAAACATCTGTGGGGCCATTGACTTGTCTACTTTAGAAGTGAACAACTTCTCAATTGCTCCTTCTATGATGCAATTGATACAACAAAATCATTTTGGAGGCACAACCAATGAAGACCCAAGTCTTCATGTTGCCGAATTCTTGGAATATTTGAATACCTTCAGAATCAACGGGGTATCTCCTGAAGGAGTGAGACTTATGCTTTTTCCCTTCACTCTAAGAGATAGAGCCAAGACATGGCTTTTGTCTCTTCTAAAGAAGTCAATCAAAAGTTGGGACCAACTCTTAAATGATTTTGTTGCAAAGTACTTCCCACCCAGCAAAACAACCCAATTAAGGAATCAGATCACCAATTTCTCTCAAAATGAAGGAGAAACTCTTTATGATACAAGGGAATGGTTTAAGGATCTTCAATGCCTTTGCCCACACCATGGTTTAACTAACTGGTTGTTGCTTCAAACTTTCTATAATGGACTGTTATACAACACTCGGTTGACACTAGATGCTGCAGCTGGTGGTGCATTAATGACTAAGTCTTATAGAGAGGCTTATGACATTATTGAAGACATATCGCTAATTCACTTCCAATGGGGAGGAGATAGGGGAGTAAAATCAGCCTCGATAGCTAGTTCTTCAACTGGGAAACAAGAAGGGAAACACACTATTGATGTCGTTGATCTTATTGCTACTAAACTGGATGTTCTTACACAGAAGTTTGAGAAGATGACTACTATGCAAATCCAATCAGTTGAAGTTATATGTGAAGCTTGTGGTAATGCATGACATACTTCTTCTTCATGTTTTGCTCCTAATAAAATTGAAGGGAGTTTTGAACAGGTCAATGTTGCTGGAATGCAAGGGAATAAGCAATACAATCCCTATTCCAACACATACAATCCGGGATGGAGAGATCATCCTAATTTCTCCTATAGGAACACAAGCAACACTCAAAACTTCCAACAAGGACAACAACAATTGCAACAACAACATGTAAACCGTCAAGGGAATCCATTGGGTTTCAACAATAGGGGTTACCAATAGCCACAACAACCCCAAGGTTCTTCCCTAGAAGCTATGATGGAAAAATTTATATCTACACAAATGCAGCAGAATGAAGAACTCCTGGGAAATGACAAGCTGTTGAAAGATGCCATTGCTCAACTTTCTACAAAGGTGGATGGTATTTCCACTCACACCAAGATGTTGGAGAACCAAATAACACAACAATATCTAACTCAAAAGAGGATTCCGCAGTCCAATTCTCTTCCAAGCCAACTGGAAGTGAACCCATAGCAACAAGCTAATGCAATTATTCTAAGAAGTGGAGTTGAGATTGAAAGACCCTCTCCATCCAAAGAGAAGAATATGGAGGTAGTCGATGAAGAGGATTCCAACACTTCTAATTGCAGTAAGGAGAAAGGTAGAACTGAAACACCACCTTCGTTCAAGGCCATTGCACCTTTTCCTCAAAGACTTATCAATAAGAAGAAGGACCTCAAGTTTAGGAAGTTTATGGACATTATTAATAAATTACATGTCAATCTTCCTTTTGTTGAAGTTATTGCCGAGATGCCTTCTTATGCTAAATTCCTAAAAGATAGCTTGACTAAAAGAAGAAAAGTTGATCAGGTTGAAACAATAATGCTTTCAGAAAGAGTGAGTTCTATTATTCAAAACCGTCTTCCATAAAAGCTTGATGATTTGGGAGCTTTTACACTGCCATGTAAGATCAACAACACCACTTTTGACAAAGGTCTAGTAGACCTTGGTGCAAGTATTAGTCTCATTCCGTCCACCTTATGGCAAGAATTGGATCTTGGAGACTTGAAGCCAAAAAAGATGGCTATTGAGTTAGCTGATCATTCTATTAAATACCCAAAAGGTATAGTGGAAGATGTACTAGTACAGATCGGGAAGTTCTATATACTATGTGATTTTGTTGTTCTTAATATGGCAGAGATCCCTTCCAACCCAGTTCTTTTTGGAAGGCCATTCTTGAGGACTGTCGGATGTCTTGTTGACATTCGAGAAGGAAAGCTCACTCTACGTGTTAGTGAAGAAGCAATGGAATTCTCTATTCATGATGCAATGAAATCACCCACACGTATTGAAGAAATCTATTTGTTAGATACTACTAATCCAATTGAGGATGATAATGAAGATATTGCTGATTTGATGATCATTCTTTGTGATGATGATGTGATTAAACTCAACAATTCAGAAATTTCTAGAGCACTTTCTATTTCTAAAGCACAAACTATTAATGAAGATGCTCCACTTATTGATGATAAAGTTGATGACGGTACAATAGGGAAAAAGATAGAACTAAAAGCCCTTCCACCCGGGATGAGGTATGCATTTCTTGACCCAAACTCTACTTCCTCTATTATAATAAATAATGAATTAACCAATGACGAAGAAAATAAATTACTTGTTGAACTACGTTTGTATAAAGACGTCATTGGTTATTCCATAGATGATCTAAAAGGCATTCATCCTTCAATCTGTATGCATAGAATTAATATGGAAGATGATGCTAAACCAACAGTTGAACCACCTAGGCACGTAAATCAAAATATACTTGAAGTGGTAATGAAAGAGATTTTCAAATTAATTGATGTTGGAATCATTTATCCCATCAGTGACAACCCCTGGGTTAGTGACATTCACGTGGTTCCTAAGAAGGGGAGGTGCAACTGTCATCAAGGGAGACAATGATGAGTTAATAAAAACACATATGGTTACTGGCTAGCGTATGTGTATTGACTACTGACGTCTGAATAAGGCAACCCACAAGGATCATTTTCTGTTGCCTTTTATTGATTTGATGCTTGAACGCCTCGCTAATCATTCTTATTTTTGTTACCTGGATGGGTATTCCAAATTTTTTTTAGATTCCTATTTATCCACCTGACCAAGAGAAAATCACATTTACTTGTACTTATGGAACATATGCCTATCGACGTATGTCGTTTGGTCTTTGCAACACTCCCACTACTTTTCAGTGGTGTATGATGGCCATATTCTCTTATTTTATTGAAAATATAATGGAGATTTTCATGGATGATTTTAATGTATGCGGTGATTCTTTTGATCAATGTTTATTGAACATGTCTTTAGTCTTAGCCCGTTGCAAAAAGGTTAACCTAGTGCTAAATTGGGAAAAGTGCCATTTCATGGTACAATCCAGTGTAGTACTAGGACATGTTGTATCTAACAAAGGTTTTGAAGTGGACATGGCAAAAGTTGAAGCCATTGAGAAGATGTCTACTCGATCTTTAGCTAAATACATCAAAAGCTTTCTTGGACATGTAGGTTTTTATAGAAGATTCATTAAAGATTTCTCTAAAATTGCAAAACCACTTTTTTCCCTACTTGCAAAAGATGTCGAGTTCGTGTTTGACAATGATTGCCATACGACCTTTTCTAAGCTCAAAGAGGCCCTCATTTCAGCCCCAATTATTCAACCTCTGGATTGGGATTCCCCTTTTGAGTTAATGTGTGATGCAAGTGATTATGAAGTGGGGGCTGTTCTAGGACAGCGGAAAGACAAAAAACTTCATGCCATCTATTATGCAAGAAAAACCCTTGATGAAGCACAGATCAAATATATAACCATGGAGAAGGAAATGCTAGCCATCGTTTATGCTTTTGACAAGTTCTGACAATATTTGGTGGGATCAAAGGTGATTGTATATTTTGATCATGCTGCCATAAAGTATTTGTTGAACAAGAAAGATGCCAAACCATGTCTTATTCACTATATTTTGCTTCTACAAGAATTTGATCCTGAGATCCGAGATAAGAAAGGTACAGAAAATAATGTTGCTGGTCATCTTTCTAGACTAACCACAGAGGCTAGAGACCCATTGCCCATTGAAGATCATTTGCCTATTGAAAATATCTATGCATTGTCATCTACTCAAGCACCATGGTTTGCGGACATCGCCAACTTTCTTGTTACTGGACAACTCCCACCTGATTTGATGTATCAACAAAATAAGAAATTCTTTCATGATGTGAAATTCTACTATTGGGATGGTCCATTGTTATTCAAGCATGAAAATGATGGACTGATCCGCTAGTGTGTTGTTGAAGAGGAAATCCCAAATATTATTGTTGAATGCCATGCCTCACCTTATGGAGGACACTTCAGAGGAGAGAAGACTGTGTCTAAGATACTACAAGCTGGTTTTTATTGGCCCACATTATTCAAAGACGCCAATCTATTTGTCAAATCTTGTGATAGATGTCAAAGAACAGGAGGTATATCCCGTCGTGACGACATGCCTCTCAACTCTATCTTAGAGGTTGAGGTGTTTGATGTATGGGGAGTGGATTACATGGGACCATTCCCATCTTCTTGCGAGTATCAATACATTATTGTTGCTTGTGAATATGTGTCCAAATGGGTTGAGGTCATTCCAACCCAAGCTCCAAATGCTAAATCAATAATTTAGCTTTTTCAAAAGATTATTTTCCCTCAGTTTGGAGTTCCTCATGCCGTAATTTCAGATGGAGGCACACACTTTGCTGAAAAAGAATTCAAAAACCTTCTCTCTAAATATGGTGTGACTCATAAGATCTCTACACCCAATCATCCTCAAACATCCGGGCAGGTAGAGGTTTCAAACAGGCAGCTGAATTATATTCTTGAAAAGACTGTTTCTAGTTCAAGAAAAGATTGGGCCTTAAAGATTGATGATGCATTATGGGCATACTGCACAACCTATAAGACCATCATAGGGACTACTCCATTCAAGTTAATCTATGGCAAATCTTGTCACCTACTACAAGAATTGGAGCACCGTTCTTTGTGGGCAATTAAGTTCTTGAACTTTGATATGAAGAAAGCAGGAAAGAAACACTTTTTGCACCTGTAGGAACTTGAAGAACTTTGCCTTGATGCTTATGAGAACACAAGGTTGTACAAAGAAAGAACAAAGGCTTGGCATGACAAGAGGATCCACATGAAAGATTTCCAAGAAGGAGATAAAGTCTTGTTATTCAACTCTAGATTAAAGCTATTTCCAGGGAAGCTAAAAACAAAATGGTATGGCCCGTTCCTGGTGCTAATTTTTTTTCCATATGGAGTTGTGGAACTCCAAGGCAAAGATGGAAACTTCAAAGTGAATGGACATCATTGCAAACTTTATTTTTGTGGATATGAAGTAGAGAAGGGAGCCTCTTGTTCCCTCCGAGATGCTTGAAGAAATTGAAGAGTCTTACTTCAGACTCTAAATGGAGGACCTTGTGGGAGTTGACCCCACATAAGGATAGATTTCTTTTAAGTTCTTTGAGTCAAAAATACTCTTTAATTTGGTTAATAAGCATGTCATGGATGAATGTAATAATTTAGACTTGATTGCCACCATATCTATCTCTGTTTTGTGCTGACTGAATGCTATTTTCTGTAGAAATTCCAAAATGCATGACGTGTCTTTCATTGACACGGTGTGCACCTCAGCATAAAATGCACTGAATGATGTTCTAGAAACTTGCACATTGTGCATATCTTTATGCACGTCGTGCACCTGAGAGCTGTAAATACAAAAAATGTTTCTGGAATCTTACACGACGTGCATTTCTTTATGCACACTGTGTACCTGGTCATTCAAATGACAAGGAAATATTCTGGAAGCTCGCATGTCGTGCATTTCTTGACGCATGCCATGCACCTGGTTTTTCAAATACAAGAAAATGTTCTGGAAACATGTACGATGTGCATTGGTCAATGCATTCCGTGCATCTATGCGAAAGAACTGGCCTACAATGTGTTTTCAACCAATGCACGTCGTGCACCGGAGCGTTAAAGGAAGTTCAAACTGAAGAGGAATACACCGTGCATATAAATGCACGTCGTGTCTTTATTTGTAAAGACTAGTCAAGAAGGGGATGGAGTGCACGACCTAATTCCCCACTCCAACCCTAGCAGCCATGCACTCCAACTGTGCACTGCCATCGTCCTCCATGAGAGTCGTGCATATCTGCACACCGTTCCCCCATTCTGCAGTCATGCACCATCAAGGAAGAGTAGTCGCCTTCTTCTCCGCCAACACCTCTACTCAAGCAAGGGTTTTAGGTTGAACGATAGCCACCTTCTTCTCCACCAATGTTGCCACTCAAGCTAGGGCTTCTCCATCTACCTGCTCTCTCCGCCGCCGCCCTAGCGTCGAACCCTAACAATGTCGTAGCTGAGTAACCACCAACCGCCGTCAAGCAGCAAGAGGGGAATCCCACCGATCCACCCCATGACTCATCCTCCGTGACCAACGCCAGCTTCTCCATCCACCTCCTCTCTACAACGCCCGACAGAAACAACAAATCACATACGCCGACACCGTCGACCCTTCTTCTGCACCGCAACCCTAGCTACCAAACCGCCAATAATAGTAGTATCCAGTGCCACCTGATTCAATCTGTAGTTTATCTGCAGGTGCACGACATGTGCTCATCTTGCACACCATGTATTCATCTTCTAGGGTAGAAACAACATCTTTTCAATTTCATGTCATGACAGCAAACTGCACGCCGTGCATTACTACAACAACATGGCACCTATCAAGAGAAGCGCAGGAAGATGCCATGTAGGACCTCCTTCATCCAAAGCACACCCCGCTACAAGTGCAACACCTTATGAGATGGAACCAACATCGTTTGTACCCTCCACTCAATTCCGAGTCACCCCGAAGGAGGATGCATATTACCAGTTCCTCATCACCAGGCATGTTCTACCTTCCCGCTATGTCTGCGAGGAAACCCTTGACAAGTTGAGTTTCAAAAATGAGGTCATAGAGCATCTACAGTTCTTAGGTCTACACCTTATTTACACTAGAGTGTTAAAGGCCTACCCCCGCCTGGTTTATGAATTTCTGACCACCTTCAAAGAAGAAGACGACCCATAAAACCACTGTGAGCCATATCCGAAAATCAGTTTTTGACTTCTAGACAAATACTTTTCTATGGATCTTAAACGATTTTATGCTTTACTTAAGTGAAACTATGGAGGGTATACTGATTATGCACCCGCCTTCCATAGTGATTCTTTTTGGTCTGAGATTACTAGTGAAACGGTGCACAGAGCTAGGAATGCCCGAGCTTCTTCACTCCATAATCTAGTTTTCAGAGTTATGCATAATCTTCTAAGCATAGGGCCCTTTGCTAAAAATGAGACTCAAGGTGTCGTAGGAAAAAATGATCTTTTCTTCTTATGGTGCATAGTAAAGAATGAGCAAATCAATTCTGGCTACTACATTGTAAATAAGATTCTAGAGACCAAAAAGAAGAAGTAAAGAGAGGCAGGTGACATCATGTGTGGTGGGATGATTAGTATACTTGCAATGTAGCTAGGCTTAGAGGTGGGTGCCCTAGAACCTTCATTGGGGAAAAACCTTGTAGACATCAACTATCTTATTTCTTGTGGCTTGATATCAAGACATGGCAGTAGCACAAGTAAATTCAAGGTTTTTATCACAAAGAAGTAGTTCATCATCATCCCCGATTCAACCCGCAATGATATCGGGAATAAAGCCACTTGGAAGGTGGAGTTACATCCTGAAGACGATGAAGAGACACCCACCCATGATGCCAGCAACTCTACGCCAGCAGATACACCAACAGTTCCTACTCCACTTCCACCCTCCACCAGTACTCAGACGGAGTACATTTGGACAATGCCTGATGTGAGGCACCTTTACAGTTGCGTTCAGTAGAGGTTTGACCAATCGACAACCATTTTGACCAGATGAGCATGCAGTACACTGCGATGTACGGCATGGTCAATCATATGGACGCTTGGCATATCTCTCAGGGCCATTACCCTGCCCCACTACCGTATCAATCACCGCCTGAGTAGTAGTCTGAGTTTCCTCTGTCTGAGTGCCCACAACAACCACCTCAGTTTCCAGAACAAAAGCCATCTCAGTTTTCAAAATAGCAGCCACCTCAATTTCCAAAGCAGCAACCTGACTCTTCCACCCAGTCGATGGACATCCTCGACATTGTCAGCTAGTTCTTCCCCGATCAGGAGGGTGGCGACTCTTATTTCTGATCACATCGATGACATGTACCCAGTTATGAACTCCATAAGTTTGACTGATGCAGTGAGGACACTGCTGATTTCAAGCTTAGGGGGAGCACAACCGGCCGATAGTTGTAGTTTTTCTTTTAGCTTTTCTTTATTTGAGTCAGTTGTATCATGTGTTTTCCTTTTTATTCCTTGTTCTATTCCTTGATGGTTAAAATTAATATGACTTGAGACTATCTTGTTAGAATGAACCCCCCCTTGTATGCTAGAATTATTCTGTCCTTTATGTGTCTTGGCTACATGAAAAGAAAAATCAAGAGCATGTATGAATGAAATGGAAATTGAAAAATCCCCATGTACATGATTTTGCCTTGTGTTTGTTGTTTGAAATCTCATTTTTTTACATCATTGATTTCTCAATACATGTAACACTTCCAAATTTTAAGCAAATGAATCAACTTGGCAAAATTTACTAGAATACGAGATACTCTTGCCAAACCTTTAGTGCATCTACAATAAATTTTTCAGTGAAAAACTTTCAAAAGAATGATTTAAATTTTGCTAGCTTTAACATTCTTGTTGACTCTTTGGTGTTGTACCATCAACAGTATATCTTGACCCCATAAAAGATGGCAAATGGCCCACATATTATGCTAGCCTAGTGTGAGTATGATCTGGCAATGATGGTTAGGTGATATGAAAATCAAAAGAGGGTAAAAACAACACCCCAACCGGCTTTCCTCGTGAGAGTAAGCCTAAATTAGCAGTCGAATGTCAGAACCCAAAAATTCCATCATCATATCCTTAAGAAAAAGAGTGCAACTAAGTATTGTTAATGTTAGCATTGGTTTCATCATCTTATATCTGTACTAGCTGAAAACTTTGTAATGTACATGCATTGATTATTTGGCTTGATTATCCAAATTCTATTTAATGTCGTCTAGTTGATCATTTCGTTTGTTTTGGAACTAACCCTGTTGAACTTAATTTCTCTATCTTGGATGTTGAAAATTTGAGATGACAACAAGGAACACAAGCACAATGTGCATGGTTGGCTGAGCTGATTGTATACCTTCTTTTCTTTTAATCCATGCATAAACTTGATTTTTCTTCTTGAATGTAACCCTATTCTTTTTGCTTGAGGACAAGCAATAGTTCAAGCTTAGGGGGATTTGTTGTGTGATTTATACATCATATTTTCACATACTATCACACACAAGTTTGGTTCATTCTGATTTTATTTAGCCTCTTTTCATATTACTTTTGCCATCTTTTTGTTACTTTACTTATCGCATAACTTGCATTGTAGATATGTCCCAAAAGAACTGATTTCAGAGCTTAATTCTGCTAAAATAGCAAAATGCACGGCATGCAGGACAAATGCACGACGTGCATCACTTTAGAAGAAGTTTTTTTTCACCCAGATAGCAAAATGCATGGCGTGTTCGGGCCTCGAACACGACGTGCGAGTTTCCAGAAATGTATAGAAAATCATGTGCATGGCGTGCACTCAACTGCACAGCGTGCACCTGGAGCGTCAAGCAACCAAGAAAACTTCTGTAAAGTCGCACGGCGTGCGTTGCTTATGTGCACGCCATGTGTAGTTCAACCTAGAGTAACTCGTCTGTCTTGGTGCGTGGCGTGCACCCAGATGCACGGTGTGCACCTGATAGTTTCATAAATTCAAAAAATATGAGTTTGTGTTTAAATGAAGGAGGGAACTTAAGGGGCAGTTAGGTTGGGTCATTTTGAAAGGTTTTTCTCATCCCAAGCCAGAGGAAAACAGATAAGGGTGATTTTGGGAGAGATCTAAGGTGGTTTCTTGCAAAAAGACGCCATTTCTTCTTCTCTTCTTCTCCATTGTCTTCTCCAAGGTGTAACCAAGCTTCCCCAACTCCGTGCAACTTCTTGGGAAAGGAGCTAGTCTATTTTGGAGCAGCTCAAAAAGGAGAATTTCATCCCCAAGCTGGAATTCCTCCTTCTTGTGGTTACAACTTCAAATCTCTTTGTTTTTCCTCCTCTAGATCATGTTTAGAACTGAATTTTCTATAACAAATCTGCAAGGCATGGTTATGGATGAGTAATTCTCTTTTTCTTGGGCATGGGAGAGTAGCTCCCATGTCATAGCATGTATGGAATAAGTGATTTCGTACCAAATAGTATGCTTCTTGTTTTTCTACCATGAATGTACCGGTTTCTTTATCTCTTGCATGTATAGATGGCCACTTTATATGCATGTTTTCTGCATTCTTGCTTGATCTGAGAAGATAGGTAGGAATTTATGGAGGTACCCTTCTTGGCAACTCTTTCTCTACCATGGGAGTGGAGAAAAATGAGTTGAGGAACAAGTTGTGATAAAAAACAAAAGTTATGCACGAGAGTGCATCTTTGAGTTGCGATCGTTGCACTTGCATTAGGAGGTGAAGTGTAACACAACTTTTTATTTAACAAGGGTTTATGTATGTTTAAATTATCATGTTCCTATGATATGCTATGATATGTGAGTGAAATTCTAATGTCCAAGATCCATTAATATCTAAATCTAAACCTTTTCTAGTAATCTTATCGTTGTTTGTTTTAATCTGAATTTTCTGCAATTAGATAAGCTTCACCATCTATTTTAAACCGATCTAGATTGTTGAACTTTAGTGTTGTTGCGCTCAATTAATTGTCTAAGCTCCTTGTGTTTGACCTCGACTATACTACCTCTATATAATTGTGTAGATTGGCTAAGTTGGGTAAACTATCCTTGTTTGGATTGAAACTCGTTAGTCTAATTAACCAACACTACCATGACCCAACATGACTGTGTTGCATAGCATGGCCATTCCACCATGACCCAGCATGGTCGTGCTACTTTGCATAGCCGTGTGGCATACAAACCAGCATGGACATACCACTCTGAATAGGAAGCCAACTCCAAGCCACCCACCATGGCCGTGCCACCCTTGCTTCACCTCGGTCATGGTGACCACCACGGCCATGCCACTTCATGTATAAAACTCCAACCTTTATTGTGATTTTTTCCCATTTTCACCTCAGTGATTTCCACACACCATGACCATGTCCCCCTACACCCACCACAGCCGTGCAACATACAAAATCCCAGCTACTTTTCCACTGCATTTCCTATTTTACCCCCCACTTGACCTAGTGCCTCTCCACCACCTATATATATATATATATATATAGAGAGTCAGGCTAGAATACACTCGAGTGTATCCGGAGCGGAATACACTCAAGTAGTTTTTCATGATGCAATATTTTTTTTGAAAATCTAATCTATTGATCTTCTTAAACATCTCGTGAACAACTCATATGCAAAATTTGAGCACATTTGGATATGTATAACTCATGTTATGAAGACCACAAAAATTAGACATTTCAAATTAGTTTCACGCGTCGATTTTGTTGCCCTTGGATGAGTGACTTACACTCATCCAAATGGGCTCAAAATTTTTATGTAGCCTAGTTATAGCATGACGGTGAAGATCAATGGTTTACATTTTGCAAAAAATAGTCTTGATATGAAAACACACTTGAGTGTATTCGTGCGATCCGTACACTCGAGTGTATTCTAGCCTGACTATATATATATATATATATATATATATATATATATATATATGTGTGTGTGTGTGTGTGTGTGTGTGTGTGTATGTGTGTGTGTGTGTGTGTGTGTGTAGTTGGGGAACGTGGTTAGCTACCTTCTACCCCCTCTTGGCTTCCCATTTTTGCATTCCACCCATTCCACTTTATTTTCACCTCCATTCTACTCCATTTCACCATTTAAACCACCAAAACCCTAGTTTCTTGGTGTTTTGGCCACTTTCCACCTTCATCCCATGTCCTTGAATCATGATGGAGGGAGGACACCCTTGCAATAGCTAGAGAGGAGCATCACTCACTCCATCTACACCAATCTCCATGGCTACTTCTACCTATTTCTCCTTTCTTTTTGTATTTTGCATTTCCATGAGTAGCTAGGCCTCTTTGGTGGGCTATTTGGGGCCAAAAATGTTACTATGATACCATGTTGGGGGAAAATGATATGTAAAAATTGTAAGTTTTGGTTGCTAATGATTATGTTCTATTTCTATCTCACTCTTCATTAATTGCTTCTTGGTTTGTGCTTGAAATCGCTTAGGAATTTAGGGAAATTGCTTATATGTGTGGATTTTGGGATTTGCTCCTAGGTCCAATTCATGGATCCCTAGCTAGCCCCCCATCGTCCTACATGCTAATCAATTCTACTAACCATAGTTGACAAATCTAAGTAGATGTGAGGCCTAAAACCTCATTTTCATTCCCATTACTACCCTCAACCCCTAATCACCCTAAGATCCCCTAAACTAGAAACCTAGCCTTGTTTAGACTCTAATCAAATTACACCTAAACCCTAACCCAATTGAGCCTTGTAAGGGTAGTAGAAGGTGTTAGTGTTACAACCCCAACTTTTGGGTTCATTTGGTGGGAAAGGTAATTTCTCATATTAAATATATTGGAACAAATAATGATATAATTTGTTTTGAATAAATGGATATCGTTTACAATAGCCTTGATGATTGTTTTGTGGGCTTTATAGGCTATTGGGACCAATAACAAGGAAAAGACAAAAGGTATTCCATTGTTAATATGAAATGGAGAAAAGAAAGATGTAGAAACCTCTAGAAGGAAAAAGTATGTAATCCAAAGGTGGATTTCACACCTCTTGGATTCCTTGGGTTCCAAGGAATCCAAAGTGCAAAAATAATGCATTAAGAAAAGAAAAGGTCAATTAAATATTTCTTTGTTAAGAAAGAAATTGAAAACATTGATAAAATGTGGAAAATAAGCGGAAGGAGGCATAATTGAGTTATCATTAGTGTATTTTCGTATCCAAAGGATTGCTAATGTTAAATGGAATGCCAATGAGGAAAATAAAAAGAAAGATAATGAGAAATCCTCAAAAAGAGATATTTTAATAAGAAATGAACAAGTGTGAAATAATGAAAATAGAAGGATAATAAGTATCCTTATAAAGGAATTTTGAAATATTAGAGTTTTTTGGGATCCAAGGAGTCCCAATGAAGAAAAAGAAAGAGAAAAGGCAAATAAAACAAAGTAAGAGGATAATGTGATGCATCATTAATGAATTTTTGATGATATCAAAAAGAGGTGTTAATTGCTTTAAGAAAATAGATTTTCATGGCCAATAGATTTAAAGCCAAGCACAAGGAAGATAAAAAGAGAGAGAGATTTCAAATTCCTTAATGACCAAGGATCAAGGGGAAACAAGGAATTAATTTAAAGAGAGAACTTATTCTCAATTATGGAAAGAAGGTTTCCTAATGAGGACAAGCCTTAATTTCTTCATGGGCAAGCACGTTAGGGCGTGGATGTCCTCCCTATAAAAGGGTTGGACCCTTAGCCTCGAGTTTAGAAGGATCTCGGGCACCCCACTCTCTTCTTCCTCTTGCATCCACACTAACCCTAACCAAGGGGGGCTAATGTGACCCCTGGAGCAACGAGGATCCATGGATGGGAGTAGAGAGGAAGCGCAATGCTCCCACGACACCAGAAAGGAGTCCGACCACCCACGACGCCGCTCTGACCCCGGCACAACACCGCAGGAAGGCTGTAGGTCGGCTGCACATCGCATGTCTAACTGCACCACCCCATCCACAGTTTAAGGGTGTTTTTGAGCACGGTGGGGGGCGGCAAACGTAGGGGTTCTAAGATGGTGGTCGTCGGGGTCGGGGGAAGGAAGTCGGAGCCGCGACGAACCTCGAATAGGCTGCAGACGGCGGCCAGGTCTTGCGTCGAAGGTTGAAGATAACCTAGGTGGCGTTGGACAGTTATACCCCTCCGGGGTATCAAGCGTCGAAAACTTACGTGAGGGCATATGCGTAATTCAGTTATGTTTCCAAATTGGGAGAGCACGTTGCATGGATGTAGTGATGTGGCAACATGTTATTGGTCAAGTAAGTAAATTCTTACAAAATTCATAACTAATCGCTGGTAGCTCGGATTTAGATAAATTATATATGAATTTTGATCAGGAGAACTCAAGGAATGTAATAAAAATATAATGGAAGCCTAATTCTGATTGCAATTCAAAAAGAGTGTAAATATGCTATCTTTAAAGGTTTAATTAATGCAAAACTCAATCTTTGGTGATTAATGTTTTAGGAAGGGTTAATTGGATGTTTAAAATTGGTATTAACATGTTGATTACACAAAGGGCACAAAGATGATCTTTATGCATAGTTTGATTAATTTAAGATTCCATGTACATGCATGAGGTTTAATGGGCTTGAAACCCTAATGTTAGTGAATGAGACTTTTAATAGCTTTAATTATTCAAAATCATGATTAAAGTCAAAATATGATAATTCTAATCTATTTCGAGTATAAAAGTTCCTAATTGTGGATAAATACCCATAATGTAGTAATTGGGGTTTTCTAATGGATAAAGGTAGAATTAATGACAAATAGAGTTCATAAGTGAATTAGACCATAATGAACTATGAATTGATGATAATTGGGAATAATGATCTTGTCATGAATTAAAAAGGATAAAAATGATAGTTTTAATGTAAAAGAGGCTTAATGGACTTAATTGATGGTTAATTGTGTTTTTTTTATATCAGGGTTATATGTTGTTAAAAGATAACCTTAGTATATTTCATGATGAATAGATAAGATAATTAGGGTTTATGAGTAATTGTATTAAATTAGGGTTAAAAATAGTGAAAGATGAGAGGAAATCATAATTGCAATGGAAACCCTAAAAGTGGACTAGAAACCCTAGAAAGCGAGCTAGGTTTAGTAGATCTTGATGGCATGTTTAATAATAGAAAATTGTATGCATATTTTAGGATCTCATAATGTGCTTCCTTGCCTATTTGGATTTCTTGATTCGATTATTCTGTCTCAAATCAGCCTGACAAGTATGTGGTTACGCTTATGAATAATCGCTTTAGTTTCACAGTGATTCACGAATGCTTTATCGGTTGCCTGAAAATAACTGCTTGGATGACTTTTATTTCACGCAACTATAAAGTGACTATGATTATCACTATGAATATATATATATATATATATATATATATATATATATATATATATATATATAACTGGCTTAGATCTGAATCCTCCTATGTGGCTTTGTAAATGCTAAAAAGGGTAACCTAGAGTAAGGTCTAGGCTATCAGGAGTTAGAAATTGGGATACCCACGTGTAGTGCCATGAGACTCTATAGTGTGCCATGAGTTAAGGAGTGGGCTACTTACGGGTAGTGCCATGTGACTCAACACTAGAAATTGATTCACTTGTTAGGTAGGATCATGAGGGGTTTAATGGGGATCTACCATAAGGAAGGTAGCATCCAGGTCCACTACAGGGACAACGCAGAGGATAGGGTATGTGTGGATTGCACTGTTATATTTAAAATGTAAAGTTGGTTGTTAAACTATAATTGACTGCAATATGTTGTTATTAATTGCACGATTATTGTTTCCCCTACATACTAGCTTTATGTTGACCGACATTTTGTTTGTCGGCGTTTTAGGTACAAGTGAAAGGAACAAACAGTAAAGTGGCATATGTGGAATTAAATATGAATTAAAGTTCAAAGGAGGATTAGTTAGAATGGACTCATGTGGATAGAAGTAGATATCCAAGTTTTGAAAAAGGTATGAAAAGTTTAACTTTATTACAGTCTTTCAATTTAGTTTGGTAGAATTTGATTATTATTATCGATTATTTGTCGAACATTTGATCCAGAAAATTGGGATAATGGCTCTGACCTCTTGGTCTCCCTTAATTAGGGGTTACTGGGAGGTGGGGTTGTTACATTAAGTATCAGATCCTAGGTTCCTCATTTAATCTTTAATAATTATTAAATTTTACAAACTCTGTAGAACCCAAGGGAGTTATTAGATGTTTTTTTCAAAGACAGAGGTATCTAGAAAAGGATCACGCCCGGGGGCTGGCAAGATTTTCCTCCGCACCACTAGTCGGAGTATGAGGACTCCCGGATTAGTGTGACTGCCTGGCCAAAGTCTCAAGATTTGACTCGAAATAAGATACCTTTAGGACCACTACTACAAAAATGGATTATAACGTCACTTTTAAAGGCGTCGGTTGCATAAATACACCGACACCTAAACAATAAAGCGTCGGTGTATAAAATAAACTGACATCAATCTGTGAAGGGTGACCAGACACGGGTATCACTTTTATTCGGTGTCGGTTCCTTAATAACAAACTGACGCTGAAAATTAACCGCCAAATCCAGAATTTCCAGCGAAAAAATTACCTCCAAAAATTTAACATATGGCGTCGTTCATCAAGTAATAAACTGATGACTAAAGGTTATTCGTGAAACAGAAATTGGGTACATTTTGATTGTCGGTTTACAACAATGACTGACACTTATGGGTTTTCCCACACTGTTCGCGGGAAATTTTTCACATCCTTTGAGCGTTGGATTTAAAAAAAACCGATGACTATGGTCATTAATCGAGAACCATTTTTTTAATCGGCATATGTAGATAGACATCGGTCTTTTTCTAGTTAAAACCGATGATTATCATTGAGAACATGTGTCGGTTTTTGTTGTTAACCGACAGCTTTAGTGTTATGTGTCAGTTGTGTTGAATAACTAACACTGAATGTTAACTTAATAGCACGCGAGCGAGCCCGACTCTTCCCCTTTCTCTCTGTGTTGTAATTGGCTTAGGGTCTGGTGATTCCGGTGAGCAAGCAGACTCCCTCTGCGCCGCCACCCACCGTCGTCGTTCTCCTTGCTCGCCGTCGCCGTTCTCCTTGCTCGCCGCCGACCACCTGTTGCTCGCCGCTTGCTGGTCTCTACTCCTATGCCACCACCGCTCGCTGCTCCAGCGGCCTGGTCTCCTGCTCTCCAGCGGCCTGCTCTCTTGCTGGTCCAAAGCCTCCGACAGCCTGCTCTCTTATTGCTCTGGCCAACTCCGGAGACCTGCTCTCTTGCTGGTCTGACACATCCGACAGCCTGCTCTCTTACTACTCCAGCCAACTCTGGCGGCCTTCTCTCTAACTGCTCTCTTGCCAACTCCGGTGGCCTACTCTCTTGCTACTCCGACGCCTCCGACAACCTACTCTCTTACTGCTCTGGCCAACTCCGGTGGCCTACTCTCTAACTGCTCCAACTCCGGTGCCGCCTTCCTGCTACCTTCCGCCACCGCCACTGCTTCCGCCGCTGCTCTGGCCAATCAAAGGTAATGGAACCATCTCTGTTTCTACGTGTGTGCTATGTGTGTGACCTGTAGGAGTACCTTATAGTCTGGTCTCCATCTCTATTTCTAATGTGGTTGATCAACTGGTTTCTATGTGTGTGCTATTGCAACTAGGAGTACCGTACAGTCTGGTCTCCATCTTCATTTATTGTATCCAATGTTGATTTCTGTAGGGTTCTTGTCTGACCCGACTCTAGTATTAGTGTCATTTTTACTTGATTAGTCCTTTAATACATTGTTAAGAGTGGATTTGATGTCTACCTACATGGGAGTTGTGATCTTGAATCAATATATATTTTTCCAGAGTATTTAAGACATGACTTTGTGCCTAATATTAGATCCTCTAAGGGAGTGTTTATTTAAATTGAACATTGTATATGAAACAAATATGATTGTCTAGTATTTTTTCAATGATCACTTCCATTACGGTTCAGGAGCTCGCCGACCTTCTGCCTACTCCAGAGCTCACCTCCTGCTCCAGAGCTCACCGCCTACTGCCTACTCACCGCCGCCCTTCTCCCTCCTCCTTGCTCGCTCGCTGGCTGCTTACTCACCACTCAAACAGAGGTAAACATCCCCAAAAACCCTCTGTCTCGCCCTCTCTCCCAGCTCTAGAGCAAGACGCTCTGATTTGTATTTACTTAAATACTGATTTGTATTTACTTATCTACTCATTCGTTCATATAATGATTTTTTATTCATCACATTATTTAAATTTAGGGCTTTATATTTATTCATCTACTTTTTAAAATTATTTAATCATCTCTTGATTTATATTTGTTTATCAACTGAGATGTACTTTTTTATCTATTGCTTTGTATTTGTTTATCTACTGATTATATTTATTTATCTAATGTTTTGAGTTTACTTATTTAGATGTTTCTATTGTAAATCAACCTAGGATATGAATAAATCTTGGCTTTCATATATTTGTGCATCTAAACATTCATAAGCTATTAATGTTGATTAATTTAGGAAGCATTGATATGTTGTTATGGCTGTCTACAAATATTTTTATAAGAAATTGTGTGTTGAATGGGGTTGTGAACAAGGAACTGGTGTTGTATTTGTTGGCCTAGAAACCCGTCCAAGATTTACTCATTAGGAGTAAATCTTGGATAGTCCCCAGTTTGGGACTGTTCTTGAAAACCTAATCTCACTTAGGATGTAAGTGTATAATGTGTATTGGGTTTTCAAGAAAATTTCGGCAGCATTTCCCCATTTGTTCTCTAAGTACATATGTACTTGGAGAACAGCGGGGAAATGCTACCGAAATTTTCTTGAAAACCCAATACACATTATACACTTACTAGTGAGATTAGGTGTTTAAGAATGAGATAGGTGGTACACATTTATTATATATAAGAATGACATAACATGTACAAACCCTAAAGTTTTAACCATAAACTCTAATCTGTTTACCCTAGACCCTAATCTTGTTGTAATATGTACTTATTTTCTCTTTGATCATAGAATGGATAGATCATGGATGTCCATTCACAATCGTTGCACCCCAGAGTTTATTTCTGGTCTTGATCAGTTTATTAGATTTGCCGAGGAACATAGGAAACAACCTGGAGATAGGTTCTACTGTCCATGTAGGCATTGCGGTAACAACTTGAAAGTCAGTATTGGTGACGAAATCAGAAGTCGTCATGTGCAACGGGATCGTACAAGGCTATACAGAATGGCACTGGCATGGAGAGATTTCAAACCTGAAACCAGTGGATGTCGATAACAGTGCTTGTGTGGAAGAAGAAATTGCCTCTGATGACGTAGATGTGAATGAACCAGTTCTAGTAGACATCGTTGATGTGATGCTAGATAGTTGTGGGGTAGAGCACACCGATCCACCTCCCATGTTTAGAAACATTGTGCATGATGCTGAGATACCATTATACACGGGTTATAAGTTTATGAAGCTTAGCATTGTGTTGAGATTGTATAAACTGAAAGCTAACAATCGATGGAGTGACAAAAGCTTCACGTCATTGTTGTCTTTGTTGAAATAAATTCTTCCTGAAGGAAACGAGCTGCCGATCTCAACATACTGGTTAAAGAAATTGTTGTGCCCAATGGGAATGGAGGCCAAGAAGATACACGCATGCAAGAATGATTGTGTATTATTTCAAAAGGACTATGTGGATTTGAAAGATTGTCCGAAATGTGGTGCGTCAAGGTATAAATTGACGACTTCGGGGGAGTCCAAAACTGGTTCTCCCGCCAAGGTGATGTGGTATCTACCTATAATACCACAATTTCAACGCTCGTTTTCCAATCCTATAGATGCGAAGAATTTGAGGTGGCATGCAGATGTTGAGAAAAATAATGATGGGATCCTACGACATGCATCTGATTACCCACAGTGGAAGAAGATTGATTTATTGTACCCTAAATTCGATGAAGAGGACATGAATCTAAGACTTGGGATTTGTATAGATGGGATGAATCCGTACGGGACATTAAGCAACCAACACAACACTTGGCCAGTCATGCTTGTTATATACAATCTTCCTCCCTGGTTGTGTATGAAAAATAAGTACGTTATGTTGTCGTTGTTGATATCGGGCCCTAAACAACCTGGAAATGATATCGATGTTTATCTTGAACCTCTGATTGATGACTTAAAGAAACTCTGGGGTGAAGGTGTGATGACCTATGATGCTTCATGAAGAGAGACATTTTGTTTGCACGCTATGTTGTTTTGCACTGTGAATGACTTTCCAGCATATGGGAATTTGTCTGGATATAGTGTCAAAGGATCTAAAGCGTGTCCTATATATGAAGAGAACACTGATTCAATATGACTAAAACACGGCGACAAGACTGTATATCTTGCTCATCGAAGGTTTCTTCCAAAATTTCATCTGTGTCATAGGTTGCGCAAAGCATTCAATGGACGGAATGAGGAACGTAGTGCACCTAAACCTATATCAGGGGAGGATGTTTATGAAAGAGTGAAAGACATCGCCAATGAATTTGGTAAGAGATCACAATGTACGATGGCCACAAGGAGTGACAAGTCTTTATTCAAGAAGAAGTTGATATTTGGGGATCTTCCTTATTTGAGTTCTTTGACAGTCAGGCATTGTATCGATGTCATGCACGTTGAGAAAAATGTATGTGATAGCGTCATCGATACTCTATTGAATATATCAGGTAAGACTAAAGATGGGATAAAATCCAGAATGGACCTACGTGAAATAGGAATAAGGATAGAATTAACAGAAGTAGTTAGTAGCGATCGGAGAACATACTTACCTCTAGCTTATTACACGTTGTCTAGAAAGGAGAAGAAAGCATTTTGTGAATGCTTGGTAAATGTTAAGGTGCCACAGGGTTACTCATCCAACATCCGTACATTGGTATCAATGAAAGATCTAAAGTTGATAGGTCTTAAATCTCATGATTGTCACATTCTAATGCAACAAATATTGCCTGTGGCAATTAGATCTATATTGTCGAAGCATGTAAGGTTTGCAATCACCAGACTTTGTTTCTTTTTCAACAGTCTGTGCAACAAAGTTATTGACCTTGATACTCTCGATAATTTGCAAAGAGAAGTGGTTGTTACCCTATGTCAGATTGAGATGTATTTTCCTCTGTCGTTCTTTGATATCATGGTACATCTTGTTGTCCGCTTGACTAGGGAAGTGAAAATGTTGGGACCAGTTTTCTTGCATTGGATGTATCCCTTTAAACGATACATGAGCGTTTTTAAAGGTGATGTTCTAAACGGTTATCGTCCTGAAGGGAGTATTATTGAGGGTTATGTGGCGAGAGAGGTTATGTATTTTTGCAATGACTTTCTGAGTGGTAATGACACTCCCGTGAATGACAAGAATATTGAGGAGCATTTTGGCAAAGGATGTTTGGGATCACGGGTGAAAGTAATCATCCATGAGTAGTTGGAGCAAGGTCACTTGTATATTTTACACAACATCGACGAAGTGAGTGTTTATATCGAGGAACATGCCAATTTCATCAAGAGACAATATCCTCAATCCAATTCAATGTGGCTTGCTAGAGAGCATAACAAGACATTTATTAAGTGGTTTGAAGATAAAGTCTTACATCAACTATCTCAAATACCAGATAATGTTTCTAAAACCATCAAATGCCTCTCCTTTAAACAAAAATTGAATGTTATGTCTTATGAAGGGTTTTCCATAAATGGTTTCTCATATTACACAAAGAGTCAAGATGATAAGAGTGTCGTCCAAAATAGCATGGTCACCCTTCAAGCGTCTTCATTGTTTTTTGCAAGTGCAAAGGATAAAAGTCCACATGAATCTAAAATGTCATATTACAGTGTCATTGAATACATATGGGAGTTTGACTATGTAGATTTCATAATTCCACTCTTTAAATGTAATTGGGTTGACAACAACAAAGAAGTTATAGTGGATGAATTGGGTTTCACGTAACTGAACTTTGAAAATATTGGCGAGAAGGGTGAACCATTCATATTGGCATCATAGGCAAAACAAGTATTTTGTATCGATGATCCTACAAATGATAAATGGTCGGTTGTTCTTCATGGTAAAAGACAATTCACTGAAGATCCTATAGATGAAGAAGAGTACTATGATAAGTATGATGACTCCAATACATTCTCAGTTGGGTTGCCAACACCACCAAACATTGAAGCTGGGGATCACAATGACTTGTATGTTCGTGGGGATCATAATGAAGGATTGTTAATTGATAAAAGATCACAATATTAGAGGCATGGATGTTTATATTTTTATTATGTTCCCATGATGACCGTGTTGATTATCATTGTGAGGGTGAGGACGTGCTTGCACCGCATGAGAATGTAAGTTTTAAGAATATATCCCTGAGGTTTCTATGTATATGTTCATTTATAATTATATTATGTAAGTGTGTTTTTTATCAAAATTTTAGGATACTAGTTATTAGCAATTCTATTTAATTTGCAGGTGTTCACCAAAGACTACAGGCTATGTAGGATGGCCATGACATACCTATGCAGGCCAGCAACATTACTTTGTAAATCCAAAGCGCAACAGTCGGAGAGAAAGCAAGCATCCCACACTAAGGTTATATAGATATATAGTGGGACTAAGGTGACGATCCCACCTACTAAAATAGGTTACCGACAATTGCATGTTATGACTGGGAGGTCGTGATTCAGCAACCGTATGCATTAGCAGGAGGACAAACAGATTTCACCACGAGTTAACATTAAAAAAGGTCTACTAACCTACACTGAGCTAAACAAGTTTATCAGTACTGATAAACTTATTTAGCTCAGTGTAGGTTATTAGACCTTCTTCAATGTTAGCTCCTGGTGAAATCTGTTTGTCCTCCTGCTAATGCATACGGTTGCTTTAATCACGACCTCCCAGTCGTAACATGTAGTTGTCGGTAACCTGTTTTAGCAGGTGGGATCATCACCTTAGTCCCACTATATATGTACTAAGCTATAGTGTTGTATGTAAATTCGGCACTACTGTTGTTATGCACTATATATGTGTTAGTCTGTCATGTTGTTATATGAATATGAAACACTTGTGCGTGCTGCACTTTATGTATTGTATATGTATCATGCTTCCCTTCATTGTGGCTTCTTTTGCTGTTTCATGGCTCTTTCAATATGATTTTGTTGACAATGATGACAATGATGAATAAAGAATAACTTTGTTCTGATAATTAATTTTGTGTGAATGTGAATGAATTTTTATGAATTGTGTGTGAAAATCATCAATACATGAATATTTCTACATGTGTCTGAATGTGAAAAGAGATGAAATAAATGGAACTGCAGGTTGCTACTGGTTGCTACATGTGTGTGATGAAAAAAAATATGAATTAAATGTTCTTATACATGAGTGTGAATCACATATATATAATATTGTCCATCATGTTAATTTTGCAGGTTTGTGGCATGTCGTTGGCTGATATCAATGGATGTCGTAAAACCTACAGTTCATGACTGAACTGTAGGTTTCTCATCCTATGACCAGCCACATCAGGTCTGCAGACTGACAGAAAATAAAAACAAAAACATAGGCGTCAGTTATTTGAACAAAACTGACGACATATGGTTACAATGTCAGTTTCCATACTAGTAACCAACGTAGATTTCCCTAATGAGGCCAGACACCACAGCCGTGCTGGCCAGCACGGTCATGGCAGCGGACCAGACATAAAACAGGTGTCGAATATTTGTATAAAACTGACAAAATATGGTAATAGTGTCGGTTGCCCTACTAGTAACCGACGTCGATTTCCCTAGAGGCCAGACACCACGGCCGTGCTGGTCAGCACGGCCATGGCAGTGGGTGAGATGGTGTCGGTTATCACTAATAAACCGACGCCGATAGTGCCCCAGATGGCACCCTTTTTGTGGCACGAAGGTATATGGTGTTAGTTTCAAAGCTAATAACCGACGCCTATACCCCCTGTTGGCGTGTTTTTGGCGCGTTTTCGGTGGCGCGCGAAGGGTTGTGGCATCGGTTTGAGAACCTACACGTAACGGTTGGGCTTTTAGTGGCACCCACATAGGTTTCGCTTAAAAACCGACACTAAAGGCCTTAAAAACCGACACTAAAGGTCAGTTATGTACTAGTGGACTCTCTCATCTTGTTCATCCCTTCTCAACTCAAATGTTGTTAAGGATTATAAGGATTAGGGTTTTCTCTCTTTTCCTCACCCTCTTGAGGTATGGGTAAGGTTGATAAGGTTTAAGGAATCCTCCACCAAATTAATAAAAAGCATGTAAATAAGATGTCATTGACATAAGATTAATAGATTAAGCGTAAGGAATAGATACATGCTTAGGTCTTATGACATAAGTTGTCATGCCCTCAGGAGAGACCTGATGCTAGACCTTCTTGTCAGGAGGATAAGTAAAGAGAGATATTCTTGGAGGTAGAGACCTCCATTATAAGTAAGAGACCTGGTACATCCTCTAAGGATGATGCAAACGCTAACCCTAAGTGAAGGTTAGAGAGAGATGACACGAGGAGTTAGATGTCGTGATAGACCAAGTGAGAGGGAGGACATGCCTTGGATGCCTTATGAGCCATGAGAGGTTGGATGATTGAGTACCTTTGGTGACCCAACCCTGGGAAGGGTCATGCATGTTAGAGTGAAGGATAGCTCCTTCAGTGATAAGGTTAGAGAAGAACATATGGAAACCCCATGAGCTTATATGAGCATGGCATAGTAGGCACCCGAAATATGTCGGTAGTGCGCATAGTAGGTCAAAACCCTGGCCAAGAAAGTATGATGGATAGCTTATGAGATAAGCAAGAGGAACTATGGATAACTTTGAGAAAACATAAGTTGGAACATAGGCTTCACCATGTAAGGGTATGCTTGTAAGCTTGACCCACCTTCATGAAGAGAGGACCTCTAATAGTTAGGCTAGTTATGGAGTTAGCTCTGGAGAGAGAGAGCAGGACCCAAGCAAGAAGGTTGGAAGCCTAGACTCCAAGATATGAGGAAAAGTGGGGAGTTGAGGATGATGCGGCCTAAGTGGATGTATGTGGTTGCCTCATGCTTGATCCCTGGAGGCTGATGATGTCTTGGTTGCCATGAGAAGAACCAAACCCTAGAGAGAGGATGAGTCTGCTGGTACCTCTGTACCTTTGGTATAGATGAGAAGAAGAGTTCCTTAGACCATGGAGAGGTTAAGTAACAGGTTGTGAGGCCTTGTACCTTGTTGGTTGTCCTTGAGGAGGACTCAACTCTGAAGTGTTTCTCGAGTTAAAGGATGACATGAAGTACATGTCATGCCTTACACATGTTTGATTCGTGGTTAAGAGGTTGAGCATGGACTTTGAAATCGAAAAGTGAACCTAGGGTTCTGACGTGGCTTAAATTATCGCACTAACGAACTCACTTAGGGTTGAAATCCCTAAGTTTTTAACCAAAACAAACATGCAATAATACCACCCGCAAGCGGACGGGTCTTATTGCATTATAGTTGAAGATCGAATCCCAAGGGACAACGTTTTTAAGAATCTTTCTCTAGTCGAATCTAGTTGAATCAAGACTAATATTAGAACAAGGTTTGTTGAATTGAGTTTAATTAAACTAAATGTAAGGAAAGTAAAAGAGCAGGATTAAAAGTTGATTAAAGATTAAAGATGGGAATTGCTGGGATGGTCCCTAGTTTCACCACCACTACACATGCAATCACATCCAAACATCAAACATCTAGGCAAGATATAGCCATTCAATTAGAGCTGCTGCAGAACCCCCCATACGAGCGTCAGGTTTGTGTAAGCATCACCTTAGGTATCAGATGTCTCGTCACCATCCAGATCACATACTTACGGCTCCGAAGATACAGAAATCCAAATGAAGTTGTGGCCCCCCTATACAGGCGTCAGGCACACAGAAGCGTCACCGTGGGCTAGATGGCTCGTTACCACATAGATCATACAGTTACGACCTCAAGGAATCCCATTCTATTTTTAGTTTGGGAGTCACCCACGTTAATCAACATTCAAAACCTATGTATTGAAGTTCTCGCAACATAGGAAATGAACAAGATAAATGCAAGCATGTGATCAATCCACAAGCACATATCGACGATTAACAAAGAAATGAAAGGTTATATACATGCCATGGAATGTTTAACAAAAAGATATGAAAGAATGGGTAGCGGGGCTAGTCCCCGCACCCCAATGAAAGTAAACTACTCGCTCATGGTGAGAGAAACAAGAAAAATAAGAGAAAGAGAGGATTCCGCCATGAGCATGGTGAAGAAGATGATCGTAGCTCGATGGAGAAGCAGTCTTCTACATGATGTCGAGGAAGATCTGGATGAGGAGGGAAGAACACCACGAAAGACGGGACAGATCTTCTCTCTCCACCTTCTTCTTCTTCCCGTAGTCCTAGCTTGCAGCAGAAGGAGCAGCTCGTGGACGAGATGGTGGCATGGACGCAGCAGATCTAGATCCAGATCTAAATGAGGTGGCTTGCAGATCTGAGTCTTCACTCCAGATTTGGGTGAACAGGCCGGAAAACCACCACATGGGCAGGTTCTTGGCTATGGAGATCGTCTCCTTAAGCCCAGGACAGTCCTGTAGCCTAATGACGTCTGGAGATGATGATTTGATGGGCTGGAGTCGTGTTCTATTTATAGGTAGGCTGGGCACCGACTTAGATTCGCAACCTCTATAATTTTGCAGTAGGTCGCGGCTTTTTGAATGATGTCGCGGTCACGGCTTTTTGCACGGTCGCGGCATTTTGCACGGTCATGACCTTTTGAATGCCGCAGTCGTGTCCTTTTCTATTCTGCCCTTTTGGTCATGATAATTAAATAGGGAGGTCGCGATTCTTTGTGGTTGCGATCTTCAAGAGGCAGGTCGTGGCTTCATTTTGCCGCGGTCGTGGCTCTTGCTACGGTCGTGGCTTTTGCTGCGGTCGTGGCCCTCTCTATCGCTATGAGCTCTGTCGGGATCTGCTCATGGTGGCGTAGGCTCCTGGTCACGATCAGCAGCAACCGCGGGTAGAGAGAAGAGCGCCGCGACCGTGGGCAGGAGAGCAGAGGAAACATGTGCTGAACCGGTCAGCTGGAGTGTCCAGGCCAATCGGCTCATGCCTAGGTTGAAACGACCGGTTCAAGAGTTGAACCGATCGGCTCAACTGGTGCAACCGACCAGTTGGGAAAGTCATGTCGGCAAGGATTTTCCTTTCGTTTCAAATTGCCCAATTCGATTGGGAATAATATTGGTATTCGATACCAATTGGGAAAGAAACAAGGAAAGTACTTTTGAGCCGGATTAGGACCATGAACCGATCGGTTCAGGGCACCAACCGATCGGTTGGAGTGACCCAAACGATCGGCTCAGGTCCAATCGATCGGCTCAATGGCCGAACCGATCGGTTCAGTTGTGAACCGATCATTTCAAGTTGCGAACCAGTTGCTTTTTGTGGAAAATTCTCGAATCCTTCTACTCCTGCTTTAGTCCCGCATTGCCCAGGATGGAGAACCCTGTCCCATGACTCTCCTATATATATAGGGGGTATTGGGGGCTTCTCATGGTACAGCTCAGTGCAACCAGTTGCTCTGCAAGTTGTCGTTCTCTCTGGTTTTGGTAACCGTGAGAGAGCCCGAGCAAGTGCTTCCCGCAAAAGGGAGGTGCAGCAAGGGAAGGACAACTGCAGTTGCAACAGGAGGCAGGAGAGCGTGTTGGCGACTAGTACGCCAACAGGAGGGTGCGACTCCTTCCACTTCCTTGTGGGACAAGGAGAGTGGAGTTCCAGGTGGTCCGTGTGGACTACTACAGAGGCGGGAGGACACTGCCGCTTAGGAGGACAACTGTCATCCGACAGTCCGGTTCGAGTAGGAGTTGTCAGTCCCGGTGTGACCAGGAGCTGCACAGACACCGTCGAAGTCCGGAGTTGAAGACCACGCATTGCGTGAGGTATTGTCGCCGAGCAAGCCTCGGGACAAGGTATGATTCTGCAAACCATCCTTTCCTATTATATAGACGTTGACGCGTTTCCTCGGTATGGGTTTGGGGAGAAATTTTTGTTTCCGCTGCCTTCTCTGTCTCCCCTAAAATCCCAACAGTGGTATCAGAGCCACGTCAGCTGTTCTATATTTTAGGAATATCGATATGATCGATTTTGGTTTGTCGCCTTTATATATTGCATACGATGTGAATAATATCGGCTTTATGCATGTCCAATCCTAAATCCACAAATCCCTAATTACATATATGATATGTATTATTAATGCACTCGATACGCGTCGCCCTTAAACGAGTTTTGTGGTGGATGTGTGTAGCGTGATTATGGCCTATAAACCCCTATCTGTGTGTGGTTGTTTGTGGTTGCTTGCATCTCGGTCTGCGCACCGATCTTCCCTCTTTTATTCCTGATGTAACTCGAAATAATTCGAGATTCTTTCCAACCTTTGCTCCCCCCGAATGTAACTCGGGGTTTCTCCTTTTTAAAGCAATGTAATAAATAGGATAGATTTTATTTCCTATTATGTCAAAGACCGGCGGACATCAAGACGACTGCTCAGACGATCGGTTCAAGGAGTGAACCGATTGGTTGACCTTCCAGACGGTCAGTTCAAGGAGTGAACCGATCGGTTGATGACAGGTTCGAGGAGCGAGACGAGCGGGTGGCAGACATGACGAGATGCACGACGACCAGGTGAACCGATCGATTGAAGGAGCCAACCGATCGGCTGGTGGCACCCAGACGACCGGCTGGAGAGTACAGATCATTCATGTGATGAGTTGATCAACTTGGATGGCAAGGCACAGATGTTCATATTGTACAGGTTGCCTGTGATGTAGACCTAGATGACCGTGATTCCTCTTGGCTTGAGGAATCACATTAGGATGGCCATAATCATCACTTTTTATCGTTTGTGCATGTTTTCTGTGGGATATAGCATGTATATGATACGTACTATGTATTGTGGTGATTGGATATGTATATGTATATAAAACCAAATCCCTCATTAAAATATTAAGTTTTAGATGCCTTCCAAATGCGACACACGTGAAAAGCTTGTTCGACCAAGTGTGGGCACGCCCTAGCGTGGTGCACCGTCTACCTCGTGGAAGCGTGAAGGATGAATGTGTGGGTCTGCCCTAGCAGGGTGCATGTTCATCGTGTTTGCTTTGGGTCGGACTTAACAAGGTGATCTAGATGGGATCTAGTACCTTGAGGCATGGAGATGATCATTGCAAAGAGTTGTATATGACATCTTATCAAGAGTTGCATATGATGCAATTGGCAAAAGTTGCCTACCTGAGAGATCTATGTTGTGGGTGACAACCCTAGCTGGTCCATGGCTTAGAGGATTTCAGGATCTTTCCCACTAGAAGGTTGTACGCTGCAATCTTCTGAATTAATGGTGAGGGCTATCGATTTGAAGTAAAATAGTGGGAGCGATAATTAATTAAAGGCCTAATTATATAGTCAAATTTTCAAATCAATCAAATAAGTCAAAAATGAGTTTTGGACTAAAATTGCATATTTTCCTTTTGTAGTTCAAATGGCAACAAACAACAACAACTTTTCTTTGCGATCGGTCCTTGACAAGGACAAGCTAAATGGGACAAACTTCCACGACTGGTATCGGACATTGAGAATTGTTCTCACTCAAGAGCGTAAGCTCTATGTCCTGGATACTCCAATTCCAGAGGAACCCGCTCCTAATGCACCAAGGACAGAAAGGGATGCTTACAAGAAGCATTCTGATGATGCCATTGATGCAAAGTGCTTGATGCTATGTTCAATGAACCATGAGTTGCAGAGGCAACATGAGAACATGGGTGTCATAGAGATGATTCTGCATCTCAGGAACATGTATGAAGATCAGGCACGACAAGAGAGGTACAATGTTTCTAGGGCACTGTTCAAGTGCGTCATGACAGAAGGAGATCCAGTTGGTCCTCACACACTCAAGATGATTTGGTATGTGGAGAACCTACAGAGACTGGGATTTCCACTGAGCCAAGAGTTGGCTACTGACGTGATACTGCAATCGTTGCCAGAATCTTACAGTCAGTTTGTGATGAACTACAACATGAACAACTTTGATAGGCCACTGTCAGAGTTGTTGGGCATGTTGAGGACAACCGAGTTACAGATGAAGAAGGACAAGCCTAAATCCGTGATGGTGATCACGAGCAAGAAAGGCAAGTCCAAGCGCAAGGGCAAGGGAAAAGCTAAGAAAGGTTCTGAAGCTAGCCAGGAGTCCAAGCCATCTTCAGCTCTCAAGGCCAAGGGAGGCGTGACCAAGAAAGGAAATTGCCACCATTGTCAAAAGCCAGGACATTGGAAAAGGAATTGTCCTATCTACCTGGAAGAACAAAAGAAGAAGGAGGCGACTGAAACCTCTACTTAAAGGTGTCATGAAAGTAAACTTGTAACACTTTTGAGATATATGATATCAAGATGTAAAGTGCAAAGCATTCTTACTTGGGGCAAGTGTTGCCTTTATAGATAGGAATACTTTAGTTTATTTTCAGCAAATAAGGCATGTAATACAGTTATGAACTGCTATTTCATACTTGCCAATAGATAGAAACACTTTATTTCGCATATTGTATGACAATGATGGCAATTAATAAAGAGATGTTTCAATTTATAAAGATGTGATCTTTGTGGAAATGCCTTATTTATCTTGTGATATTTGATATACATAAGATAAGACGATACCTAAAAGTTATAGATAACTCAAACAATTTAATTAGCATTAATCATGAGAAATTCATTTCTAGTTTCCATGTGATGGATAAATCTAGACTCTTTTGGTTATAGGACCAGTAAGAGACATGAATATCTTGGACATGATTAATCAATCTTCACTAATGTAGTGGGAGAGTGATTATCCTATTAGGTATAATACATGTGATGTATTTACATACCTATTGGAATAAATGCTAATACTTCAAATGGTGTTTAGAGAAATACCAATATGAATGTCTTGAAATGTTCAAGATCATCATAAATGAAGTACAAATTTGGTAAAGTATTAATTCTTGATGAGATCAATGAATGAAATACTTGGACCAAATGTTTGAGATCCTTATGAGTGATTATGATAGTGTATCATAGTGAACTCATGATTAAGGCATGGTGATGTCTGAATCAAGAAGGAATCATACTCTAAGGAGTTAGAGAATGATTATCAAATAACTAAATTCTTCTTAATAAAAGAATACCCCACACTAATAAAAGAAATTAAGAATCACAAGGGTTGTGAGTTCTTATATCTTTAACAGATACACCTCAATTATCTATGTGATGAGTTGTTCATGTGATGAGTCAACTATCAAGATGAATATGAGGAACTGAATCTTGAGTTATGGTTTATGAAACCATTACATCCTAAATGACTTCCATGTGAACCATAAGGTATGACCTTGATGGTAGCACTCATTGGATCATATCCATAAGTGCAAATAAGTCTTAAGTGTTAAGACACATGGATAACATTTTGACAAGGATGATGCTTGTTGATTGCAACTTAATGACTAAGACATTTGGCATATGGATACTAAAACCGCATTCCTATGAGGAATAAAAACAGGATGTGTACGTGACACAACCTATAAGGTTTATGAATCCACTAATGCAAATGAAGTCTATAAGTTACAATGGACTAATCAATGTGATTGATTGAGTACAAGCAACTCAAAATTGGATCTTTACTTTGATGATATAGTCAAAGGGTTTGACTGATATGTCAAAGATAAAGAAGGGATCTGTGATTTAGTGGGAGCGTATTCACATTCCACATATTGATGTGAAATGGAAATGTTCTAGATTGGAAATCCGAATGTGGAAATTATCTTTAAGGAAGATAGAGATGTTTCCTATGTGATAGGAATAGAGATCTATAGAGATAGTTCTCGAAAATCTCTTGACCTGGAAAGAGAGAGCATACATTGGCAATATGTACTGAAGTATTCAGTATGCACAGATTCAGTGGGAGAAAACTTGTCCATATTACATGGAGTTAGTATCCCAAGGCCAAGTGTCCAATTCTTATGAAGAATGGGAACACTAAGAATAGATATGGATCTATCATGTATGTAATCATCCCATTATCTTGCATGTATGACATGGCAAGAATAAAATGCATTCATCATCTTGTATGTAGGACATGGCAATATGATGTGCTCATCCTGATAACTCGTATGTGGGACATGACGAGTGGATGTCTGTCTGCTTCCAGTAAGGGTTACTAGAATACCATGAGAACTTGATGAGTGCTTGTGAAGTACTAGTTCTATGGAGATAAGGAAGAGTTCGATGTAAAAAGTTACATTGATGCGAACTTCCGAAAGGACAGAAAATTAATCGCAATATATATACATAAGATGTATAAAAGTGAAAGTTTGTTGATAATTGGAAATGTTCCAATAAAGCCATTTGAAAAAGGGGAAATGCCGAGTATCTATGTGTTAGTAAACAACAGTGGATACTATATGGATCTGAAAGTTCATGGGATGAACTTATATTCCACTCATTGATGATAAGTCTGGAATCCTTGATCATGCAATGTGGCTAAAGGTTAGCAAAGGAATACTAGATCACATATTACGACAACTCCATCTCATACGTATGACGTACAACGAAGAGATGCGAGACATGCAATTTGTACAGACTTTGGCAAGGTGTTGTCATTACTAACTATGTTGGCACTACAACACAGTAACATGTGGGACATGTTTGAATATCACTATGAATATGATTCATGGGTGATTGGCTCGCAGTGCAAGTGGGAGTCTGTTGGTATGTATGCCCTGAGAGCCAATCATGTGATAATTGGTGGGATACATTAAGATTTATTTGATAAACATAAAAGGCGAGCTTCCAATTCTTTCTGGTTCAGTCATATGAGATAGTGATAGAACAGATTGAATGTCTAGAGAATGACAGTACTCAATGACGTATGCCTTCAGGTTCATGACCTGAACGATGAGATCATACAGATGCTAAGAGTTTGTACATTCTTGTTATGTCCCTAGTCGGATGTCATTGTGGAAGGTAGATAGACAACAATGACATACAAGACTAGATTGTGGTGTTGGTTGATGACAAAATCTCATTAGTCATGATATAGAGATATCAAACCAAACACATAGGTACTTGTTAGAGAACAAGGTACCGGACAGACCCACCATGAGTTTGACACATGGAACCATGAGATGGTAGTCACAGTCAGTACTCACAGTGATGGTGGTGAGTGTGATTCTTAGACCTGAAATCACTGCACTCAACACATGTCATTGGGCACACTTTGACATCATCAAACACAGTCCTGAAACATGGGTTGTTATAAAGGTGATGATTGGGTGGCTTTGACACATGGGGCTTTTGAGGGGTGAGTGATAGATATGGGATTTGTCCCTCCTGAGGGAGTTTGATATCCATGGCCACTTGATGAGTAGGATTGAGAAAGGCGTGCACGCATGTGTGAATCAGTATATGATACTGATGTCATACATATCTCTTCCAGTCTACTCTGAGATCAAGGAAGTGAATGAACGTTGACAGGATGACTGTTCCATGCCTCGAGTTCATTCGGGATATCAGTGACAAAGGAATTATACATTCGCTGTAACACCATTCACGGATTGTAGGATGAAAGTTGTTCTCCAACTTTCTACTTTCACTTGGGTAGCACTGATGTGTGACTAGGCACCGCTCTTTGCTTGTGAAGTCATAAGTGTTATGGACCTTCACTGCCAACGTGAAATGGACCTACAGGGTCACACACATAGGATTTAACCTGGAAGAGGAGTTTTGTCCACAAAGCAATGTTTAGATTGATTACTAAAGGAGTTTAGTAGTTCAATTAAACACTCAATCAGTTGATAGCTCAATATCGTATGGTTCAAGGTGTTGGACGCATTGATTGGAGTATCGGATTGATTGAAATCGCAACCTGTGCTCCCAACCGATCGGTTCATGTGATGAACCGGTCGGCTGAGGTTGCTGAACCGGTCGGCTGGAGTGTCCAGGCCGATCGGCTCATGCCCAGGTTGAAACGACCGGTTCAAGAGTTGAACCGATCGGCTCAACTGGTGCAACCGACCAGTTGGGAAAGTCATGTCGGCAAGGATTTTCCTTTCGTTTCAAATTGCCCAATTCGATTGGGAATAATATTGGTATTCGATACCAATTGGGAAAGAAACAAGGAAAGTCTTTTTGAGCTGGATTAGGACCATGAACCAATCAGTTCAGGGCACCAACCGATCGGTTGGAGTGACCCAAACGATCGGCTCAGGTCCAACCGATCGGCTCAATGGCCGAACCGATCGGTTCAGTTGTGAACCGATCATTTCAAGTTGCGAACCGGTTGCTTTTTGTGGAAAATTCTCGAATCCTTCTACTCCTGCTTTAGTCCCGCATTGCCCGGGATGGAGAACCCTGTCCCATGACTCTCCTATATATAGGGGGTATTGGGGGCTTCTCATGGTACAGCTCAGTGCAACCAGTTGCTCTGCAAATTGTCGTTCTCTCTGGTTTTGGTAATCGTGAGAGAGCCCGAGCAAGTGCTTCCCGCAAAAGGGAGGTGCAGCAAGGGAAGGACAACTGCAGTTGCAACAGGAGGCAGGAGAGCGTGTTGGCGACTAGTACGTCAACAGGAGGGTGCGACTCCTTCCACTTCCTTGTGGGACAAGGAGAGTGGAGTTCCAGGTGGTCCATGTGGACTACTACAGAGGCGGGAGGACACTACCGCTTAGGAGGACAACTGTCATCCGACAGTCCGGTTCGAGTAGGAGTTGTCAGTCCCGGTGTGACCAGGAGCTGCACAGACACCGTCGAAGTCCGGAGTTGAAGACCGCGCATTGCACGAGGTATTGTCGCCGAGCAATCCTCGGGACAAGGTATGATTCCGCAAACCATCCTTTCCTATTATATAGACGTTGACGCATTTCCTCGGTATGGGTTTGGGGAGAAATTTTTGTTTCTGCTGCCTTCTCTATCTCCCCTAAAATCCCAACAACATGATCGCAGTTCCTGTAATCGCGGTCGTGATTAGGGTTAAGGGAGCGGAGCCACGAGAGAGATAGAGCAAGGGTCGGTTGACCAAGGCTGACCGAGCCTAATCCAAGGGTTGAAATGGATATGGGCCTAGGAGATGGGGCCCACAGCTCAAAATGACCTGTACAAGGGTGCAGAAAATCAATAGAAATAGGAGTAAAATCAATTAAGCCAATATGAGTTGCATATAAGAAGATAAGGCCAATAAAAGCTCATTAAGGTAATAAACCCAAGTCATCTCGCATATAAGAAGATAGAGCTAGTAAAAGCAAATAATCAGGGCAAAATTGGGCCAAACGAGGCGATTAGACTCAGATGAATACACATTCATCAAAATACCCCAAACTTAAACGTTGCTCATCCTCGAGTAACACAAGATCTGAAACAATCACCAAACTCATACTTTCAACTCGTGTGATTGCCTCATCTTCACATCATGATTATTTCTTTTCTGCACGGTATGACTAAGTGTCTCAACATCCTGAGATCACAGAACACATTTTACCATATCTTCATTTCTGGGTTCACTTCCCAATATCACTTCCTCTCTACTTTTTCCAAAATCAAGCATGTTAGAGAGTTTCATAAGAGTCCAGAGATACCCGCAGAACAAAAAGTGTGCACCTGATCTGACACTGGAGTTTTTAGGATCAGGGAGGCATTCATTGTGCCTTTAGGTGGAAAAGGGAGTGAAGGGTGGTATGGAAGGAAGAAATAAATATCTCCTCTATTCAACTCAAGATTTTTATTATATGATTTGTAATTTCATTGATTGCATTTTTTTGGGTGCGAATCTCTCCTCTATTCGACTCGAGATTGCATTTCTTTTTGTGTGCGCTTTGGCATCTTTTCTTGGTAATACACCCCTATTTCATAGCGAGGGGTATGGAAGAAGCATAAAGAGAGAGAGAGAGATAGAGAGAGAGAGAGAGAGTGCCACCCCGAACTTAGGGTTTGGCATTATATTGGCTATTTTTGTTTATTTTTGATGAACGAAGGGGTAAGAGGATGATGGAAGAAGTGTAGAAAAGAGTTCAGATCAGAGTGCAACTTGATTTACAATTCAGTGCACTAGGTCGTTCTCCTTATCACACTCTGCTCAAATAATGACTTGATGAGGATTCGATGGAGATTCCATGCTATTGTTCCACTAGTCAAATAGGAAGCACAACGTGTTTGATCCCTCTCAGTTTGACAGATACTTGCCATTTCTACTTGTCATGATGTTAGGATTCATAAGCTTCACACAGTGATTTCTAATCATTGGCTAGTTTCAGAAATTGTTCTCCTTGAGGCTTCTCTTCGAATAAGGAGGGTATAATGATTCAAAACTGCATGGGAAAATAGGATAGCCGGCTAGGTAAAGGCTTTGATTGAAACAAAAGCGTCACAACTTCATCAACTTTCTATACAAATTGCTATGAAAACTTTTGAAAATTTTGAAAAACATTCTCAAAATTGCTCGTACCACCCACCCTAAGTCTGAAACTAATAGGAGAGGGTGGAAAGTAGAGTACGTACCACCCACCCTCCACCCCGAACTTAGAAATTTGCTCGTCCCGAGCGAACTCTAAATCCGAGATGGAGGGGAACACTCGTGTTGGTTGGTCCACCAAATGTGGTTGCATTCCTTTCGGCGACACATCCTCCATCTAAAATCTCAAAATGGAAACTATCAGAACTTAAGACTGCATCTTGCGTTGCATTGTCTACCAGGTGCAAAATTTTCTAAAAACAAAACTAAAAGTAAAAGCTAAGTTAGAGATCGGGTTGCCTCCCGACAAGCGCCTTTGTTTTACGTCGATGGCTCGATGTGATTTCTTTAGTTTTCTGGTAGATATGTCGGTTTGGATAGATTCATCAATTCATCAGTTCTAGTATCAACTGTGGTGAAATATCTCTTCAAGCGTTGGCCGTTTGCCACAAAATCACCCGACTTCTCACTCCATAAGGTAAATGCACCATGTGGATAGATGCTTTTGACAATGTATGGCCCAGACCATCGAGAACGGAGTTTTCCCAAGAATAACTTCAGTCTCGAGTTGAATAGAAAAACTTGGTCTCCCACTTGAATGTCCTTCCTCTTCAGATGACCATCATGCCAAAGTTCCGTGTGTTCCTTGTAGATTCGTGCATTCTCATAAGCTGTCATTCGGAGTTCATCCAACTCTTAAAGTTGTAGAATCCTGGCTTCGCCTGCTTTCTTCATGTCAAAATTCAGCTGTTTGATTGCCCACCATGCTTTATGTTCTAGTTCCACAGGCAGGTGACATGATTTTCCATAGATGAGTCTGAAGGGTGTTGTTCCATAAGGAGTTTTGAACGCAGTTCGGTAGGCCCACAAAGCGTCATTGATTTTCACTGACCAATCCTTTCAGTTGCGTCCTACTGTCTTTTCTAGGATAGCCTTGAGTTGACGGTTCGAAACCTCTACCTACCCACTTGTTTTTGGGTGGTAGGGGGAAGCTACCTTGTGTGTTACACCATATCTTCTCAACAATGCTTCAAAGCTTCTTTCTAGAAAATGAGAACCTCCGTCGGATATCACGGTTCGTGGGATTCCAAAATGGGGAAAGATAATATCTTTGAATATTTTAATGACGGGTTTTGAATCGCTAGTGACGGTTGGTATGGCCTCTACCCATTTAGAGACATAATCCACAGCGACTAGGATGTAGGAAAATCCATGTGAGGATGGGAATGGACCCATGTAGTCCACTCCCCAAACATCAAAAATCTCAACTTCTTGCCATAGATTAAGTGGCATCTCATCTTTTTTCGTAATGTTTCCCGTTCTCTGACACTTGTCGCAGGACAACACAAAGTTGTAAGCATCTCTGGATATGGTTGGCCAAAAGAAACCACATTGCAAAATATTCAAAGAAGTTTTCTTAGAACTCATATGGCCTCCGACTGGGCCTGAGTGGCATTGTTCTAAAATAAATTGGGCTTCTTCCTCAGCGATACAATGTCTGTAGAGACCATCAGCACAGAGCTTGAAGAGGTACGGTTCATCCCAGTGATATTGCCTCACATCATGCATGAATTTCTTTAGAGCATTTCCAGTACACTTAGGGTGGATGATACCGGCGGCAAGGTAGTTCACATAGTCCGAGTACCAAGGAGTAGCTTCTGAGACTTTCATAAGCTGGTCATCTGGAAGAGAGTCATTGATTGGGACCTTCTCAGTTTCCAGAGTGTGGATATGACTTAAGTAGTCTGCTACAACATTTTGTGTTCCTCTCTTATCTCTAATCTCAAGATCAAATTCTTGCAATAGGAGAATCCATCTTATTAGCCTTGGTTTTGCATCTTTCTTTTTTAGAAGATAACGAATAGCAGCATGATCAGTGTAGACAATCACCTTTGAACCAATGAGGTAGGATCTAAACTTATCAAAGACATATATGACTGCTAGGAGTTCCTTCTCGGTAGTTTTGTAGTTCCTCTGAGCTTCGTCAAGGGTCTTCGATGCATAATAGATGACATGATGTTTCTTCTCTATACTTTGGCCCAAAACGGCGCCCACTACGTAATCACTAGCATCACACATAATTTCGAATGGGTGATCCCAATCCGGGGCTCGAATGATGGGTGTTGTCGTAAGGACATGCTTCAGGTTGTTAAAACTCTTGATACACTCTTCAACAAAATGGAAATCAATGTCCTTCAGTAACAAGTTTGTCATGGGCTTGGTTATCTTGGAGAAGTCCTTGATAAACCTTCTGTAGAAGCCTGCATGACCAAGGAAAGCTTGAACTTCTCTTACATTGGTAGGGACAGATAGTTTGGAGATCACTTCGATCTTGGCCTTGTCCACTTCAATTCCTCGGTTACTGACCCTATGGCCAAGGACAATGCCTTCTTTTACCATTAAGTGACATTTCTCCCAATTTAGCACAAGATGTGCTTCTTCACATCGTTTGAGGACCAGGGAGAGGTGCTTCAGGCATGAGTCATATGAATACCCATATATAGAGAAATCATCCATAAAAACTTCCATAATGGTTTCAGTTAAACCAGCAAATATGGTTGCCATGCAGCGTTGGAAGGTTGCAGGAGCATTACAGAGCCCGAATGGCATCCTTCTAAAGGCGTATGTTCCAAAGGGGCAAGTAAAAGTGGTTTTCTCTTGGTCATCTGGATGTATAGGAATTTGATAGAATCCAGAGTAACCATCGAGGTAGCAGAAGTATTCTTGATGAGCTAATCTCTCTAAGACTTAATCTAGGAAAGGCATCGGGAAATGATCCTTGCGTGTGGCCTTGTTCAACTTCCTGTAATCGATGCACATCCTCCACCCGGTTATTGCTCGAGTCGGGATGAGTTCATTATCTTCATTCCGTATCATAGTAGTGCCACCTTTCTTTGGAACGACATGTACAGGACTCACCCAAGGTGAGTCATATATCAGATAGATGATTTTGGTAGTGAGCAACTTGATAACTTCACGGCGGACTACTTCCTTCATATTAGGATTCAACTTCTGTTGATGCTCAACATTCGGCTTGTGGTCTTCCACCATAGGGATTTTGTGCATGCAAAGTGCTTGACTGACCCCGGTGAGATCGCTCATCTTGTAGTCGATAGCTTTCTTTCTTTCCTTTAATTCTTTCAAGAGTTTATCTTCTTGTTCGGTCGTTAGATCAGAATTTATAATAACTGGACAAACCTTGAGATCATCCAAAAACACGTACTTAAGTCCCTCAGGTAGAGGCTTCATTTTATGGGCTTCTGGCTTCTCGCATGACTCTTCAGTTACATTCACAGATTTAAGTTCCTCAAACTTAGCTTTAGGGTCTTCTTCTACAGAGTCGAGGTGGAGGATACAATCCTTAACTTGTTCGTTGATGAAGTTTTCAGTAGATGGGTTTGTTAGAGCCACTTCTAAAGGATTGTCTTGTTCATATTCCTCTTGTGTGAGGAGAGACATTTGCTCAATGCAATCAATCAAATAGACTTCTTCCTGCATGCTCGGTCTTCGCATACTTTCAAAAACTTTGAACTCGAGGGTTTCTTTCCCTAGTCTGAGCAGCAACGTCCATGCTTCAACGTCAATCAAGGCTCTTGCAGTGGTGAGGAACGGACGGCCAAAGATAAGAGGGTATCTGGGATCTTCCTTTATCTCCATGATGACAAAGTCACATGGGACATAAGAGTCTTTTCCAACCTTGACAGGGACATCTTCAATGATTCCTAAGGGAAGAGTCATAGAGTTATCTGCAAGTTGTATGGTCATTCCCGTTGGGAGAAGTTCTGCAAACCCCAACCTCTTACAAAGGCTAAGTGGCATGATAGATATGCTAGCACCGAGATCGGCCAATCCCTTTTTACATGACGATTCACCAAGGTGGCATGAAATCCCAAAGGATCCCGAGTCTTTCTGCTTCTTGGGCATTTTGCTCTGAATGATATCAAAAGTAGTCATTGCTAACTTCACCGTCTCATATTCTTCAGTTATGTATTTCCTCGTGAGAAGTGAATTCAAGTACTTTGTCCGGGCTGGTATCTCAGCCAGGGCATCAAGGAAGGGTATATCAACATGAAGCTTCTTCATGGCTTCCTTGAACTTATTGAAATGGGTATCAAGCTTTGTCTACTTCAAATGAGTTGGGAAAGGAGGATGAGGCTTGTATACTGGCACATCCGGCTCAGGTGTGTCTTCTGCCTCTGTAGAGAATGGTTCCTCCAATCTTGCTTTGTATGTCTTATCAGCGGTTGGTTGTTCCTTCGGTTGAGACTTAGGTATTGTATAGTCTTGGACATTCACAAAGTCATCATCGTTTGTTTCTGCTATTGGTATCTTAACAGGGGGTCAGAATAGTCTTTTCCAGACCTGGTGGTGATAGCCTTCAATTGCTCTGGGTGCTTAGGGTTGTTCTCTGGTTGTCCGGTAAAGGTTCCAGTAGGTGGCTTCATGCTAGCTGCAAGTTGAGCTAGTTGAGATTCAATAGCCTTTTTATGGGCTTGCTGGTTAGCTATCATAGTTTGTTGCGACTGCAGCATCTTCTCAATAGTTGAAAAATTGTCATCAGGATGGATGGGACCGACTTGTTTCCCTTGTTGTTGTTGTTGATATGGGACTTGGTTGGGGTTATAAAACTGAGAATTGTTCTGATAATTGTTGTAGTTTCTATTCTGGTAGTTTCCCTTAAAGTTTCCTTGATTCTTGAAACTTGGTTGTTGGTTATATTGAAATCCTGGAGAGCCTCGTTGTTGAGTATTTGAACCAAGTTGTCACGAGTTTTCTGCTCCAGAAGGGTTTCCATATTGAAAACTCGGATGATTCCTATTCTAATTCAGATTGTAGTACCCTTGACCAGGGATGGTATTGATGGCGTTTAGACTTTCCATTTGACCATTATCTCCTTGGGTACATGTATTACTTAAAACAACATCATAGAGAATGTTACAGGCTAGAGTAGAGGGATCAGTTCCTTTGCATGCTTTACAAAAGAGTGAAGCTAACTTAACTTTCTCTTGTTGTCGAGGGGGCGAACGTTTTCTTTCATAGGCTGCGAGAGACGATTCTAGATGGTCTTGCTTTGCAACTAGGAGTTTGAGAGATTCAACGATAGACTTGCACTCGAGTGTTGCTTCAGCCATAGCTACCTTAAGCACTCCCTTGCCAATAGGTCTACCCCAGTTGGCTTGGTTTTCAGCTCCAAGGGTGACAACCTTCCATGCGCTATCATAACTCTGACGCATGAAGTTTCCTCCAGACAAGGAATCCAAAAACCTCTTGATATCTTCATCCACACCTCTATAAAAGATTTCAATGAGTTGATTCTTAGGAATGCCGTGATGTGGACACTTACGTAGAAGCTCTTTATATCTTTCCCATGCTTCAGCTAGGGATTCTCCAGGGACCTGGGTGAATTGCGTTATTCGTCCCCTGATTTCATAGGTGAGAGAAGGTGGATAAAACTTTTCTAGAAAAACATTTTGAAGTTGTTCCCAAGTGGTGATGGGTTCGCATTGCAAGGAGTTATACCAACTCATGACCCTATCGACAAGAGAGTATTTGAAGAGACGGAGTCTGATGGCATCATCTGTGACTCCATTTTGCTTTGTCATGGCACATAGATCTATAAACCTCAGGAGATGTTCTTGACTATCTTCTCCTTGCTTTCCATAGAAAGGACTGTTTTGAAGCAAAGTGATCTAATGTGCTCATATCTCAAAGTTGGTAGCGTTGATGGGAGGAGGTTGCACTGGGTGATGAACGTCAGCAACTTTAGGGATTGAGAACTCCCTAAGGTCTTTTTGTAACTCTGGTTGTTGAGCTGCTGCTTGAGCTGCTTGGATTTCTTCTTGAACTGCAACTCGGGCTTCTTGCATAAGTCTATCTCTTCGTGCATTAAGGGCTTAAGCTACCCTTAGAGCAATTTCCTCCTCTTGAGCCATTCTTGCCTGGTTCTCTCTGTACTGATGGCGAAAGGTTCTGTCTATCTCAGGGTCAAAGCTAGTAGAGAGTCTGGGACTGTCCGAGCGGCGCATACACTAGACTTTGTGGGTACCTAGGATGAAAAGATCTTTTGCTGGTGAGATGGACGGAGTAGAACCAAATTCAAGTTTATATGATCGATAGTATCAAAAGTAAAAGAAAAACCTAAATTAGTCTCAAAAGAACTAGATTTAACTAGACGATTCCGTTGTCCCCGGCAACAGTGCTAGAATTTGATGTGGCTTAAATTATCACACTAACAAACTCACTTAGGGTTGAAATCCCTAAGTTTTTAACCAAAACAAACGTGCAATAATTCCACCCGCAAGCAGACGGGTCTTATCGCAGTATAGTTGAGGTTCGAATCCCAAGGGACAACATTTTTAAGAATCTTTCTCTAGTCAAATCTAGTTGAATCAAGACTAATATTAGAACAAGGTTTGTTGAATTGAGTTTAATTAAACTAAATGCAAGGAAGGTAAAAGAGTAGGATTAAAAGTTGATTAAAGATTAAAGATGGGAATCACTGGGATGGTCCCGGGTTTCACCACCACTACACATGCAATCACATCCAAACATCAAACATCTAGGCAAGATATAACCATTCAATTAGAGCTGCTGTAGAACCCCCCCATATGGGTGTCAGGTTCGCGTAAGCATCACCTTAGGTATCAGATGTCTCGTCACCATCCAGATCACATACTTAAGGCTCCGAAGATACAAAAATCCAAATGAAGTTGTGGGCCCCCTATACAGGCGTCAGGCACACAGAAGCATCACTGTGGGCTAGATGGCTCATCACCACACAGATCATACACTTACGACCTCAAGGAATCCCATTCTATTTCTAGTTTGGGAGTCACCCACGTTAATCGACATTCAAAACCTACGTATTGAAGTTCTCATAACATAGGAAATGAACAAGATAAATGCAAGCATGTGATCAATCCACAAGCACATATCGATGATTAACAATGAAACGAAAGGTTATATACATGTCATGGAATGTTTAACAAAAAGATATGAAAGCATGGGTAGCGGGGCTAGTCCCCGCACCCCAACGAAAGTAAACTACTCGCTCATGGTGAGAGAAATAAGAAAAACAAGAGAAAGAGAGGATTCCGCCATGAGCATGGTGAAGAAGATGATCGTAGCTCGATGGAGAAGTGGTCTTCTACACAACATCAGGGAAGATCTAGACGAGGAGGGAAGAACACCACAACAGATGGGGCAGATCTTCTCTCTCCACCTTCTTCTTCTTCCCGTAGTCCTCGCTCGCAGCAGAAGGAGCAGCTCGTGGACGAGATGGTGGCATGGACGCAACAGATCTAGATCCATATCTAAATGAGGTGGCTTGCAGATCTGAGTCTTCACTCCAGATCTGGGTGAACAGGCCGCAAAACCACCACGGGGGCAGGTTCTTGTCTATGGAGATCGTCTCCTTAGGCCCAGGATAGTCCTGCAGCCTAACGGCATCTGGAGATGATGATTTGATGGGCTGGAGTCGTGTTCTATTTATAGGCAGGCTGGGCACTGACTTAGATTCTCAATCTCTAAAATTTTGTAGCAGGTCGCGACTTTTTGAATGATGCCAATGTCGTAGCTTTTTGCACGGTCACGGCCTTTTGAATGCCGCGGTCACGACCTTTTCTATTCTGCCCTTTTGGTTGTGATAATTAAACAGGGAGGTCGCGATTCTTTGTGGCCACGATCTTCAAGAGGCAGGTCGTGGCTTCATTTTGCCGTGGTCGCAGCTCTTACTGTGGTCATGGATTTTGCCGCGGTCGTGGCCCTCTCTGTCACTATGAGCTCTGTCGGGATCTTCTCATGGTGGCATAGGCTCCTGGTCACAATCAGCAACAACCGTGGGTAGAGAGAAGAGCACATCGACCGCGGGCAGGAGATCAGAGGAAATGTGATCATGATTCCTGTAATCGTGGTTGTGATTAGGGTTAAGGGAGCGGAGCCACGAGAGAGATAGAGAAAGGGTCGGTTGACCAAGGCTGACCGAGCCTAATCCAAGGGTTGAAATGGATATGGGCCTAGTAGATGGGGCCCAAAGCTCAAAATGACCTGTACAAGGGTGTAGAAAATCAATAGAAATAGGAGTAAAATCAATTAAGCCAATATGAGTTGCATATAAGAAGATAAGGCCAATAAAAGCTCATTAAGGCAATAAAGCCAAATCATCTCGCATATAAGAAGATAGAGCTAGTAAAAGCGAATAATCAGGGCAAAATCGGGCCAAACGAGGTGATTAGACTCAGATGAATATGCATTCATCAGGTTCCTAGGCCTAAGAGGGGAAGTGGTGTACCTGATGCTCATGACGAGATTTGAGTTTCTATAGATTCGAGCATGGTACTCCTCATGGTTAGATGAGAGGGAAACCCCTTAAGTTTAAAGGTATGTTTGATGAACCCCTCACAACTAAGTGGATGACATGGGAAGGTCTGATCGTGATCCAGTGTTGAGGATGAGAGCAGGTATGACCTAGCATGGTTTAATAGGTGGTCTGCTTGTGCCTTAGGAGCTTGCTAGGGTTAAGCATGCTCATGTGGATGTAAACATGAGACATAAGGGTATTTGTGACCTTTTTTATCAAGAGGTGTAGTTTCCTCCCATCCTGGGAGAGGGACCCTTTTGTAGGGTGTATACCAGATTTTGTGGGTTTTGAGGAAACCTAAAGAGGTCTCATAGGATCTTGAGAAGCTAAGTGAGGAGTACATAGTATGAGAATGAACATGTAGACCCATACATAACCATCTCTAAGTGCATGTGGATGTGTTACCATGAAGGTAATATGGGGCCTGACCAAGGTAGATAGGTCTCCATGATCCCTATGAAAGGATGAAAGTCAACCCATGAATGCAAAGAGAGAGAGAGATGATGAAGGCTTGGGTAAGGTTCTAAGTTGGACATATACTATGTTAGAATCCTAAGTTTATCCTAGGGTCATGTAGGGATAAGATCGATGGAAGTAGGAGTTTCCTAATTCCCTAGTTGCACATGACCATAGGGTCGGGAGGTAACAACTATCATTGTCTGAGGGCCATGGGTTAGGAGATTGATCACCTTCATGAACTCATGGGACCCAAAGGGCAGATGAGTAGGGCACTCTCTGGATGCATAAGGGAAGAGGGATGACCCCAAAAGTATCAGCACCCTATAGACCTAGAGGAGATGACCAAGGAATGTGTGTAGACCCAAGTAAGTTCGAGACCAGTTTTCCATGGAAGTAACTTTGATATCAAGATGATTATGATATAGAGACATAAGTTGCACGTTTCAACTTTGATTTGAAGGTGTACTAGAAATGTGGGATGTACCATCTCTACTCTTGGAACATGAAGAAATTTGTGTTTGGACGGCCGCCAAATGCTTATTTCCTCTTGTTATGGGAGTGAGAGATAGGACAATATGCATGCCATACACCAAAGATAAAGATGATGTGAGTTGGAACGTTGCCATGAGGTATGAGGATAGAGATGATAACATGCCCTTTTGGAGTGAGTGACACATGGATGGGTTACAAAAACCAAGAGTATTAGGGTAGTTATCTTATGAGGATGTTTTTATAATAAGCTATGAGTTATACAAGGTTGATTTTGAAATACCAAGAGAATAAGCTCAGAGTTGTCTTGATGAAGATAGACATAGAGTTGAGATGAGGTAATAAGTGAAATACATGGAGGTGTATGTCTTCAACATTACCTAGCACCTAAGGATGTGAAGTGGTAATGGATGCTCTAGATGAGGCACAACTTCCTAGTTTAGATGGAGGCTAGAAGAGGTTGATAGGATAACCCCCAGTTGGGAAAAAAAAGATAAGTTTGGCTAACACTCAGATGTAACAATATTGGTTGATCAAGTTAATAGTTGTTTGGTTATCCAACCTAGGGCTTATCATGATAAAAGGATGGTTGTAGAACCTCAGATGCCTTCTCTAGAGAAAAAGGAGATGAAACCCCGACTAGAGTGGTTTAGAGTTTTTGAGGATTCGACCTTGAGGAATCATGACATACGGGAGATCATGATTTAAGATCACCATATATCGTGGTACTACCAAGATAATAAGTGACAGTAGTACTTGGGATGCCTAAGATGAATTTGTATGTGGAATGTTGCCATACAAGCCAGGAGGTGAAGGATGAACACCAGTAACCCAATGTTTTATCATAGAGGATAAAGAGTCCCTGAGAGGGAATGGGAGTTCATCACTATGGATGTTGTAAGTCTCCCCTAGACCAAGGAAGGTCAAGATGTAGTATGGGTTATGGTAGATCGCCTTACCTATATGACATGAGAAAGAAAGAGTATTGTCAAGGGACAAATCCAGTTGAACTACATATGAGAGATGGTTCAACTACACCATGATGTGAGTTCAAAAGTTCTTGAGTATAACCTAAAGATGCACTTCCGTAAGGTGGAAGTAGATACATGAAGAACTCAATGTTAGTATAGTTTATCACCCCTAACTAATGGTTAGTATGATCCAGACTAGAGGGTCTGATGAGAGCATGCATGCTCATTCAGGGTGATATCTAGAGACAGTTCTTGTCTTCTGTAAGATGTGATGATAACCACCATAGCCAGTGTCAGGATGTAAAAGAGCTTTGTAAGGGAGGTTGTGTCGGTCACCATGATGTTGGTGAAGGGACCTCACAAAGGTCAAGAAAGGACCATAGTGTGTGCAGATGAAGCCAATTTGATCGTGTAATGGATGAAAGGAGCCCAGGGATGACATGAGTTGTAAGTTGATGCAAAGTAGACTGGCATGCAGTTCACTGTGGGGGAATATGTGACATAAAAATCTGACCCCTCTAGGTTATAGCTAAGGGAGTTGAGCCCTGATGCATGGGTTCTTTTGTCATGGTCTGGTGGAGAAGGTTAAGTTTGCCCTTACCCCTCAGGATAATGTGATGAGTGATGAGTTCCATGTGTCCAATTTAGAGCACTATGTGAGGTACCCGGATCATGTGCGGAGCAATGAACCTAGTGAGCCCCAAGGGAGGTTGCAATGACCTGAGTCACCTATGAGGTTTGTAGATACCAAGGTGAAAGAACTCAGAGAAAGGAATATGTGATGATAAAGGTTCTTTGGAAGTGCCATGGATAAGGTAAAGCCACATGGGCCAATGATGGATATGGAGAAGTGTTATCCTGAATTGTTTGTTTGCTTGATGGAATTTTGAGGACAAAATTCCTATAAGAGGGGAAGGATGTTACAACCCCAACTTTTGGGTTCATTTGGTGGGAAAGGTAATTTATCATATTAAAGATATTGGAACAAATAATGATATAATTTGTTTTGAATAAATTGATTTCATTTACAATAGCCTTGATGATTGTTTTGTGGGCTTTATTGGCTATTGGGCCCAATAACAAGGAAAAGACAAAAGGAATTCCATTGTTAATATGAAATGGAGAAAAGAAAGATGTAGAAACCTCCTGAAGGAAAAAATATGTAATCCAAAGGTGGATTCCGTTCCTCTTGGGTTCCAAGGAGTCCAAAGTGCAAAAATAATGCAATAAGAAAAGAAAAGGTCAATTAAATATTTCTTTGTTAAGAAAGAAATTGAAAACAATGATAAAATGTGGAAAATAAGTGGAAGGAGGCATAATTGAGTTATCATTAGTGGATTTTCGTATCCAAAGGATTCCTAATGTTAAATGGAATGCCAATGAGGAAAATAAAAAGAAAGATAATGAGAAATCCTCAAAAAGAGATATTCTAATAAGAAATGAACAAGAGAATGTGAAATAATCAATATAGAAGGATAATAAGTATCCTTATATAGGAATTTCGAAATATTAGAGTTTCTTGGGATCCAAGGAGTCCCAATGAAGAAAAAGAAAGAGAAAAGGCAAATAAAACAAAGTAAGAGGATAATGTGATGCATCATTAATGACTTTTTGATGATATCAAAAAGTGGAGTTAATTGCTTTAAGAAAATTGATTTTTGTGGCCAATAGATTTAAAGCCAAGCACAAGGAAGATAAAAAGAGAGAGATTTCGAATTCCTTAATGACCAAGGATCAAGGGGAAATAAGGAATTAATTTAAAGAGAGAACTTATTCTCAATTATGGAAAGAAGGTTTCCTAATGAGGACAAGCCTTGATTTCTTCATGGGCAAGCACATTAGGGTGTGGATGTCCTCCCTATAAAAGGGTTGGACCCTTAACCTCGAGTTTGGAAGGATCTCGGGCACCCCACTCTCTTCTTCCTCTTGCATCTGCACTAACCCTAACCAATGGGGGCTAATTTGATCCCTAGAGCAATGAGGATCCAAGGATGGGAGTAGGGAGGAAGCGAGACACTCCCACGACACCAGAAAGGAGTCCGACCACCCACGATGCCGCTCTGACCTCTACACGACACTACAAGAAGGTTGTAGGTTGGACTCACATCGCAGGTCTAACTGTGCCACCCCATACACAGTTTGAGGGTGTTTCTGAGCACGGTGGGGGCGGCAGACGTAGGGGGACCGAAGGTGGTGGTCGTCGGGGTGGGGGGAAGGAAGTCGGAGCCATGACGGACCCCGAATAGGCTGCAGACGGCGGCCAGGTCTTGCGTCAGAGGTTGAAGACAATCTAGGTGGTGTTGGACAGTTATACCCCTCTGAGGGATGAAGCATCGAACACTTACACGAGGGAATATGCATAATTCAGTTATGTTTCCAAATCGGGAGAGCAAGTTGCATGGATGTAGTGACGTCGCAGCATGTTATTGGACAAGTAAGTAAATTCTTACCAAATTCATAACTAATCGTTGGTAGCTCAGATTTAGATAAATTATATATGAATTTTGATCAGGAGAACTCAAGTAATGCAATAAAAATATAATGGAATCCTAATTCTGATTGAAATTCAAAAAGAGTGTAAAGATGTTATCTTTAATGGCTTAATTAATGCAAAACTTAATCTTTGGTGATTAATGTTTTGGGAAGGGTTAATTGGATGTTTAAAATTGATATTAACCTATTGATTACAAAAAAGGGCACAAAGAATGATCTTTATGCATAGTTTGATTAATTTAAGATTCCATGTACATGAATGAGCTTTAATGGGCCTTGAAACCCTAATGTTAGTGAATGATACTTTTAATAGCTTTAATTGTTCAAAATCATGATTAAAGTCGAAATATGATAATTCTAAGCTAGTTCGAGTATAAAAGTTCCTAATTGTGGATAAATACCCATAATGTAGTAATTGGGGTTTTCTAATGGATAAAGGTAGAATTAATGACAAATAGAGTTCATAAGTGAATTAGACCATAATGAACTATGAATTGATGATAATTGGGCATAATGATCTTGTCATGAACTAAAAAGGATAAAAATGATAGTTTTAATGTAAAAGAGGCTTAATGGACTTAATTGATGGTTAATTATGTTTTTTTTAATATTAGGGTTATATGTTGTTAAAAGATAACCATAATATATTTCATGATGAATAGATGAGATAATTAGGGTTTATTAGTAATTGTATTAAATTAGGGTTTAAAATAGTGAAATATGAGAGGAAACCCTAATTGCAATGGAAACCCTAAAAGTGGACTAGAAACCCTAGGAAGCAAGCTAGGTTTAGTAGATCTTGATGTCATGTTTAATAATAGAAAACTGTATGCATATTTTAGGATCTCATAATGTGCTTGATTGCCTATTTGGATTTCCTAATTGGATTATTCTGTCTCAAATCAACCTAACATGTATGTGGTTATGCTTATGAATAATCACTTTAGTTTCACGGAAATTCATGAACATTTTATTAGTTGCCTGAAAATAACTGCTTGGATGACTTTTATTTCATGCAACTATAAAGTGACTATGATTATCACTATATATATATATATATATATATATATATATATATATATATATATATATAACTGCCTTAGCTCTAGATCCTCCTATGTGGCTTTGTAAATGCTAAAAAGGGTAACCTAGAGTAAGGTCTAGTCTATCATGAGTTAGAAATTGGGCTACCCACGTGTAGTGCCATGAGACTCTATAGCACGCCATGAGTTAAGGAGTGGGCTACCTACGGGTAGTTCCCTGTGACTCAACCCTAGAAATTGATTCACCTGTTATGTAGGATCATGAGGGGTTTAATGGGGATCTACCATAAGGAAGGTAGCATCTAGGTCCAGTGTAGGGACAACGCAGAGGATAGGGTATGTGTGGATCGCATAGTTATATTTAAAATGTAAAGTTGGTTGTTAAACTGTAATTGACTGCAACATGTTGTTATTAATTGCACGATTATTGTTTCCCCCACATACCATCTTTATGCTGACTGATGTTTTGTTTGTCGATATTTTAGGTACAAGTGAAAGGAACAAATAGTAAAGTGGCATATGTGGAATTAAATATGAATTAAAGTTCAAAGGAGGATTAGTTAGAATGGACTCCATGTGGATAGAAGTAGATATCCAAGTTTTCAAAAAGGTATGAAAAGTTTAATTTTATTACATCCTTTTAGTTTAGTTTGGTAGAATTTGATTATTATTATCAATTATTTGTCAAACCTTTGATCCATAAAATTGGGATAACGGCTCTGACCTCTTGGTCTCCCTTAATTAGGGGTTACTGGGAGGCAAGGTTGTTACAGTTAGGGACTAGTTCCCCTATACACAACATATCATATCAATGGGCAGTTAGTAGTTTGGGGTAATTCTTTAGCCTCTAACTAGATATTTTGCTTGGTAATCTAAATGAAAGCATAATGTTCACATGTCACCCCTCAAACTAACTGATAAGTGCATCCCCCAAACAACCCACATTTCCCTTAATTGCATTAAATCCCTAATTGCCTTCTTGCTTAGCTAGTGTCAACTTAGTTATCTCTTTAATTGCTTAGTTAGCTTCTTGCCTTGTTCTTGGTTTGTTCTTGCTAGTTAGGTTATTAGTTTCTCTTTTGCCTTGTTTGCTAGCTTAGTGTAGTATAGACCTTTTCTTTCTTGGCTTAGTATAGATTGTTGTTTTCTTGTCGTTCCCGCTTTCCTTGTCTTTTCTTACTCAGTAGAAGTAATTGTCTAGGGTTAACTTAGGTTTTGATCTTGTTTGTTTTTAGTGCAATCAACAATTAACCATCAAAACCTTCAACCCTAGACTCTCCAATAGGAACCTAGCCCAAAACTAACCTAGCTCTAGTGTCGCCTTTTCTCCCTATGGATCTACCCTATACTTTCTGACCTCCTTTACTATGACACGGACCTGTGCGCTTTTAGGTGTAGTATTTTAGTAAAAGTAGGTGTGCACATTTAGGTTCTTATAAATTTTGGAATCTATCCCATGTGTGTTCAGATCTCATGGGGTGCATCTCGTCAAGTCCAATGGATTAGTGTGTACACCTCTGGCGGGACGCAGCAGCTGCCTCTAATAGTAGTAGCAAAAGCAAGTGAAATGTGTTACCTGCAACAACAGTGGTATCAAGCTTCCATGCACCACCAGTGGTAGTGAGCCTCCACCAACCACCAGTAGCAACAAAAGTTACACCATGGTCTCCTGGTGTAGTGGCAGGGGAGCAACATTGTATCTACAAATATTTTGCCTCTATAGACACTATCATGTAAAAACTCTCTCCTTCCATGTTTATCTACAACAACAACTAATAAAAATGCTTAAAGACCCCGTGATAGTATATAAATCACTTAAAAAGGAGAAGGGATGCCACATTATTTTTCTTTCTCTATGTGTGGTTCTATTAACCTACAGGGTTTGATACTTTAATTTCAATTAGATATTTCTACATTACATATCACAATGCATACATTTCTATAATTTATTTTTATCTTATCAACTCTAAGTTCTGGTAGTGCTTCACTTTTCTCATTTCTTTCCTATAATGGTGGTTTTTTTATAACGCATTTGTATGTGTTATTTGTATTATGCTTTCAATTTGGTACTATTTTTCTTATTTTCCCCATGGCTAACAAATCTATGCCCATCGTTATGTAGAGTAACTTGCCCCATGTATCCTCCATCAAGCTGAATTGAGATAATTTCTTATTATGGATGAATGTTGTTCAGAATTTTATAGAATTATGTGGTAAATAAAAATTTATCAAACAAAATGCACCTGCATCACTACATGATGCTTGGGTTACCGAAAACATCCAGGTTCTTTCCTAGATCTAGGGTGTATGGAGATAGGTATTGCAGTCCAATACATGAGGCATAGGAATGTGAAATCCATGTGGGATGAAATAGAGCAATTTTACATATAGTTAGATAACTATGTAAGCATGTACAATGACATAGACAAGATTTTATCATAATAGCATGGAGAGCATCCATTGTCAAAATATTATGATTCAATGAAAGCCCTTGTCAATCATCTAAATTTTTTCTCAGCTTCTACCTCTACCTATGTTACCAAAGGGAGAGACACTCTCATTACCTAGTGCTTCCTCAACGGTATTAATTCTCAATATGTGTGCAAAACTCCCTTCTTGTCAGAGCAACTCTTTTGATCACGGACTAGGAATATGCATGTCTATCTTAACCAGAGATGATCTCTATTCATGCTTCCTACAATGATGTTTTTGATACCCAAGAAGCTTTGGTTGCGGTTATCAAGGGACAAGGATGAGGTCATGGCTCATGACCCAAATGCACTATTGTTACAAACTAGGACACACAAAGGATGTGTGCCACTCCAAGCATGAATATCCTTCTCTCTGTAGAATATGACATGGTAGGGGTCTACACATGTTGCTCGGGCTATCACTCTGACCATTGGAAAAGGCCCTCTGATAGTGCAATCGACTCCTCCTTCGACCAGTCATCTTCTCATGTCTCATTGACAAACAAGGAATATGAACACCACCTTCAAGCCTAACACCAGTATGGTGACGCTCCTCTTCACTATACTATCTCAGCACCACAACCTTACTAACTGGAACATTAGTGATCCACCCTATAAAACACCTTCAGCTCACCTAGCTGCATTTCATCAAGGTAATCTAGGGACTTCTAAGCAACCTGCCAATTTCAACTGCATTGTGGCGACTAATGACATGTATTCTGCACATGCTTACCTCTTCAAACTCCTTTATTATAAATTGCAAAATCAATCTAGTAGATGGATCAATTGAATGGGTCACTAAGTGTTCCATCATCCCTCTCTCTGATTTTTGTAACTTGGACCTTTTGGTTTTGTCTTGTAGGATTGACAAAATTCAACAATGATTGGGCAAAGCGTGCACTCTAGGAATCTTTACTCCTTCTCTACCACATCATAGATCTGGACATTTCTCCTATCATTGCCTCTCCTCTATGACTTCATTTACACTTGAACATCCTCTTTTGGATGAACTCAAGATTTTAGATAGCTATGTTTCATCTTGTTTTTCTATTCTATTTACTTGTCAGTAGGGAAAACACAATCATTTATCAATTTGTACTATTGAACAATTCATAGAAGCTTTTAATTTAATTAATAGTGATATTTTTTGGTTCATTTAATATAATAAGTTATAATGGTTTCAATTTATTTTCTTACTATTATAGATGATTTCTTAAGGATGGCTTTGAATTGTTGTAAAGCTTGGGCCCACTATCCATGGCTCTAGTAGATTTTCTAGAATGACGACTGGCCCCATAGTATGGGTGGCTACATCAATAGAGACATCCCTTTCCCATGCATGGACCTCACGACTTCAGATTTGCATGCCACATCCCCATGTGGGTCCCACCTACTAGAGGGGTTATCACTTTGATACCATTTGTAAGGTCTGGACCCACATCCCATGACTCTAGTAGAATTTTAGGAATGATGATTGGGCCCACATACCATCACTGTCCTTAACTGTGCACTTTATCCTCACTAATGCACAAGCTAGGATCAACTTCCAGATTGGTCACCTATCCGAGTACCACTCCAAGCAAAGTAGCTTAACTTATAAAGTTCTTAGTGATGGTCTCTCTAAGGAGGTGCACCTTGGTGATATGTGGTAGTTTGATCATTCCTTTTCATATTGTTTTATCCAAGGCCTCAAATCCTGAGACGTTACATTTATCTTATTCAAACTTGTGATAAGGTTTTACACCTTAGGTTTTTTATAAAATGAACTTAGTTCAACTATCCATGTCTATTAAGGATCCTCACACTGATAATGCCCTTGAGTACATCCAATGGGTAGTTTCCTCCTTTTTTTGATATGGGAATAATTCATTGGTGCTCTTACACTTTATCCCCTCAACAGAATGGTATTATTGAGCATAAAAATTGTCATTTTCTTGAAATTACACGCTTCCTTACCATTCATGTAAATATTTGAATTAATTTGGTCTGATGATTTTCTCATACCATGGTTTTTAATCAATTGTCAACCGTCCTTGGTTCTTAAATGATGACCCCTTTTTTATTTTTTATTTGCAAGACAAACTATTTTTGAACCACCTCAAGTTTTCAGATGCATCACCTTTGTCCATAACTTTGATCCTAAGGTAGACACAAAAGTGATAAAAGTGTTTTTTCTAGAATACCCTTTCTTTGGAAAGGGGTACAAATTCTTTTATCATGTACTCAATCACATTTATATTTCTATTGATGTCACTTTAAAAATGATGAGCTTTTATTCTCTTCATTGTCATCATCCTATGATCCTGGCAATAAGATGATCACACTCCTTGAACCCTTTCCCCTACGCCATCATCACCATTGTAAAGACTATGACCAACACATGCAAGTTGACCCCTAAGAAACAATTCCACAATCATTGTCTATTCCAGTCCCATTGAGTTACCTGTGGCACTTCAAAAAGGTATACATTCCTACACCATCTGACATCCCATGTTAACACATGCTCTTTGGCTCACATCTCCCCTACTGCTTCTACGTTTTACACCATTCTAGATACACCACTTTTGTTTCCAAACATCCAATGGATGATTTTCACATATTAGATGAAAATCTATCACGTTGAAATATATGAAAGCTTTACATGATGATAATACATGGGACCTAGTGTTGATCCACCACCCAAAAGAATGCTGTTGGTTGTTGCTGGGTGTTCTTAGTCAAACACCACTTTGATGGATCTATGGACTAAAGGCGCAAATGGTTTCTAAGGGTTTTACTCAGACATGTAGTGTCGATTGTTTCAAAACATTCTCTCTAGCATTTCCTCTATCCGCATTTTCATTTCTTTGGTGGCTCATTTTGACTAGCTACTTTTTTGAGTGGACACAAAAAATGCTTTTCTACATGGTGACCTTGTATAAGGAAGCTATATGCAAAAAACTCCTAGCTTTTATATTGAGGGGGAGTCTTCTCACAGAGTATAGCCTCTACAATGCTCTTTATATGGACTTAAGAAATCCAAAAGAGCTTGACTCAATAAACTCAGTACAGTCCTTGAGAAACTAGGGTTTCAGAGATTAACTATAGATCATTCACTATTCTCTGCAAAATCCTCAATAGAACACATTCTCCTTATTATCTATGTTGATCATGTTGTGAAACTAGAAGCGACAAAATTGGTATCTCTACGCTGAAGCAATCACTACAGGCCCATTTCCATACAAAGGACTTTGATTACTTCCTTGAAATAGAATTCACTCCTCTAAGAGGATCAGCTTGTCCCAAAGACTATATGCCTTTGACCTACTTCAAGAGAACAGGTTGGCAAATGCTAAACACGTCTCTTCTCCAATGGATTGTCAAACATAGGATCCACTTGAGTGGGAGCTATTCCCAGACCCAAAAAATGATCATCAGATAGTTGGGAAATTGATTTATTTAATAGACTCTCAACATGACATCACCTATATTTTGGAGTAGTCAGTCAACATATGAGTGAATCACTTCAAGTTCACTGGTGAAACATCCAACACATCCTAAACTGTCAAAAAATGTTCTCTAGGAAGAGGACTATTCTATAAACATATTAAAGAAAAGAACATTATTCTCTTTAGATATATATATGTAGATTGGGTAGGAGATGCCCAAGATCACCGGTCCACTCTGATTCCTGCATTATGTTTGGCAATCATCCAGTGGCTTGAAAAAGTAAAAGCAATATGTGGTTGCTCTGTACAACACTGAAACCAAATATTGAGCTATGGCCCATACATTCCATGACATATAGTGGGTATGGTCCATTCTGATTGAGTTTGGAATTTTATTTCTTATTATATCCCTCTACATTGTGACAAGCAAGTTTCTATCCACATAACCCATAATTGTTTCATGAGCATAAAAACACATTGTCTAGATTGCTATTTTTAATGAGACATGGTCAAAGCTAAAAGTAATGTGGCTCCTCATGTACAAATTGGTGATTTTTTGTTGTTATACTGACCAAACCACTTCTTCCATCTCTTTTTTATTATATGGGTGTCAAGTTGGGACAACACAACATCCTCCAATTTGAGGGGAGTGTAACAACCCACACTTTTGAGTATCCCTGTGATGAACCCCACTTTTGAGTGTCCCCAAATTAAGGTGGACCCTAATGTCGAGAGATAATACCTAAATCTCCCATGATCCAAATTTAACAAATAACAAATAATAATCAACAATTTCCATTAATTGAACAAAGATTGTTATAAGAATTATTATGAGGATTCTCTAAGGAGTTACATGATATTTTCAAAGAAAACAAAAATATAGAAGAGAAGAATTACTAAAGTAAGTAACTCTACCTATTTGTATTAACTTTAATATCTTTAATTGTTTTCATCTCAATCTCCATGTCTCCATGTCTTTTTATATGGCAGTTACCTAAAATGTCGACAAACAGAAGCACAGATTAGTATGTTGCAATACTATGTATGTGAGTGCATATAAAAGTGTGCATGTATGATAATGACATATATTGTTCAACAAGTAATTATTTGAACTGGTATTTTCATTTATATAAACTAACCCATGTTTGTCATACCACCTTGGATATAATCATCTTTATCTATCCATCATTGGACTTATGTGAACTACCCCTTGGTATGTATAACCCTAGGTTTAGAATATGATTGGTTTCATTATATGATACTCATATTCACATTATACTGAACAAGAAGTATGTATATAAACTTCCAACACTTTACTTCATCAAAATTCTAAAAAATACTTGGCAAACTTCGTGATATGTATTCATAAATAATCACATACCTCAATGAAGACCTCATGCAACATCCAAACAGTACTATCCACATACTTCATGTGTGTATAAGCAATCCAATCAACCAAGTTACATTCAAATAGTCATTCAATCTGCATTTATGTATGACCCTAAATTGTTACCTTGTATTTGAATCATTCAAATTAAAACCTAGATTAGGTCCTAAAATAGGCTTAGGGACATCTTGGGTATGGATAAGGAATAAGGGTATCAAACCCTAATTCTGCCACATCATTATTTCCATGGGTTAGAGATCCTAATTACCTATTATGTGTAATCCTAATCTAATTGAACATATCATATTATCATGAATACATATATCAGATTATGTGGATTAAGATCATAGTATGTTATAATCATTGGTTTCAACCCTAATCTCACAAGTATATGAGCCCTAAATATGCACCATCATCATTAAAATTATATTTTGTTATATTCAACACTATCAATTATAATTGAAAATAAATGTATGAACTGAATTGAGTATAATATTCATCAAATCTATGGTCTATATGTATTAATGATCTTATAACCATTTATTATCTATAATTTTGGAACTAAGATTAGATCCAGTGCATGAAACCATTTTTTTTAGACTCTATGCATTTTTCTGAGCAATTTTATATAAATTTGACCACTATCTAAGCTATTGTCTATTTTCTACATTTATTATAAATTAAAAATAATAGACCAATAATGTTTTTTCATGTTAGAAAAATATCAGTTTATCCACAAGACTGTGGGCCCAAGCCCCAGCCCATGGGCTTCAGTTATATCAGTGGCTTGCTCCATGTGAGCAAGGTTTAAGGTAAGGGGAAAAAGACCCTACTGCCCTTTGTGCAATGATCAAGACTGATATTGGGGATCGGGGTATTAGGGTAAAATACACGATAGAATTGCTAATCCCTTCTCCCTCAGGAGCTTTCGCCAGTCATGGAAACACATAGGTCAACTAGAAGGTTGACTCTAGATCCTAGGGCTTGGAAACCTCAATTGAGGACATGATTGCCTTTGAAATCTACAACCAAACACGACGATCCTTTTTTGAGCTCAAGAGGTAGCTGAAGTGGATTCTAGGATTTCCAAAACTCAAAATAGAAGAGTGGATTGAGAAAAGAATCTTACCTCCTTCCATTGATATCTAGGATGTTGGGAATATTTCTTGAGGTTGCTTAAAGGTGTTCCACCTCTCGTGAGACCATATGGTGGTTTGGGGGATGGTCCTTCCATAAGATCCTCGATCCCAAGTTTTGTTGCTAGGGTAGACCGGGTTCTAGGAAGAAGCTTGAGGGTTCTCACATCCTCCTAAGACTCATTTTTCCCTCATGACCCCCACATCAACATACTAGACCAGTAAATTGGTCCACAGTGGTGCATGTACATGAGTTCTCTGTTGGATTGTCAACAAAGATGAGAGTTGATGCAATAAGGTACATAGTTCTGGTGGGCAATTAGGTATCATTTTTTGTTTCTCTTGGTTAGAAGAAGGTCTAATGTTCCTCATATAAGTGTGTGTTTAGGGCAAAGGTGACTTTCAGTTAGCCCTATCTTCCTGGCCTACCTATGAATTAGGAATTATAACATTAGGTGGAGATAATGGCAAATAGGGAGCTCGTTGGGTTTATTGTCATCTTCTAAAGGTCATGAAGTTCTTATCAAGTAGGAATGTAATAAAGGAGAGGGAGAGAGTCTAAGAATGTGGGTTCTATGGTCCCTTGCGAATTTGAGGGAGGGACATGGAAGAGAACATGACCATCTTTCTTACAGTCTCACCCATATCTGCTTATCGAGTCTGGGTGGCCTCTTTTTTGTATTCCATGTTCTTGTAATTATATTTTTTAGATAAACCCACTAAAGATAATTAATTATCTATTTAGATTAATAACTCCTTTTCAATCCCAGTTTTAGGAAAATTCTAATATTTTGTTATCTTCTGTTAGGAAATAGATAATTCCTTAACTTAGTCCTTAATTATCTGAAACTTGGTTTCCAAGCATTAAATCAATAATACTTCATTTAATTATCTAGTTCATGAGACATCTTAGAATATTTTGGATTTTGTCCCATTATCTAATATTTTGATTATCTGTCAACTAAAAATATCTAGGATATTTATTATAATCACCAGATACCAAAATCTGAATTTTGTATCCCATGTACCCATATGTAAACCCTAATTAATCCAATTGGGAAAACATTGGGTTCTACAATGTATGTCCCATCCCCTAGTCTTCCAAAAGGCCCATAAGGTTTTTGATACTCTTAAATATGAACGTAAAGCTTTGATCAACATAATATCTCAATTGAACATTTTATTCTTATATTTGTTCAATCTCACATTTATTTACTTAAGTTGACAACTTACGCTAAGTTTAGATCTTAGACACATGCTTCTAATTTGATCAATGTCATACTATTGATTCATAATCCTACTATCAATCTAATTGTCTTAGTGTGAATCTCCTTATATTATTATTGAATTTTAAACTTATAGGATTTGGATTTACTAAAATTTGTGGATCTTACAAGCACCCAACCTTGAAAAAGAATTTTGTCCCCAAAATTCAAACTTCAAATTACGTTGAATGATAACTTATATTTGCCTCAAACATTAGGGCTAGAAACCTTTCTTGGATAGGTTTTTTAGGTTATCACTAATAACTTTTCTAAAGGTGAAAAAAAGACATCTATATTACTGATGTTGGAACCCCACTTCATTAAAAAGGGTAGTTCCATATCCTCATTCATTATATGATATTATCACTTGACAATTACATCTTCACTTGGTGATTTCATTTTCACCTGGCATAAAACTTACTAACAATATTAAACTAACTTAATGAATAAATGAGGTAATACCTCCATACCTTAAATTATGTCATAAATTTCAACTAAGGGTATTCATTCTCATATGTCCATCCCTCCTCATTCCCCACACTAGATATGGTCCAACTTTGTTGTTCTTCATGGAGAAATCTCCGTATTGCACACCTCAGTAAGATTTGGGCCCCCCTTGATCCAACAGTCTTCCCAAAATAGGACTCTTTTTCCATTACCAATTGACCAGCAAATCCCCTTCTTTATAAAATAAAATCAACTTCCTTGTATGGTAATATCCAAGTTGAGGACCAACCGTGGGCTCACCCCACCAATCTTTAGGTTTTTTTAGATATTTTTCTTTGACTACTTCAGTCCATAATTTTGGTGTATCATTGATGGACTCCCAACCCAGTTTCATCAACGAAGCAATGTTCATTTTTCTAGTAGGTTTGAATCCCAAACCCCCTTTCTCTACAGGTTTGCATAGTGTGTCCCATTTCAATTTAATAAGATTGACACCCTTTCTCTCTTCAGTTGATCCCCAAATCAATCTTCTGGTAATTGAATCAAGTTTCTTACAGATACATTTGGGAAGAAGCATCATTTGCATAGTATCGTATGGTATAGTACTGAGAACATTTTTTACAATTTGTAATAAGATGAATAGAACATTTGGATGTAGTCCAAATACAAGGTTCATGCTATTCTATGTGCAGGGATGGTACCCATACTTATCTTTTATTTCAAATTTTTGGTTTGATCATCCTTAACAATGACTCCAAACCATGAATTCATTTTATTTCCACGAATTGTCTTAAACGTCTTTGAACTCAAGGGACAATGCTTTTCTAAGAACTCTTGAGTTTGTGAACAACTACCCTTAAGTTTCTATTTCAAAAATTATTACATAAGTTCTTAAGTTCCTTATATCCACATATCATGTATCATTATCCTTAGCCATTCCCTTCAGGTCTTTGGGGGTATAGATACCTTTTGAGTGATCTCCTCTTGACCCCTAGGGTCTTATGTACTTAGGTAGCACCTTTCACATTGATCCCTTAAGCCTCATCTGCTCATGGAGGTGGCTATTATCCTGACCCCATGGGCCTTGTGTACACATGGATGGCTTTCTCTTAAGCACACATGCCTTATGTAATTAAGGCATGATCACCTCCTAACTCCTTGGATCTTATATACATTTAGGAATCCCTACTTGGCCTAGGGATCTACCTTGCCCAGGGTTTATTGAGATGCCACAACTTCATTTTATTTATGTTATTAATTACACTTGTTTTAGGACAAGGGTCTCTATTACTATTATACTTATGTATCCCATGACTCATCCTTATCAAGGAGAGTCTATAACTCATATTCCTTCATAATTCCTTTCAAATTTTTATCTTCCATACACATTTTCTTGATATTTCTCTCATGAAAGTTTCCAGTGCCATATATTTTTACATCTAAGGCATTAATACAAATGCACACCCTTCTTTTCAGACTTGGTGGTATTAGGGATTATATATCTAAGATGCACTATTATTATATTCCCTTCAATGTACTTTACTTGCAATTAGATATTTGTCCTAGGATTATTCTCTATCCAAAGTTTGCACATTTAATTGTGTTGATTTATATTTTCCATTTCTTAAGGACAACTTATTTTGATTAGGTAGTGGTAAGGGCTCCCATGTATTGTGCTTGTACCATACCATCATATCCCATTCCTTTAGGATTAGATCCTTTGAGTACATCTAAGGTTACCTCAAATCTTATATTGAGGTTTATGAACTTACGTTTTTGGGGAAGGTCCTAACCTAGGGTGCTTTATTGGCATATAAGAGGAGGTTAGTCTTTCTAGATACAACATGACTCCACGGTTTTAGGGTTATGCCTCCCCCAAGGTCTTTTCACATTCTTGGGTTGATACACCCTAGGTCGGGACACCACCCCTAAATGTGAGTTGATGTCTTATATTTATCCTTATATAAACCATGATTACATATGCTTCACATATATATATTTGAAACCCTTATTGCATAGCAAACTAGGGTATCTAACTTATGGTAGCCATATGGGATTACCCAGCCCATTCATATTTTGTTTTTCCTTTTTCCCTATTTAGGTTTTGTTTGGGTAGGTTTATTTTCTCATCTATACTACTCCCATTACCAATGGGTTGGGTTTACTTCTACACCTTGCATTTTAGGGTTTTATGGTTCCCTTGATCCACTAAGGTTCCCATACCCTACTAGGTTATCCCACTCAAGTCCATTTTGGATGACTGAGTTCTCCCACCCATACTTGGCTCTTTCTAGGGTTTTACCTCACTAGAGGTACATGAAGTACATGTCACATTTTTCACATCTATTTCTCTAATTAACATTTATGTGTACTTTAATTGGTGGATGATGACTTAATCCTACTTCTTGCTAAAACCCTAATTCAAGATGGGTAGAGAAATAAAATTTTAGGGTTTATTACACAAGTATATGAGAAGTAGACATAATTAATACACAAGGATATGAGAAGTAGACAAAATTAAAGATGAGAAAACTTAGGAAAATATTTATTTTTGGCAAACCCTAAGTTCTCGCCAGGTAGGTATAATATTGCCTTAGGGAGTCCATGCCTACCAAATTAATGGTGTGGACAAAAATATTGCCAACCCCCACAATTGTGATCCTTTCAAGACACCATTACCCTGAGAGCATGCCTAACAATATTCCTCATAATTCTATGGATTATTTGAAATCATCAACTATTATTTATTATTTTATAAATTTGGGCTCTGATACAAAATGTAATGACCCCACTTTTGAGTATCCTCCAATTAAGGTGGATCGTAAAGTCGATAGATGATACCTAAATTTTCAAGGATCCAGATTTAACAAATAATAACCAACAATTTCCATTAATTGAACAAAGATTGTTTATAAGATTTATGATCAGATTCCTAAGGAGTTACACAATATTTTCAAAGGAAGCTAAAATATACATGATAACGAGTGCTACAGTAACTAACTAGTCCTCCTTGGTATTAAATATATTATCTTCAATTAGTTATATTTGAATCTCAATGTCTTAATGTCTTTACATATGGCAATTACCCAAAATGTCGATAAAGAAAAGAAAAAATATGTATATTTCTATACTATGTATGTGGGTGCATCCAAAAATGTGCATGTATCATAACAACATATATTGTTCAATAATCAAATATTATGAAGTGGTATTTTCATTTATATGAACTAACCCATTTTTGTCCTACCACCTTGGATCTAATCACCTTTATTTATCCATTATTGGACTTATATGACCTACCCCTTGGTAGGTCTAACCTTGGGTTCAAAATCAATGGTTACATTATGTGATACTCATATTGAAATTATAGCGAATAGGAAGTGAATAAACATCCAACAATTTATTTCATAAAAATTGAGAAATCATTAGAAAACTTTGGAATTCGATATATGCAATTATGTGTAAATAACCATGTATATCAATGAAGACCGTATGCAACATCCAAGCAATATTATCGATGTACTTTAGTTTTTGTATAATTCATCCAATCAACCAAGGTACATTCAATAAATCATTCAATATTATATATACATGTATGTATAACCCTAAAGTGTCCCATGTATTGTATTATTCTTATTACACCTAAATTAGGTCCTAAACTAGGGTTTCAGGATATCTCGAATATGGATAAGGAATAGGGGTATCAAACCCTAATTCAATAACATCATAATTTTTTGGGTGAGAAGCCTTAATTACCTATTAAATCTAGCCCTAATTGTCCAATTGGGCATATCATGTTATTTATGATATATAGATTAGATTATATGGATTAAGATCATAGCATGTTATAACCATTGGTTTCAAAACCCTAATTCTACATGTATAAGATTGTTGACTTAGAACCCTAAATGTGCATAATCATCATCACCACCACCACCATCATAATCATTGTATTGTGAGATTGGTATATTCAATAGTATCAATTTATAACACAAAATAAATATATGTACTAGATTCAACACTATATTCATCAAATATAGGGTGTGTATGTATTATTCATCTTATAACCATGTATTATATATACATTTGGAACTAGTATTATGTCTAGGGATGAAACCAATTTAATTTGATTCTACACATTTTTTGAGAAATTCTATATAATTTGACAGCAGTATGAGTGAATATATATGTTTTACATTTATTTTAAATTAAACATAATAGATCAATCATGTTCCGTTGACATAATAGATCGATCATGTTTTGCCATGTCAGCAAAAAATCCATGTATCCTCATGATTGTGGAGTCCGTCCCCATTATCAAAATGACTCTTACCAAGCAAGAAAGGTATAGGGTAAAGGATATATGATCCTACTGTCCTTTGTGTAGTATTCAAGACTAATCATGTAGGTCGGGGTATTAGGGTAAAATACCTAATGAAATTACTTATTCCTTCTCTCTCACAAGATCTCACCAATCATGGCTACATAAAGGGCAACCAAAAGCTTCACTCTGGCTCTTAGGGTATGAAACCTCAACCAAGGACATGGTTGCCTTTGAAATCCTCAACCCCATGAGGAGCCTTGTGTGAGATCAAGAAGTGTCAGGGGTGGATTCTTAGTCTTCTGATACTCAAAGTAGAAGAGTAGATTGTGAAGAGAATCTTACCTTCTTTCACTGAGACATAGGGTGTTGGGAAGATTCCATGAGGTTGCTCAAAGGTGTTTTACCTCTCACGAGACCCTACGATGGCATGGGATTGATTCTTCCACAATATCTTCAAACTCAGGCTTTGATGCTTGGGTAGACTGGTTTAGGGAAGAAGTTTGAGAGTTCACACCCTCCTAAGACTCATTGTTCCCTCGTAACCCCCCAGAACAACCTACTGGACCAGTGAATTGGTCTGTGGTGGTACATATACATGGGTGCTCCATTGGATTGTTAAAAAAGAGGGAGGAGTTAGATCAGCAAGGTATAGAGTTTTGGTGGGCAATTAGGTATCATGTTTCATTTTTATCAGTTAGACAAAGCTCTAGATGCCTTATGTAGGTGTGTTTTCATGGTAAAGGAAGCTTTCGGTTAGCCCTAGCTTCCTGGCCTACCCATGAATTAGGCATTATTTCGTTAGGTGGAGACAATGGAAAATAGGGAACTCATAGGGTTCATTGTAATATCCCAAAGGTCATAGAGTTCTTATCGTGTGAGAATGAGGATCAGGGAGAGGGAGAGGGAGTGATTCTGAGAACATGGGGTCTATGGTCGCTTGTAGAATTGAGGGAGAGGTCATACAGAGAAGGGGGCATCCTTACTTGTGGTCTTGATCGGATTACTTATTGGGTCTGAGTGGCCTCTGTTCAAGGATTGCCTTTTCTTAGAATGATCTTTCTTAAATAAACCCCACAAAAGATAATAATTATATGTGCAGATTTATATCTCTTTTTCAGTATAACTCTAATGTTGTTGTTATCTTCCATTGGGCGGTAAATAATTCATAAACTCAATACTTAATAATTTGAAGCGTGGTTTCCAAACATTAATTTGATAATACGTTAATTGATTATTTAGGTCATAAGACATCTTAGAATTTTTAGGAATTTCTCCCATTATCTAATATTCTGATCATACATATACTAAAACATATCTTGGATATTTATTATAATCATGAGATACCAAAATCTCAATTATGTATCCATGGACCCATATGGAAACCCTAATTAATCCAATTGGGATTATAATGGGTTCTAGGGCCCATCATCCATTCCCTGGTCTTGGAAAGGTTCCATAAGGTTTATTATACTTTTAATTGTGAAATTGAGGCTTTGATCAGAATAGTATCTCAATTAAACATTATATGCATATATCTTCAATCTTATGTTATTTGCTTAAATTGACAAATTACTCTAAGTCCAGATCTTAGACACATCCTTCCAACTCAATCAAGGTCATAATATTGATTCATCATTCTAATATCACTCTAGTTGTCTTGAAGTGAATCTCAATAAATTATTATAGAATTTGCAATCACATAATGTAAATTTACCAAAACTTGAAGATCTTACTGGGTCTTTTCATATATCTGGTCAATGGTATTGATTTTAGGCCCATTGTATTTATAGTTTTTGTTTGTACATAATTACACTTAAGTGAGGATCCATTTAACCAATTAAATGTATACCTAGACTCATATATATAGGAGAGCTAGTACCTCATTACAAAATAATTAGATAGTGAGTGTTCTATCTAAATTATATATATCATATATCCATGCTATTGAAAATATCATCAGTCTCACTAACTAATACTCTAAAAATAAATTCATCTAGATGAATATATTGACCTACAATGATTAGGTTCAACTGATTTGGGATGTCTGAGCTCTAGGGACAACCCTACTTAAGAAGCATGGTTGTTTATTATCATCAATATCCTAGTATGTATGTTGCATGATACTAGAAACTTAAAGTTTAGTTTCCAAATATACTGAATAAATGTACAAGAAGAGAGGAATTGTTGAGTTCTTGGCAGAGTTGAAGTGGAAGTTGTAGGATGATCTTGATGGTCTCCATGATGGAAATGTAGAATTACTTGTACATGACACGTGTCATTGGTGGTTTGTAGTTATGATACAATCCTTGTGGAGTTTGATAAATCACGAGGAGGATTTCCTACTCTTTGTTCTGGAGTCTTAGTGAGGGTTTTATATATAGGTGATGTAGTCTAGAGAGGGGTATTTTGAGTAATGTTGGAGATGATGAAGAACTGGGTGGCAAGATATAAAATTTGGCTCAATGAAGTTTGTATTTTCTACCTTACATCAAGAAACTGGTATGTGTATCATACAATGAAATTCAAAGTGGATTATTTTCTTTTTTGGGGCATTACTTGAGGGATGTGGGGTGGTTTCAAATATCCACTTGGCATCAAGGAGGTTGGGTAAGGCATTGATGATGTCACAATGTGGGATCTAAATGGCCAAACGTCGAGTTTATAGGTTACTATGTTCAGGTTTAACAATACATACACTATAGGGAACATCCAAAAGACCTTTGTAGAGTCTAGGGTGATTAAGAGGAAGTGGTACACAAGGGAATGGTTATATAGGTAAGCTAAATATTTGATTATGTTTCTAGTAGTTCCATGGTCTTCACCATCATTTTCTGGCAGGAAGAATGTAAGGAATTGAACTAGATAATGGGTCCACTTCTTAATCTCATTCTAGAAAATAAACAAAGAAACCCCAAACAAGTATCAAAAGTTAACTAGAAGAAGGGGTGTAAATTTAATCTCAATATTGTATGAAACAATGAGGAAACAGAGTTATAGCAGTATAAAGTAAGTGTGTTGTTACAAGATTTATGTTTTGTTCATCAACTTGGTCCTTAAGGACGTAAATAGATATTATAAAGGACTACTCAAACTAGATAGGTCAAATCTTTAGGAAAATCTAGGCATCCCATAAATCTCTTCAAAAACTACTCCTAAATTGGGTCCTCAAAGACCTGGTCAGTGGTTTGTTCAAACCCTAGGTGGGTTGGGAACAACGCCCAAAATAACAAGAAAATAAGTATGCATCAAAAACACTATTATATGTGCATTAACTAAAATATTTAGGAATTATAAGGATGTAAATGAGCTTATTAAGGTGTTCTCGGCACAAATGGGGTATGGAAATTGGGTAAACTGAAGAGAAGTAATCAATATAATAAATAACTAAAAAATGAGCAACAAAATATTGATGCATTTTTTAACTTAGAGAAACTACTCATGAATATGGGGTTACCTTCCTTTAACACTTTGTAAATAACAACAGATATTGTCCCAACCTCAAAATAAATAAAAATAGATTTAATATAAGATAATAATAAGAGAAATCAGAGAAATAAAGGAAATAATAAGATAGAAATTAACGAATTTGAGAATTTTGATAAGGAGTCTTTGAAATTCTCTGATTCTATGAATCTATATTTCAATGTGGTATTTATGTGTAAAGGTTCCAGTTAAAAAAATTCATGATTTTATTTAAACATCAAAGTCATGGTTGTGTAATATGAATAGGAAAGACCAAAAGTTCAAGAAGATTTCAGTTTAATAAATTAGGTGAATAATGAATTAATGTTTTATATTTTGACTCCTTACACATTATGTCTGGAGTAACTAACCATCCTAGTTGCACTCAATCTTTAGACCGACATGAGATCATTGTTAAACAAAGATAAATCCACGGTTTGAAAGGAAAATATGTTTGATTATGGCCTTAGTAATAACATTATGAGATTTCTGAAATATAAGAAATAGGTATTAAATGATTTCCTTTTTATGTGAAACTTATCTAAATTCGAGTTTTGATGATAATAAATAGTTTTTATATTTTGGGACCAATCAGAGTTTAGAAGGAGCTATGTATTTTGTAAAAATCCATAAAAGTGAGGAAATAATTTTGTATAATACTCCTTGTTTACTTGTATGTCGAGTTGAGGATATGTAACAAAATTGGTAGGAACTAACCTTTTATACAACATGGGATCATATCTAAATAAGGAGAAAACCAAAACATTATTTTTGGTCGCCAAAAACTCTGTTGCTTTTTTTGATATGTTTCAAATTTACAAGGAACAAGATGAAAAGCAAAAGGGTAGGGGAGGGAGAAAAAGAGTAAACTAAGAAAATAAAGATCTCATCCCACGTGGGGGGGGGGAATGACAAAAAGAAAGAATGAGCAATAAAGCAAAATATTCTATCGTGGATAACGGTACAAAAAAAATCTATCTGTCCATCACTTCAACATCTATGTATCTAAAAGATGAAAAACCACCACTCCTCAGGCCGAACACCTTCTACCATACTAGCCAGATGCATTAAACTAGCATAAAGGAGACTCCAACAGAAACAATCCTCCCAATCTTGACTTCAGCAGACAAGTTCTCTTCAAGAAACAATAGAACAGAAGCTTCCTGCACAAGGCTAACTTCAGATTTGATAACTTTCCAAAGGACAACATTGGTTTTAGAACACCCCTCATGTACCCTCCTATTCCTTTCAACCCAGGCATGATAGAGCACAACAACATAATAAAGAATCACTTTTCTATCATTTTCTTTGCTAAACTCTTCCCAATTTTTAGGAATATGGTTGATAATACCATCACCATAAGCTTGCATCCAGACCTCCATAGTATACTGACATAAGATGGAAAAATGAACAGAATCTTCATAGCCATGACAACATAACGGACACATAGAAGCTAACTGGATCCCTCTTCGTCTTGAATAATTAGTAGTAGGAAGTTTGTTTAACACAGCTTTCCACACATGAGTAATATTTTTTTTGGAGACTTGATTTTCCATAACCACTTGAAAAACTCACTTTCCTCCTCCTTCTATCTGATAGCTTCCCAAACATCCCTCATTTTTGGATCTGCACTACCTCTTATAGTGATAGAATCTTAACCAAAGATTCTAACACCATTAGAGGTTATAACATTTAGAATCTCCTCAGAGCACCTATTGCTTGGGATCTTCCAATCTCCATTACAAATGATTTTGTTAACCATGTCAGAACTACTGAGCCCAGATCTAATAGGTATAGAACTATCAACCTCATTCTGAAGGAGTTTACCATTTAACCAAGGGTCGTCCCAAAGTCTAAACATATCTCCATTCCCAACATTAAAGCTGCAAATAGATATTAAACAATTTCCCATTCGAAGAATGTTATTAAACAACCGGGAATAGTTGGGAGACTCCTCAATGGCCCAGAAGGACTTATTATTTATACACCTTTCATGAACCCATTTGACTCATAGCATGTCTTTCTTCATAGCAATATTCCAAGCATTGAGGATCAAGCATGCCCTCACCACTTCTTTAGTTTTCCTTATACCTACACCTCCTTCTTTCTTAGGTAATGTAACTTTTCCCACTTGACCAAATGCACACACTTCCTCATCTCAGCTCCTCCCCATAGAAATTTTTTACAAATTTTGTCAATCTCTTCAATAGTCGTAGAAGGAATTGGAAAGGAGAATACCCAATACATATGAATGGAAGATAAAATCGAAATAATAAGCTCCCTTCTCCCTACAAGAGAGAGAGTTCTTAATTTCCAGGACTCAAGTTTTTTTCTTACCTTGTCCACAAGCCCTTCACACAGCTTTTTAGTCAACTTACCAGCAAAGACGGGCAATCCAAGATAATTAGCAGGACCAATATTCTCTTTCATTCTTAGAACATCAAGGATAGATTTATCAACATTCTTACTAAGGAGCACATAACTCTTCTCATCATTGATGGTCAATCCGGACCATTTAGAAAAAGTAGCAAACACCTCCTTTAATCTCTGGGCTTCCTCAATATTAGATTTCATGAAAATCATCAAATCATCTGCAAAAGCAAGTTGTGATATATGCAAATTCTTCTAAACTTTAATAGGCGTGATACTCTTCTCTTCAACTCCCTTCTTCAATAACTTAGAAAAACCCTACATAACAATAACAAAGAGGTAGGGAGAAATAGGGTCACCTTTCCTAATGCCCCTATAAGGAAAAAAAACTCTCTGTTGGTTCTCCATTCATAAGGATTTGGTACGAGATAGAGAGAAACAAAATTTCAATCCATTTTTTCCAAATGGCCAGGAAGCCCATTTTGTGCAAAAGAGAGAAAACAAAACTCCACTCAATAGAATCATAGGCATTAGTAATATCTGCTTGAATACACATTTTAGGAGTAGAGGAACCCCCCTTCTTGAAATCATGAAGTATCTCATTAGTGACTAGAATCACATCACAAAAATTCCTACCTTTCACAAACGCACATTGACTCTTGTCAATAATGGAATCCAGCATAGGTTGAAACCTATTAACTAGAATCTTCGATATAACCTTATAGAACACATTGCACAAGGATATAGGTCTCCAGTTATTGATCAGATTAGTATCTCCATTCTTTGGCAACAAACATATGAAAGATGTATTGGCTTCCTTAAGCATGTTACCATTCTTGAAGAATTCTTGAACAACACTAAACACATCATCCCCAATGATCGACCAGGTGTTTTTGTAAAAGTATCCATTAAACCCATCAGGTACAGGCATTTTATCACCATTCAAACCCTTGAAAATATCATCCACTTCATTTCTTGTCACATGAGCAATAAGAGAAGATTTTTTATCTGCATTAAGCGATTTACCACTCTATTCACCTTTCCAAACATTGTACCCATTACCATAGCTTCTAAACAAATCATCATAAAAGTCAACAATAGCATCCTTGATACAAATAGGATCATGAGTAATCACACCATTTACATTAAGACTCATAATTTTGCTTTGGTGCCTTCTAGTTTTGAGTGACGAGTAAAAGAACTTAGTGTTACTATCACCCTCCTTTAACTACTGAACATGAGACTTTTGTCTCAAGAAACATTCCTCAGCCTTCGAGCTGATCTCAGTAGAATATCTACTGTCCTTAGCCTTCCTTCTCAAATCTTCATCAAAAGGACAGAAATCATCTTGAGACTGGTCAAAATCAGCCTTAACTCTGTCAATTCTAGCTCTTTCAAAAATGTCACCCACATTTCTTTTATTCCACAAAATAAGCTTACTTCTAAGATGGCTCAATTTTCTGTAAAGCATATACTACGCAAACCCTTCAACCTGAATATCCCAAGCATCTTTAACCACAGATTGAAACTCCTCATGATTCATCCATGAATTAATGAATCTAAAAGGGGTTTTAATCTTTCTTTCCTAACCAATGAGTAAGTGAATCCTCCTGTGATCACTTACACTATTAGAAATAACCTCACCATTGAAATCAGACATATCCATTTGGAATAGATCATTATAGATATTTTTATCAATTTTTGAAGTAACAAAATAGTCCCCATCTTGATTATTGACCCACGTAAAACAAGGACCATTCAGATCAAGTTTAATAAAGCCACAATTGACCATGTAGTTATTGAAATCTAACATTGACTTGGTCGAAGGAGGTTGCTTCCCAATTTTTTCATAGAAATTCCTCACTGCATTAAAATCTCCAAGAAGAACCCAAGGACAACTCATACTAGTATGAATATCTTCAATTCAATCCCACAATCTGGCTTTGTCATTATCTCCATTATGTGCATAGATTGTTGTAATATAGAACAACAGACCTCCAACCTCAACTTCAATATGAACATGTTGATATGATTCATTAATTTTAGAAATGATATAATCCTTCCAGAGAACAAGAACCCTCCCAAGAATATGGGAGTCGTGATTAGAAACCCATTTATTATCCAGAAAATGTCTTCTCAGAAACTTATCAATACCCTTTCTCCTCAACTTAGTCTCCACCAAGATAACAATCTCACTCTTGGAATGCCTGACCTCATCAACAACTCCTTTAATTTTATTCATAATACCTCTAATGTTCCAAGACGAGATTGACAATGATTCAATCATTTGGAAACCTGGGCTGTTGAGCTGACAACCTCAGCAATAAGTTCCTCGTTAATGATTTCCAACACCCCAAAGCTGTTATGCATAGGTGAAAAGACCAAGTTTGTAACTCTATGATAAATCCCCACATTCATAGGAGAAGTTTGATATGGATGTGACACATTTACTTTAGACAGACATTTAGGAGGAGATTTGGACTTGGATTTACGGCCAACTACCTGAAAGTTGTCTTCATACAGAACAATAGCACCTTCATTATCTTGGAACACATGTGTTGGTGTTGAAGGAATAGACCTATGGACTTCACTACTTTGTACAAGACTTCAATTTACAAACATCCTATTATAATAAGAAAAAAAATTATTCACTGGAACTCCATCATTAGTTATCAACTCACTTATGTCCACTTCTAGAGTTGTCACTCGTACTTCTTTAGGTATAATTTGATTCAGAGTTAATTCATCCTCTTTAGAATTCATTCGACTTCCATCCTCAATAGCTGAGACACTCTGAGCCATCACTAAGCTTGAATTGTCCACACCTTCAGTCACAGGTACTGTATGAGATGAGGTTGAAGCATTATCTTTTGATCTTTCTGAAGCACTCGCTACACTTCCTTCCTTCTCTGCAACAGAACCAGAATCTCCCTTATAAGTATCAGCCATTGGCTTCTTGCCTCTATCAACCACATCAGACTTCTCACTAATTTCGACAGTACCAGAGTTCACAGACCCAGCTTTCATCTTCTAGATTTTTTTGGGGCCTTCAACAGGTACTCCAGGCTTGCTATTCCCACATATTATATCATCATGACCATAGAACCTACAATATTGACATTTAATTGGAATCCATTCAAATGACATATCAACCTTGTGAATCACTCCTTTGTCACTAACTAGGGTAATGTAGTTAGGGAACTGATAGTCAGAAGAAACCACCACTTAAATCCTCACAAATTCCATTCTAGAACATGTTTTTGTTTTCTCATCAGAACATGCAGGCACACCCATCATAGAGCCTATCCTCCCTTGCATTCTTGAATCCCATAGCTCGATTGGGAGGTTATAAATCCGGACCCACACTGGTACCTCTCTAATCTTCTTCTTCTCCAATCTATCCCCCTGTTTCCATCTCCATAAGATTAACGGCCTATTCCTAACAAACCAACACCTAGACATAGCATGATTCAGATCCTTGATTTCAGAGAATGTTACTAGGAACATTCTATCTCCATGATTCAAGATCTCTATCACACCCTCCGGTTTCCAGATCTATTTAAGGAAGTTAACAAGTGTAGGAATGTGGGGAACGAAGTCCATGACATACCCAACTAGAGTGTTCTTCCACTTGTTTGCATTCTCATTCGCTTCCGCATTAGGGTACAGAAGCTTCCCATCAACCACTGATACCTTCGTTAAACTGGGCAGCATCAGAGCATTTGATCTGGTGATATTTGCATAGTCTGCCTATCCTTCCAGTTGATCTAGAGAATAGGCATTCACTACAGTTGTCACTCCTGGAACTTTCTGATTGTTTTTTCTCTTCATTATTGTAGTTGAGCTCTAGATCTGCCTTCTTCATGTCGGCGGCGATGCGTCATCTCGACGTTCGCCCCCCATATCACCTTTTGCCTCTCCGCTATTGGTCTGACTAATCCAGTTCTTTATATAAACATGAAAGGATAATATAAATATTTTTGACTTGAAGAATTTATCTGAGAAAAATTATTAAAGAGTAAGTTTTTTACTATATTTGTTTCTACAATTGGAAATGTATTAAATGATTTCATTTTTCCATCAAATGTTACCCAATAGGATGAGACTTGTTCAAATTAGTGATTCCCTAGTAAAGAAGTAATATTTAAAAATCTCTTTGGTTGTCTAGATTGTCTCTTACAAAAGAGAAAGTCTTAGGAAAACATATTACATGTTGTATTCTAATTTATTAGTTGGTCAAAATGTAATTAATAACTTATATATTTGACATGTTCAAATGAACATAAGACAAAGACATTAATTGTACATATCCTATTATTTCAAACTTGTATTTCTACAATATGGTATAATAGAATTAAATTATTGAATGAGAAGGTAATTATTTATTACTTATAAAGGAGGGTGGAGTATATTTATTGCCTTATACAAACCTTTATGGAAACCAAACCCACATATCTACAATCCTATTGCTTTATAAATGGTGGTGTGAAGAGGAGATGAACCACCCTGATCCTCTCCTTCCTTGTAGTATATCCTTATATAGCAGTATAGTAGAAAACTTCTCTCCCCTCAGACATGGTGATGTTTCCACTCTTCCTAAGTGATCTGGATATTTCTTGTGACTTGATGCTTGTCATCCTAGATGACCAATAATGGTGAGTAGCCATTATGGCACATGGAGTACATATTCATATTGCTTCATCCATTCATGTTGACCCTCCATGGGAAGTCGCCGCCACAAGTGAAGGGGCGCAAAGTCTTTGCAGACAACACCCTCGGCCACTAGGGGTTGAGTGTCAATTTTTCCACTGACATCGACTAATTCTTTGCATGATGTACACCCATGTGCGAGAACAAGGGTGAAGTGTGATCATAAGTTAGGCTGACCTAAGACCGTCCAACTCATCTTAGTCCAATGTGGGGGCCGCAACCCCACTTTGTCCAGTTGACCGTGGGTCTAGAATGGCATGGCCCAATTAGAGGTCACCACACTACCCATGTCCAAGGTATATTAATTTTAATAAATTATATCTTGTAAAATCATATAAATTGTTATGATTACCCAAATATAGCAAAACAATATACCAAAAAGATAAGAAAAAAAGTAGAATCCAAAGATAATATTTGTAGTGCCTAAATGTGCTCCTTGTTTTAAAAAGTATGGTTATTATATGAGTATAGGATGATGGATACAAGTAAACCTTAGTTTTCAATGAATAAGTTGTTGCATATGTGAAATAAGTCTATGTTGTGGTATAATTTGGTGTAGGTAGATAAAAGTAAAACCTTAAAAATTTGTAAGATAGAGATGATATTGATATGAAATCTATAATTAGGGTGTTGATATCAAACTCTAGTATTATCCCTAGAACAAAATCATAGATTCAACCCTATTTGTATCACATAAATGTATTGTGATACTTTAGGATTGTACATACATGCAAATTGAATTATTAATTGATTGTTCAGATCTACCTTGATTGCTTGGATCTACATATACTTGAAGTATTCTACAGGATTCTACAATGAGGTAAGTGGTTATATAATGAACAATAATATTTTAATTGATTGTCGATGGTTTTCTAAGTTTCTTGATGTTTTATGAAATAATTATTGGATGTTCATTTAGCTTATGTTAAACTATAATGCCAATACGAATATCACATAGTGAAACTAGAGTATTTTGAACCTTGGGTTACATGCATCAAGGGGTAATGCACATAATTCCAATGATGGACAGTCATTACACCTGAGATGGTAGATCAAGCATGGTTTAGAATATTTAATGAAAATGTAAGTTCATATTTTCAAGTATATGATTGATGCAATATATTTTGTTATTCTACTTGAACACATTTTTGTTCCACCACATACATGTTATAGAAATGTATTAATCCATGTATTTGTTTGTTGATGTTTTAGGTAACTGCAATGTATATAAAGAAATGAAGAAAGAGGAATCAAAGGATTACATTAAAGACAGTAAAGTAAATAGAAGGAGGATTAGTTAGATGTTTCTTCTTATATGTATTATTTTCTCACATAAAGTTCTTTAACTCCTTAGAGGAGCATCATTATACATCTTATAAACAATATTTTTGAAATTAATGGAAAATATTTTCTATTATTTATTATTTGTTGAATCTGGATCTAGGAAACTCTAGATAATGACTCTCAACTTTAAGGTCCGCCTTAGTTAGGGGATATCCTTGGATTTGAGGTCTCAAATAAAATGATCTTAAAAGGAATGATTGGATTACCCATATCACTGAGGTGCACCTCCTTTTCTGGACCCCCATCACTAATAACTCAAAAGTTAAGTGTGCTTAGCTTGGAGTAGTAATAGGATGCATGACCAGTTGGAAAGTTGATCATGACTCATGCATGAGTGAGGAAAAAGTGTGTAGTTAATAATAGTGGTGGCATGTGGGGCCAATTGTCATTCTTGAAACTCTACTAGATCCTTGGGCAGTGGGCCTAAGTGTTACAAATGGTATCAGAGCCAAAACCCCTATAGTAGGTGGGGGCCACTTGGGCATGTGGCATACCAGTATTAAGTCATATGGTCCAGAATGTTGGAAAGGACTATCCACTGAGATGATACGGAGCCGCCCTTGCGATAGCAGTCGTTGATGGGAGTTGGGTGTCCATCAGCCATTAGAGTCTATAATGAAAGGGGAAGAGGTTATGAGGTTGTATAGTTGTGCCTTGACTAGGACGTCAAGAGCCTAAGTGGGGAGATTGTAACATCTTAGGATTTGAGGCCTCAGATAAATGATCTTAATAGGAATGATTAGACTATCCAAATCACCAAGGTGCACCTCCTTTTTAGGGATCACATCACTAAGAACATCAAAGTTATGCATGCTCAGCTAGAGTAGTACTAGGATGGGTGACCAGTTTGGAAGTTGATCCTAACTTGTGAGTGAGTGAGGACAAAGCATGCAGTTAAGGCTAGTGATGGTCTGTGGGACCCGACATAATACCTGAAACTGTAATAGAACATTGGGCAGTGGGCCCGGGTGTTATATTTACATTTTATATTAAAGCCCAGATTTTCCAAATAATATTTAATAGTTGATACTTTCAAATGATCCATAAAAATATAAGGAAAATTGTTAGGGCATAGCCTAAGGGTAATGGTGTTTGAAAAGGATCACAACAGGGGTTGGAAATAGTTTCCTTCATACTCAAGTTGGTATACGAGGACTCGATTGGTCAATGTGGTACCTGCCTAGCAGAATCTACGGTTAGCTTGATGTAACAGTCCCCTAAGTCTTATCATCTCTAATTTTTCCACTTCTCATATTCTTGCTTAATAAACCCTAAAAATCACTTCCTTCTTCACCTTGAATTAGTGTTTGAGGAAGAAGTAGGAATAAGGCATCCTTTGTCAATTGAAGAAATAGATATGCAAAATGTGACAGACAATTTATGTCCCTCCAGTGAGGGTAAATCCTAGAAAGACCGAAGCATGGGCGGGAAAACCCAGTCATCCATAAAGGATTTAAGTGGAATAACCCAGTAGGGTAGGAAAATCTTAGTGGGTCAAGGGAATCCTAAAACCCTAAGATGCAGGGTGTAGTTTGTAACCCTAAACCTAAACCCTAATCCTAGGTAATGGGAGTTGTATGGGTGAAATAATAACCCTACCTCAAACCAACTGTAACTTAGAAAGAAAAGAAAAAAATACAAGTGGTTGAGTAATCCATCTTGGGTAACATAAATTAGATACCCTAGTTTCCCATGCATGCAATTACATGGATTAATGCATGCATAATGCATGTAAAGGGTTTTGAATATATATATATATATATATATATATATATATATATATGTATGTATGTATGTATTTATGTATGTATGTATGTATGTATGTATGTATGTATGTATGTATGTATATAAAGCATGGAAGCATTTACCATTACTTGGTAAAAATGAGTTGTCCTTAATAAATGGGAAATAAATTTCCAACACATATTTCTATCAAAACCTTGGTGAGAGAAATCTCAAGGTAAATATGAAAATGAAAGCATGGTACATTGAAAGAAATGTAATAATCTTGCACCTAAGGTATATAACCCTACTGCCACGAAGTCTGGAAAAGGAGGGTGTGCATTTTGCTTAATTCCTTGGGTGCATAAATATATACAACTCAAAATTTTGGTTAGAAAAATGTCAAGAAAAATGTGTAAAGGAAGATAACAAATTAATTGGAATTATATGAAAGACATATAAGTTATAGACTCTCCTTGAGTAGGATGTGTCATGGGATACAAAAATATAATAGAGACCCTTGTCTTGGGGCAATGTGTAATTAATAAGAGAAACAAAATAAAGTTAACGCATCTGAATAAACCTATGAAGGGTAGAGTCCTAAGTCAACTATAGGGTCAAGTAGGGATGCTTAAAGGTACAAAGACCCAAGGGGTTAGGATATGAACATGTTCTTAGTACATAAGGCTTGTGGGGTCAAAAATATTCCATGCATGAGTACTTAAGGACCATATGTTAGGAGAATGAACACATCCATAAGTACATAAGGCCCCAGGGGTCAATGTGAAAGGCAGTCCACAAATACATAAGACCCTTGGGGATCAAGATGACATCTCTTAAAGGTACCTATACCCATCGAGACCCTGAGGGAATGGCCAAGTCTAATGACACATGAGATGTGGAATATGGAATATAAGAATTTATGTGATAATTGTTGAAATAAAATCTTAAGGGAGTTGTGCATGAACTCAAGAGTAAGAAAGGCACTATCCCTTGAATTCATGAGTTTTAAGAAATACATGGGAAATAAAATGTAGTCATGTATTGAGTCATTGTTAAGGGTATAATGTGTGGAAACACCATCTATGCTCTTAGAATGAGATGAACTATGTACTTAAGTTACAGACAAATGCTTATTTCATCTTTTTATGGGTGTTAGATATAAGGGAGTCACATATGATACATATAATTGACATGTGAAGATGAACACCCTAAGTTGAAATTTATAACATAATTTAGGGCATGGAGGTATTAGCTCGTCAACTTGTGCAGGTTTTGGACCTATGTGAAAATGAAACCACCAAGATAAAATCAAAATCATCAAGTGAAAATGTAACCACCAGGTGATAATATCATGCAATGAGTGAGGATGTGGAAATACCCTTAGATTGAATTTGGTTTCAAACATTAGTAATAAGATTATTTTCATATCAATTAAAATTATTTAAGATAATATAGCTAAAACCTATCCAAGAAAAGTTGCTAGACCTATTTTTTAGGCTAATATGAGATTGTCATTCACCTTAACCTCATCAAAATTTCTTTTAAGGTGGGATGAATGGAACAACCTCAAAAGTTAGTTCAAGAAGATAATAAGAGAAACCAGAGAAATAAAGGAAATAATAATATTGAAATTAATGATTTTATGAATTTTGATAAGGAGTCTTCGAAATTCTCTGATTCTGTGAACTTGTGTTCCAATGTGGTACTTATGTGCAAACTTACCAATTAAAAAATCTTGATTTTATTTAAATGTCAAAATCTTGCTTGTGTAATATGAAGATGAAAGACCAAAAGTTCAAGAAGATTTCAATTTAATAAATTATATGAAAAATCAATTAGTGTATTATATTCTGATTCCTAGCACACACCAATTAGAATAACCAACAATCCTACTTGGACAAAATCTATAGACCAACGTGAGATCATTGTTAAGGAAATACAAATCCATGATTTGAAAGGAAAATATGTTTAATTATGGACCTAGTAATTATATTAAGAGATTTATTGATATATAAGAAAAAAGCATTCCACTATTTGCTTTTTCATGAAACTTTTCCAAATTTGAGTTGTGATGGTAACATACAAGGGTTTAAATTTTGGGACCAATCAGAGTTAAGGAGTTATATATTTTCCAAAAACCATAAAATTGAGGTATTATCGTTTGGATAATGCCCCTTGTTTAATTGAATGTCAAGTTAATGAGGTGTTGTCATTTGGATAATGCCCCTTGTTTAATTGTATATCAAGTTAAGGATATGTAACAGCCTTGGTAGGATTCAACCTTTTATACAACATGGGATCATAACTAAATAAAGAGAAATTTGAAATGGGGAAGGATAATATCACTGTTTGTGACTGGACAAATTAATTTTAGAAAAAAGATAAGTTTTGACTATATGTGTTTATACAATTGGAAACATATTCAATGGTTTCCTTTTGCATCAAATCTTACCCAATCAGACAAAACTTGGTCAAAACTGTGATTTCTTAGTAAAGAAGTAATATTTAAAAACTGTGTTGTCTCTTGAGGTTTTGTCTTACAAAAGAGTAAGTTTTACCAAAACAATGGCAATTTGAATGATAATTTATTAATTCGTCATAAATATAATTTAATAAATTGTATACTTGACATGGTCAAATGCATATAAGTTGGAGATATTAATTTTACCTCTAGTATTATTCTAATGTTGTACTTTTACAATATGATATGGTAGAATTAAATTATTGAATGAGAAGGCAATTATGTATTATTTATAAGGAGGAATATATTTATTTCCTTTCCTTGAGTGTTCTTTTCCAATCACATGCAAACCTTTATGATTTCGTATGTATTATTTATAAAGAGGAATATATTTATTTCCTTGCCTTGAGTATTCCTTTCCAATCACATGCAAATCTTTATGATTTTGATCTACAATCTTAGTGCTATATAAATGGTGGCATGAAGAGGAGATGAACCTCCCTAATCCTCACCTTCCTTGCAGTATATTCTTCCTTAGTAGTACAGTAGCAAACTCCTTTGCCCTCGAACATAACAATGCACCCTATCTACCTCTCGAATCTGTCTATTTCTTATGCTTGGTGCTTATCATCCTAGAAGTTGAGTGATAGCAAGTCACCACTATGAAGCATGAAAGTACAAGCATTTTCATAATACCCTTTCATGTTGAACCGATGTGCGAAGAGACTGCCACAAGTGAAGGGGAGCAAAGCCTAGCCAGATAGCACCCTCGATCACTAGGGGTTGAGTGTTCGTGTTGCCACTGACATAATGTGATGCATTTCATTATGTACACCCGTTTGTAAGAATAAGGGTGAAGCACAATCCAAAAATTAGGTTGGCCTAAGAACATCCAGCTTGGCTTAGTCCAACGTGTCTGGCCACAACCCCACTTATCCAGTTGGACCTTAGGTTTTAGTATATTTCTTTTAATGAAGTATATCTTTCAAAAATCATAAAAAATTCTAGGATTACCCAAATATAGAAAAAACATTTATAAAATGATCCATAATTAGTTGATACAAGTAAATACATTCAATGCATAAATTTTCTTCTTGTTTAAAAGTTTAGTTGATATATGAATATAAGATGACGGATACAAGTAAATCTTAGTTTTTGAATAATTAGTTATTGCATATTTGAAATAAATCTATCTTGTGGTATACTATGATGTAGGTGGATAAAAACATATTATTGAAACTTTATAAGATAATGATTATAATGATATCTCTTTTAGTGTCTCTAAATCATAAAAATGATAATTAGGATGTCAAGACCAAATATAGTATCAACCCTAGAACCAAACTTTAAATACAGTGTTGTTTGTATCACATAAATGTATGGTGACACCTTAGGGTTGTACATGCATGCAGAATGAATGATTGATTGATTGTTTGAATCTACCTTGATTGTTTGGATCTACATATACTTGAAGTATTCAAGGTATGTGGTTATGTTATGAATAATCATATTATCTACTGCCAATGGTTTGTTGAGTTTCTCCAAGTTTGATAAAATAATTGTTGTATGTTTATTTACTTCCTATTTAACTATAATTCCAATATGAGTATCAATAATGAATGTAGAGTATTATGAACCCTGGTTTACATGCATCAAGGGGTAATGCACATAAGTCCAAGGATGGATAGTGATTACACTCGAGATGGTATATAAAGTTGCAAGTAGTTGATTGAGGCAATATATGTTGTTATTCTACTTGCACACATTTTAGTTTCACCATGTACAGAGTATAGAAATATGTTTATCCTCATATTTGTTTGTCGATGTTTTAGGTAACTTCCATGTATATAAAGATATGAAGAATGAAGAATCAGAGGATTACATTGGAGGCATTAAAGTAAATACCAAGGAGGATTTTTTAGATGCTTCTTCAAATATGTATGAGTTTCTCATGTAAATTTCATGTAACTCCTTAGAGGAGTATCATTATACATTTTGTAAACACAATTTTTGAAACTAATGGCTATTATTTATTATTTGATGAATTTGGATCCTAGAAATTTTTAATAATGACTCTCAACTTTAAGGTCCACCTTGGTTGGGGGACACTCAAAATTGGGATTCATTATACATATAGAGTGCATGTAGATTCTAAATGAAGACTAGCTTTATCTAAAGTAGGGCTAGGACTCCATAAACCCAAAGCCATGGCAAGAGAAATAACACCTCAGTTCTCAACATATAAAACATTGCAAAAGGAATAAGACCCAATTCCTCGAAGGAGGAATCAACTTCAAATTTATGCCTCAAAGAAGAATATTAGGATTTTCAAGTCGTTAATGTCTGATTAAAGTTACAATAGATGGACATAACTCAAATTTTTTTGAAGTATTCAAATATACTTCTCAGTTCATAGGTAAAGGATTTACAACACCTATTTACAATGTAAAAGAAAATATATTATTAATTATGACATCTAATTTTATAAACTCTAAACAATATTTTATTAGAAATCTACATTATACTCTAAAGCCTATACCAATAAATCAAGCATCATTTTGATTTCCAATTTTCTATGATTTTTATGAATTGTGGTATTTCTTAATTATTTAGTAAAACAAAGGTCGCCAAAATGACTAATATACCCTCACACCTTATCATTAACTTGGTAAGTCATGGTAAGGAAATATTGTCATTATTAATCATCCAAAATATGCACAAGTAAAATAAAACAAGCAGCCAAAATTCCCTAGAGATGCCACTAAGCTAATAGAACCAAGAAGGGTAGAATGGAGAAAACACTAGGGCGGGACTACACCTTCTCCTTGCTTTACATGGTTAGAGTTGTTAGAGCTTGGTGTCAGGGATCATCTTGATCCACATTCATCCTCACGATCAGATATCAAAGTTGGTGAATTCCTAGTACTATGGCATACTTACCCAACCGTGACTCATATCCTAGTGAAGCCAGAGCTGGGTGAAGGAGCATTAGCTACCTAGCAGAAGAAAACCATTGTACATAACAAAAAATAGCAATGTACACTCCATAGATGTGGGAAAAGCTCTGAAATAAATCAAGGAATTCATTTGTGAAACCACAACACAAAATGGGGTCTAAAAGTATGAAGCATGTCTTTCTTGACCAAGATATAGAGGGTGAGTTCAAAAATTCAAAAGCAATGAACAAAACATGATATTATTTAAAAAAAAGATGTTAAATCTCCTTAATATTTCTATCACGGAACTGGGATCCCAGTCCCATGAACCAAATGGATATCAGAGGCGACATGCTTAAGCGTAAAGCTTAGCACACATGAACAGATAACAAGATAAAGGCACCAACATAATCTCAACAATCAACAAGATATATTAAGCAACATTATTATATTACACTATTTGATTTACATGTTCAAGAATCACTTTGTACAAGTCTGCTCATGTATACTATATCTGGATCTTACAACAAGTACACCTAGCATAGCTCACCAAGCCCATAAACCTTCTAGCCATCTCTAAACCTAAAAACAAAATACAAGAAATGGGTCAACACACGAGGTGTTGAGTATGGGCTAGAAAGATACATATATCTATAAGCTTTACATAATTTGAAAAGATTTCAAGATGAAACAAACAAGAATAAACATGTTAACTGTTTAACCAAATGTGAAACCATATTGTATGTCATTTCACTCCATTATACCAACAATATCAAGCATATTTAAGGCCTTTGACCATCTTCCTGTTGGAAGGGTCTGTAAGGGTGCTCAAGATTAGCTAACCCTTTTATATGAAAGGGACCTCAAGGCCATATCCAAGAGCTAACCCTTTATCAACAATATTATAATGGAGTTCTATATATATATGTGTGTGTTCAATACATGTATTTTCAAGCAAGAAAGCAACACTCATAAAACTAGATAAGGCCCATACCTGATTCAGAGATTCATAACCTAACTTATCTTTCATCATCTAGCCACATGCCAAACTTGTTTAACAACAAGATTGTATACATGCATTAGATTCTCATCATTAACCCTAATTCTCTTCATTTTAAGGGTTTTGGCCAATTTAGGTTACAAGTTTCTTGTTAGTTCATTATGTGATCTTATACTGATTTAGAGGGAATCATGATGGTGTGGGTCGAGTTTCATGCCATTGTGACGTTCCATGCACTTTCTATGATCATATCAAGATTTAAGGCATTTACATGCATTCTAGGGTCGAAAGACTCACAATAGAGCATCCTAGATCATGATTCATCAAGTCAATAGGTTCAGACCTAAAGATGTTTTAGATCAGCAACATTAAGCCATTAGAAACACTTAAAAGATTAGGTGGGTGACCATTAGAAGCAAGATTAGCAATCTAGGGCAAGTTCAACATTATAGTCCAAAGTAGGCACAAATGTACAATTAAGATCATTCATGAGAAATAGGGAGAGTAGGACCTTCTTTAGGGCTACAAAGACATTAGAGTTATTGGTTTGATGATTATTGATGCAAGAGTACATAAACGATTTCAACTTTATCATGGATGTGCATGTAACATGGTCAAAGAAGGTTAAATTTCGTATTTTAGCCAATTAAAAGAATTTCAATAGGAATCAGGGTCTGAAAATATTCCCATTATGTAGATCTTTTTGAAAGGATCAATTTGATATATAATTTTTCTATATTTGGCCTTAAAATGAGGAAGATGTCAATTTTAGAAGATTAAGCCCAGAACTATAGAGCAATGGACGAGATGTTACCAAATCATTAATTAAAGTATGTAAGTTGTTCGATGTGGAACACCATGCACCTATTAATCCTACAGTCAGAGATCATTGACTCCACTAGTCGAGGCTTTGACTGTGTTGACCATGTCTCTTCGATCATGGCCATTTGTTGCCTTGGGGTCCATCATGTCCCCATCTGGATCAACGGCTCTCATCCAAGGCCCACCTCGTCAAGCATACGCGGTGGCCATGGCGGTGGCTCGCTGCTGCTCATCAGAGCAGCCACCACTTGCCCCGATTTGGGCCTTGGGGACCTGTTGTGGTGTCAGGAGAACACAAAAGGGCCGGCCAGACCTATCCCCCGCCTCACCTGCGCCTGAGGTTCTGTCTCCAAGTAGCTTGGTGGTGGCGGCACCACCCAAGCATTAGGAGGGGGAAGCAGGTGGATGCGGCCCGATTTAGGGTAAGACAAAGAGGGGAAAAGGGAGAAAAAGAACGCGAGAGACAAACAAGGAGATAAACAGTTCTTAATCTCTATGGATGGGGGTAAGGATGGGCGTATTGGAGGGAGTATAAAGGGGTAGGTGACAGCAGCACCACCCCCGTTGGCGTCTAACAGGGAGGTAGAACGAGGGCTTTTAGCCGTTGGATCAAGATCAGATCAAGGGGGCGCGATCTGACGGTAGTGAGTTGGGTGCATTAGGGTTTGGTCAAGTGAGGGTGGCAGCTGGGCCGCTCCCTCAAAATGGGCCCATTAAGGCCGAACTCAGAAAATAAACAAATAAATCGTAAGCAATACGAGCCAATTTCAAAAGGGCATAATTTGGGCTATGACAGTTCGATTGAGGCAATTTTTATGGCGTTGGAAAGATAATTGAACACTCTATCTACTAAAATTCATAATAGAGAAAGGTGATCATGCTAATAAGGTCCAAAACTATATGTAATATGAATACATAATAAGGATTCATCATAGTTCAAAATGTGACGAAATGTTCACATTTAGCAAAAAGTGAAGCTTAATGTGACTGAAAAGGAGTCCCACTACAATTAAACTATGGTTTGGAGATTGAATTTAGTGTGATCCTATTTGGTGAGAGAGAAAGGGTACAAGATAGGAGAGAGTAAAATTAGGTTGTCACATCCTTCCCTCCTTAAAAGGAATTTCATCCTCGAAATTGGTCCAAGATCATAGTTAAGAGTTACGCCAATATCCATCGGATTTAGGTATTCAACCATGGTTGGCAAGGAAATCCCCCACAATGGGGTTCACACTTAGGTTATCATCATTAAGGTCATACTCACATCGATGATATACATTTACTTATTATTCCATCATACTATGACACAATCATGGCATTAAGATTTTCTCAATCCTTAGTATCCCTCCACTAAGGTTTTGTTTATATCTCCATATGAGACCAAGTTGTATTATTGACCGGCCTAAATCGTGCGTCCTAAAATTGGAGGCAGATTTGAGGTAGTCGAGCTTTTACATTTATAAACCTGAATCCTTCTAGGCCCCCGCAACTTTGTTTACGGGGTCGAACACAGGGACAAGGGGGGTAGTGTTGAGAACCCAGAATCGACATGCTACACTCCGGCAGGTATAAAGAGATGATAAATTCCCTAGGAGGGAAGCATAAAGATGTCACGAACAAAACAAGAAAACTATCTCCAAGTGGAGTTACTAGAAAGATTTAAGGTTTTAAGCATTTAGCAGTTTTTAGGGGTTTTCATGCAACAGAAACAGAAGGATACACTCGGAGCTAAGGCGAGGTACGAAGGATAAAACTGCGGTAAAGCAAGTGGCGGTAGGACCAATCCTGTACCCCTCCTCTCGAAGCGGGCACCTCTAACAAGGCATCGTTTCCACTCTAGGGGTCACCAGACTCAAATTAGAGTGGAAAGGTTACTAAAGCAACTCTGTTCCGGGCACTCTCGTACTCCAGAATCGGACCAAACACTAGAGCCACAACACAACTCTCGAAGTTGTTGCGACGGGAAAACACGATTCGATAGCTAAGCGAAACGCGATCCAAAACATGCAAGCTAGAGTTCAGATACCAAACATAGCAGTCATCCAACATATTGTACCAAGCATAGAGCAGCAAGTAAGTAAGCTTTTCTATTTCTATAAGCATTAAAGGTCTTAATTACAATGCATGAGTAAAGAATTAAATAACAGAATTAAAGATATGTATCGCCTTCTTGATATAGAAGGGCGACAGGCTACAGTAACCATCCCGCCCGATATCGGACAGGGGCCTAGCCCGATACAGCCGTGTCGGGCAGCACGCTCTCTCAAGCGGCACACCGCGACAGGAAACTGCATCGCTCAAGGGCATGGCCGATACGCTCAAGTCGGGCGGCACACCCTCTCGGGCGACACGCCAGACGGGCGGAGCGTATCGGGTTCGGTATCGTGCCGGGCATGGAGCTGCGTATCCTACTATCGGACACTGGTGTCGGGCACTCGTGTCGCGTATCTACATCAGCCGATATCGACTCTCAGTGTCGCCCGATACAGTCCTAGGTGAACCAATCCCCTCCCTCTCGGGATGAGGAAGAGCTCACCTAGTGTCGCCCGGTACGAACACTGGAGCACGATACGCCTGCTCTCGCAGCCTCCTCCGAAGATCACTCGACTCTCCGCAACCTGAAGTGGCCAAGCTTGTCTGAACTGTCTAAGCTGTCTTTTCGGCTCCCTGTAGCTACTATTTATAGGCAGCTGGTCGGGGGAAGATATGGTGCTCGAAGCGCCACGTGTCCTACTTTCCGCCGTTCAGTCGGTGGTCGGCTGACGCGGGTATCGCCCGGTATCGCCCGGCACAAGGAGGTCGGTTGTCGGGCGTCGTGGCGAGAGGTGCCTGTCGGTGGGTGGTCGATATCGCGCAGCAACCGGAGTAATTGTGGCGTGCTTGGCTCCCTGTCGGGTAAAGAGGTGTGTCGTCCATCGCGCAGCCCTGCCGGTCAGTGTGTGTATCGGGCATCAGGAGGGCGACACAATCTTGGACTTATTTGCGGGTCGGAACGGCCTTATTGGTGTTAAATGGGCCAAAATATGAGGAAACTCTGCAAAAGATGGAAATATTGGACTGAGAGCATTGCTTTGCCAATTATTACGGAAATGCATATAAAAGTGAGGAAAACAACCGAAAAGGGCAGTTTTGATAACAGAATAAAGGCCAAAAACATCACAAAAATTGGTGTTATCAACTCCCCCAAACTTAGCGTTTTGATTGTCCTCAATCAATATTTAAGCTATATTTTTTTATGCTTCATCTTGTTTGGGAAAGCTTCTTGTTCAAAAAGTGAAACAAAGATCATAATGCCTTAAGGATAATGTTGTCTCAATACGAACAAAAGACTTAGTTTTCCCTGCCTTATTGTTTAAGTAAGATTATTCTCTACAACTTCGGCGAGACGTTGTTGTATGATTCCGAAGTTAGCTTACACACCAAACAGCTTTATTTTTAGGGCAGAAAGTTGTGTATAGGGTAGGCTAAGGCTTTTTGGGTTTTTCATTCTTGTCTCCCATCAGTCCATCCAGGTAAGGGTCCATTAACGGGCAAGTGGTCCCTGCAGTCCAAGCCAGTTGGCTTTAGAGTAGTGATTTCACATCCTACGTACCACTGCCCCGGATCTACCATCCCTAAAGATGGGTACTTTTGGAAAAACAAGAGGTGTATATATATATTTTTTTCTTTTTTCTTTTATTGGACACAATTCTCATGTTTTTATTCACGCTCATAAGGCTTCTCTCTCTTTTTAGGATGTTTGTCGGGTAAGGGAAAAAAAGAGATTATTGCTGTTTGGGCAGCTTTTTCCTTCTCCATACTCGTCTCTTAGCTGTTTGCGAGATTATTATATTTTTGAAAATTTTTGACATAGCAAAACATATTCTTTTGTTCATTTGAAGCAGCATTATCAAAAAGATATAACAAAACTTGCATCACATTAAGCATACTGAAAACAAACTTTGCAAGCAGTTGCATCAGGGTTTTTACTAAAATAGCGACTTTGTACATATGCATGGAAACAAAATAAGCAAACTTATCAAATTTTTTATATGAGCAAGGGTGGAAGCACATGATATAATGGAAAGGCAAAATGGCACAAGAGAATTTTTATACCTCCTTCACTGGTACATGGGTACCCCCCCCCAAACTTATCCAATACTCTGTCCCAGAGTAGTGAAGAAGAGGGTGAGTTCATGTTAGTCCAGTGAAGGTTATTTAGCGGGTTCGCTTGTGCCTTGTAGAAGTTGCAATATGCTTCTTTGTTGCCGCCTCCTTCTTTCTCATTTGGAAACAGCTTCTACAAGTGCGGACACTTGTGGCTGCTTCCTCCTTATTAAGTAGCTGGAACCGAGATGACCATGTTCCATATGGAGGTCGTCGGCAAAACATTTCCCCAGCTCACCCTCCATTTTATTTCCCAGCTCAGCCGAAACATGCGCAATAGCTCTCGATAGACAGAGAGCTCTTTTGCTGTCCCGGCAGTCACCGGGGCTGTACTCGTGTTGTCTCTGTAGTTGGCCCCAGGCTACTACAGAAGACAGACTATGATAAGGAATTGCCCCTCTTTGGGGTGCTGACATTTCTGACCGACAGTTGTTGCTTCAGCTGTGGCATCCATTCTGCCTGTTATCAAGTTCATCAACCATTATAAATCGTTAGATAGAAAAAGTTAAAGAAGCTCGATAATGCTAGACTTATTTCGAAATTCGGGTATCGTCCATCAAAAGAAAGCATAAGTCGATACAAGATTGGGCGATACGAGGAGGGATTGCACGATACGAGGAGGGATTGCACGGCACAGCATACCTCCCGATACGGGTATATCGGGCGATAAGGTCACCAAAGAGCAACTGCCCGATAGAACGTCACAAAAGAAAAACGTGCCACCCGATATGGTGTATCGGGCAAACACCATCGGTCGTTATGTCGTGCAAAACCGCTTCGGGCGATACAAAATCCGACAAGGCTCGTAATCCCGATAGGCAGCACGCGACAGGACTCGTGTCGGGCGATAAGCCTGTCGGGGAATAGCTTGCCGAGCGATAAGGGTGCCGAGCGATAAGTGTGTCGGGCGATACCTTTGCTCATAGGAGCCATCGCCCGATACCACGGTGAAGGCAACTGGCCGAAACGGGAGCAAAAGGGCGGACTACAGCATGCGTTACAGGTGGCTGAAATAAGTAAAGCATGACTGCCCGACACGGTGAAATCTCCGTTCTTATTTATAGGCAGCTCGGCCGGGGGTGAAACGGACATCTCTGGGGCGCACGTCGGCCAACGGGTCAGGCGGTTCCCGAGATGATGGTCACATCAGTCTCATTAAGGGCATTTATTCTTATGCACGATAGGGTGCACACTGTCCAGGAACGCCAAACGTCACGGCCGTTGCGATGCCCTAAAGACCAAAGCCCGGTACGGGCGGTCCTGCGCGCCGGCTGAGCGGCTGCCCGGCATGGTTAAAACAGGCGGCTGAGAAACCTAAGAGCAGAAACATCGATCAAAGGGGTAAAACATCATCGACCAAGGGTTAAGCCCTCCACCTCAGAAAATTATTACAGCGGTGGCCCATAAAACAGAGTCAGCGCATGTGGCGCATGCACTGACTCGGGCCTTATTACATGCCATAATGTTTGTTCTTGCAAATAATAGAAAAATGCATCCTACTCTATGAAAGAAAGAAAAACTCGGGTTGCCTCCTGAGGAGCGCTGAAGTTTGCGTCGTCAGCTCGACCGGTGTTGGACCATCTCGTTCAACCCTTGACTGTGCCCATATCTTGCAGGTCGATCTCTGCTCTCCTGACAAAGGCCTCATCCTCATAGAATCTTTTCACCCTGTGCCCATTCACTTGAAATACCTTGGTCGAATCGTCCTTGTCGTAAAGCTCCATCATTCCTGATGGATATATTTTCGACACAGTGAACGGTCCAGACCACCTCATTTGCAACTTCCCAGGGAAAAGACGAATAGAGGACTTGAGTAGCAAGACCTTATCCCCTTCGCTTATATCCTTTCTCCTGAGATGGGCATCATGCCACAACTTCGTCCTCTGTTTGTAGATTTTTGCATTTTCGTAGGCATTCATTCTCAGCTCTTCGAGCTCTTGAAGCTGCAAGAATCTCTTTTCTCTAGCTTTGTCGAGGTCCATATTTAGGAACTTGATTGCCCAGAGGGCCTTGTGTTCCAATTCTAACGGTAGGTGGCAGGATTTTCCGTAGATGAGACGGTAGGGGGTGGTTCCAATGGGTGTTTTGTAAGCGGTGCGGTAGGCCCAAAGTGCATCGTCAAGCTTCATGGACCAATCTTTCCTTGTTCGGCTGACAGTTTTCTGCAAGATTTGCTTGATTTGTCTGTTGGAAACCACTACCTACCCTGACGTCTGGGGATGGTAGGGTGTAGCGATCTTGTGCTTCACTCCGTACTTGCGCAGGAGTGCTTCAAACTGTCTTTCTCCAAAGTGCGATCCTCTGTCGCTAATAACTGTGCGCGGGATGCCGAAGCGAGGGAAGATGGTCTTCTCGAAGAGCTTGATAACCGACTTGGCATCACAGGTTTGGGTGGCTACCGCTTCCACCCACTTCGATACATAATCCACAGCCACGAGTATGTACTGATACCCTCGAGATGGGGGAAACGGCCCCATATAGTCGATCCCCCATACGTCAAATATTTCGACTTCAATCCAGCTTGCCATTGGCATTTCGTCCCTTCGCCCTATGTTCCCCGTAAACTGGCACTCTTTGCAAGCCTTCACAAACTGTGCAGCGTCTTTAAACAAGGAGGGCCAGTAGAAACCTGATTGTAGCACCTTTGCAGTTGTTCTTTTGCTGCCTAGGTGACCACCATAGGGGGAGGCGTGGCATTGCTTTAGGATGTCCGCGGTTTCTTCTTCTGGTATGCACCTCCTGTATAAGTTGTCGACGCATCTTCTGAACAAGAGAGGATCATCCCAATAGTAGTTTTTAACTTCCGCGAAAAGCCTCTTCTTCTGATTGTACGTTATGTCAGGGGGCAGTTCTCCGCAAGCAAGATAATTGCAGATGTCTGCAAACCAGGGTAGACTTTCTTCTTGGGCTTTGGCCAACATTAGGGCTTTGTCGGTGTAGTCGTCGTTGATAGGAGGCCCTCTCTCTTTCTCAGTCATGATTCTTGATAGATGGTCTGTGACCACATTCTCTGTGTCCTTCTTGTCGATAATTTCATGGTCGAATTCTTGGAGCAGTAAGGCCCACCTCAACAGTCTGGGCTTTGCGTCTTTCTTTTGCATTAAGTATTTTATCACCCCATGATATGTGTATACTTTGACCTTTGCTCCGATGAGATACGACCTGAACTTATCAAACGCGAAGACGATCGCGAGCATCTCCTTTTCAGTTGTTGTGTAGTTTACCTGGGCTTCGTCCAACGTGTGACTCGCGTAACAGATCACCTGGTTCTTCTTGTCTTTCTTTTGCCCCAGGACTGCTCCAACCGCGTAGTCGCTTGCGTCGCACATCAGCTCAAAAGGTAAGCCCCATTCTGGCGCTTGAAGGATAGGTGGTGATATTAAAGTATTTTTAAGGACCTGAAAAAGCACTTAGACAATCGTTAGAGAAAACAAATTCAACGTCTTTTACCAGAAGATTGGACAATGGTTTGGAAATCTTTGAGAAGTCCTTGATGAATCTTCGGTAATATCCCCCATGCCCGAGGAAGCTTCGCACCCCCGTCGCGGATCTTGGTGGAGGAAGCTTGGATATTGCTTCAACCTTGCTTGCGTCCACTTCGATCCCACGCTTCAAGATCATATGCCCGAGGACGATGCCCTCCCGCACCATGAAATGACATTTTTCCAGTTTAGAACTAGGTTGTTCTCCTCGCACCTTTGAAGAACCAACTTCAGATTCTTCAGACAGCTATCGAAGTCCTTCCCATAGACGGAAAAATCGTCCATGAAAACTTCTACGATGTCTTCTAGAAAATCCGAGAACATCGATATCATGCATCGCTGAAAGGTGGCGGGGGCGTTGCAGAGTCTGAAGGGCATCCTTCGGAAGGCATAAGTGTCGTAAAGGCAGGTAAACGTTGTTTTCTCTTGATCGTCGGGTAAGATGGGTACCTGGTAGAAACCTGAAAAACCATCAAGAAAACAAAAGAAATCGTGATGCGCTAACCTTTCGAGGACTTGGTCATTAAAAGGTAGCGGAAAATGATCCTTCTTTGTAGCCTGATTTAGCTTTCGGTAATCTATGCACATCCGCCAGCCGGTGACGGTCCTAACCGCCACCTCGTCACCCTTCTCACCCTTAACCACCGTCATCCCGCCCTTTTTAGGCACTATGTGGATCGGACTTACCCAACTGCTGTCGCTGATTGGGTAAATGATCCCTGCATCCCTAAGCTTTATTACCTCTTTCTTGACGACCTCCTTGAGCATCTAGTTCAGTTTCCTCTGGGGTTGAACCAGAGGCTTGGCAGATTCATCCAAGTTGATGTGATGCATGCATAGGGTGGGGCTAAGGCCTTTGATATCATCTACTGAATATCCTATAGCCTTCCTGTGGAGCCTTAACTCCTCAAGGAGTCGGTCCAGCTGGTTGCTCAAAAGATCGGCGTTTACGATGACGGGGTTTTTCTGCTCTTCATCTAAGAACTCGTACTTCAGGCCTTCGGGCAACACTTTCAACTCTGGCTTCGGTCTGGGTGCCTTTTCCTGAGGCTCCTCCTCAAGAGAGGCATACATCACAGACTCAACCACCTTATCCTCTTCCTACAAGCCTTCGTCAGGAAGGTCGAAAAGGTCGAGATGCTTCGCGACCTCAGGGTCTTCGAGGTCGGGATCTTGACAGTTTATAGCCCTCAAGAGGGGGTCTACTGTCCGGATATCTTCCTCTACTTCCTCACAGAATTTATTGTAGCTATCTGCGAAACATGCTGATTCAGAGAGGGACGGGATCTTCATTATTTCTTTCATCTTGAAGTCCATATGGTTGTTGCCGACCCTTAAGGTGATCATCCCTTCGCAAACATCAATTAGCGCTCTCCCTGTCGCCAAGAAGGGCCGCCCAAAGATGATCGGGCAACGGGGATCTTCAGCTGTGTCGATGACGACTATATCGCAAGGGATGAAAAAGTCACCAACCCGGATCGGTACATCTTCGACAATGCCGACAGGTCTCTTGAAGGTGTGGTCTACCAGTTGGATTCGCATGTTAGTCCGAACCATGTCGGTCAAACCCACCCTTTGTGCAAAACTTAGGGGCATGAGGCTTATGCTAGCCCCCAAGTCTGCCAGACCCTTGCGCTCGACGTTGTCTCTGATGGCGAACGGGATTGTGAAAGCTCTGGGATCCCTTTTCTTATTTGGCGTGTCGGGCTTCAAGAAGGTGGAGGAGGCGGAAGCTAGATACACTATCTCTTTCCTTCCTCCCCTTCTCTTCTTTGTGATAAGGTCCTTGAGGAACTTGGCATACATAGGCATCTCTTCCAATGCATCAAGGAAGGGGACTTCGAGATGCAGTTTCCTAATCGAGTCCATGAACCTCTCATGATGCCTCTTCAGATTTGCCTTTATCAGCTTATACGGGAACGGCGGCCTTGGGGCGTAGGAATTCCTCCCACCAGGTAGCTCGTCTGAAGGCTTCCGTGCTGGCTCTTGAGCTTCTGCTTGTCCACCTTCGCCCTCTGCTGTAATGGTGCTCTCAGACCTCGGTTCAGGTTCTAGTTCGGCTTCAGCTGCGCGCTCCACCGTCTTCCCAGACCTTAGTACCGCCATTCTGGTAGTTTCCGGGTAGGAGAGTGTCTTTCCCGCAGGGTTCTTCATCAGTGCAGCCATTTGGGCCAATCGTTGATCGACTTCCCATTGGCGCATCTGTAGACTCGCCATCTGGTGTTGCATGGAATTCTAAACTCCGGGGTCGGGAAGCGCACCCTGTACCAGTTTGCTGATAATGGTTTCATGTCTTTTTATGTAGGCTGAAAGCTGACCAACCAAGCTAGGCTGGCTCACCCTCTTGCCTCGACCCTGACATTCACCTTCAAGAAGAGATTGCTCCCAACGAGACATCGTATCAAGACTCGGTGGAGCAGGTCAGCTTCCAAGGTTCCTGTAAGAGCATATAAAATCAAGTTAGAAAATTGAATTATTTGGCTTAGGAAAGGAATAATAGTAATGAAAAAGGAAAAGAAAGAAAAAAAGGTGTTGTCAAACTCATTACTAAGCTTGAGGCACGGGAGTGTAGTAAGTGGATTCGGATTGGTCAACAGTACCGTTTTTGCCTTGTCCCCGGCAACGGCGCCAAAAAGTTGACCGGCCTAAATCGCGCGTCCTAAAATTGGAGGTGGATTTGAGGTAGTCGAGCTTTTACATTTATAAACCCGAATCCTTCCAGGCCCCCGCAACTTTGTTTACGGGGTCGAAGTAGATATACGGGGTCGAACACAGGGATAAGGGGGGTAGTGTTGAGAACCCAGAATCGACATGCTACACTCCGGCAGGTATAAAGAGATGATAAATTCCCTAGGAGGGAAGCATAAAGATGTCACAAACAAAACAAGAAAACTATCTCCAAGTGGAGTTACTAGAAAGATTTAAGGTTTTAAGCATTTAGCAGTTTTTAGGGGTTTTCATGCAACAGAAACAGAAGGATACACTCGTAGCTAAGGCGAGGTACGAAGGATAAAACTGCTTTAAAGCAAGTGGCGGTAGGACCAATCATGTACCCCTCCTCTCGAAGCGGGCACCTCTAACAAGGCATCGGTTCCACTCTAGGGGTCACCGAACTCAAATTAGAGTGGAAAGGTTACTAAAGCAACTCCGTTCCGGGCACTCTTGTACTCCAGAATCGGACCAAACACTAGAGCCACAACACAACTCTCAAAGTTGTTGCAACGGGAAAACATGATTCGATAGCTAAGCGAAACACGATCCAAAACATGCAAGCTAGAGTTCAGATACCAAACATAGCAGTCATCCAACATATTGCACCAAGCATAGAGCAGCAAGTAAGTAAGCTTTTCTATTTCTATAAGCATTAAAGGTCTTAATTACAATGCATGAGTAAAGAATTAAATAACAGAATTAAAGATATGTGTTGCCTTCTTGATATAGAAGGGCGACAGGCTACAGTAACCATCCCGTCCGATATCGGACAGGGGCCTAGCCTGATACAGTCGTGTCGGGCGGCACGCTCTCTCAAGCGGCACACTGCGACAGGCGACTGCATCGCTCAAGCGCCTGGACGATACGCTCAAGTCGGGCGGCACACCCTCTCGGGCGACACGCCAGACGGTCGGAGCGTATCGGGTTCGGTATCGTGTCGGGCATGGAGCTGTGTATCCTACTGTCGGGCACTGGTGTCGAGCACTTGTGTCGCGTATCTACATCGGCCGATATCGGCTCTCAGTGTCGCCCGGTACAGTCCTAGGTGAACCAATCCCCTCCCTCTCGGGATGAGGAAGAGCTCACCTAGTGTCACCCGGTACGAACACTGGAGCACGATACGCCTGCTCTCGCAGCCTCCTCCGAAGATCACTCGACTCTCTGCAACCTGAAGTGGCCAAGCTTGTCCGAACTGTCTAAGCTGTCTTTTTGGCTCCCTGTAGCTGCTATTTATAGGCAGCTGGTCGGGGGAAGATATGGTGCTCGAAGCGCCACGTGTCCTACTTTCCACCGTTCAGTCAGTGGTCGGCTGACGCGGGTATCGCTCGGTATCGCCCGGCACAAGGAGGTCGGTTGTCGGGCGTCGTGGTGAGAGGCGCCTGCTGGTGGGTGGTCGATATCGCGTGGCAACCGGAGTAATTGTGGCGCGCTTGGCTCCCTGTCGGGTAAAGAGGTGTGTCATCCATCGCGCAGCCCTGCCGGTCAGCGTGTGTATCGGGCATCAGGGGGAGGGGGGCGAGACAGTCTTGGAATTATTTGCGGGTCGGAACGGCCTTATTGGTGTTAAATGGGCCAAAATAGGAAGAAACTCTGCAAAAGATGGAAATATTGGACTGAGAGCATTGCTTTGCCAATTATTACAGAAATGCATTTAAAAGTGAGGAAAACAACCGAAAAGGGCAGTTTTGATAACAGAATAAAGGCCAAAAACATCACAAAAATTGGTGTTATCAATTATCAAAGTCTATGTTTATCAATTTCTCAAATGAACAAGTCCTCAATCATGATTTAAAATTTGGTCATCATTGAACGTGTATATTTCATCATTATACTAGATTTCATGCATGTTTTTGTTTTCCCCAAAATTTGTATCAAATCTAATCAATTATATTCTTTTTTTTCATTTTGAATCAAAAATTAGACAATTTATACACCATGTTTATTAGAGTTATGTCCCCAAGAGTATTAACATATCGAGTTAATCATTTTTTTTCATTTAAGTATGAGATTGGGCATGTTTACCTTGATTATTCAAGCTAAGATTTCATGAAATCATCATATTAATTTCATCATTTCAAGGCTACATCTTTTATGTATAGTTTGATTTCATACCAGTTCTATCTTATGAGAGTGGCTATCGCTCATTTATCAAAATTTTAACTTAAGTGAGATTCTTTCATGTATCGAGCATCATTCGAGGAACAACATTATCATCAATGTCAAGGTTTTGAAACTTGTATCTAGAAAGAGCTCCACAAGCTCAAGCCACTCAAGCTAAGACATATATATGTCAAGGCAAAACATGCTAACCCCTGACATCTACCCATATCAATCATTTACCCAACATTTCAAATGAAGTCAACCACTAGATTCCTTTACATCAAGCCACTAACCTGAGTACGAGGCTCAACACGGATATCACACATCATGTATATCATCTTAGGGTCTTGGGACATCTCCCTCACCTATATAGCAAGCATCAAAAATTTCATTTGCCTCTTTCTCGAGGGTTAGATATTTTCATAGGACATCTAGGGTTCAACATTTTCAAGGAAACCACACACTAGGTCACTCAACTCATATATTTAGTGGTAGTCTAGCTAGGGAATCGTCATTATGTATTTCATCATGCATATTTTTCAACTTTTCAATTATTTTTGGAGGTTAGGTACGCTGACCTTCTCCTGTGGCAGGTTGACTCATATCAAAAGGTCACCCTATTCATATGTCCCATGCTAGAGGTCCTCCTTTGTAAATAGATTGAGGCCCGTGTTGGTCTCAAACTATATGTAACATATCATATCTCAACATGCACAAGACTATGTACAAGCAAACATGCCAACCCACCAGCTATGTTTAGCACATCAACCAAGTCATATGTATCAACAAGGTACTAGGTCTAGCTAGGGTTGCATGGTCAAACTCATTTCATATTGTCAACCTACTTGACCTCCGCAAGAACAAACTTGGGTTTTATCGACATCATTAATAACATCAACATCAAAATCAACATCGAGATCGACATTAACATCATTACCATTATCATCATCATATTAGGTTATCTATGCTACTCACTATCCTAACCTTAATCATGGTTCTAGATAACTCTAGATACTACCACTATCAACTAAACTCTCATCTAGACTTGATGTTACATCTCTTTCTCTTAGGTTACATAGACACTCACTGCCTTTCTGGGTTTGATAACATTTTTCATAGGTACATATACTAGTACTGTAAATAGATTTTCTCCAACGTTGAAACATTCGATGAAAACCACCTCCATTCGAATAAAACCAAAACCAAAATGAGTCACCACACTCATTAGGCAGTCTAGTATCATGACACCTAGAGAAGTAGCAAGAACATGGTGCACATCTGTGTAGACATCCTAAGAACATGTCATGAGCATATGTCTAGGGAGGTAAATTACACAATTCTACACTTAGTTCTAGAACATCTAGGTTCTAACCTAGAGGCTAAGTCAACCTAGTCAACAACAGACATCTTATTAAGTTTTCTAGGGTTGAGATGTAAGGTGAGTTTAGTTTGTGTTTTATGTGAGCAATGTTTGGTGTAGTTATTGTTCATGCTCTGATACCATCTGTCACGGAACTGGGATCCCAGTCCCATGAACCAAACAGATATCAAAGGCGACATGTGGAAGCATAAAGCTTAGCACACATGAACAGATAACAAGATAAAGACACCAACATAATCTTAACAATCAACAAGATATATTAAGCAACATTATTATATTACATGATTTGAATTACATGTTCAAGAGTCACTTTGTACAAGTCAACTCATGTATACTATATATGGATCTTACAACAAGTACACCTAGCATAGCTCACCAAGCCCATCAACCTCCTAGCCATCTCTGAACCTAAAAACAAAATACGAGAAATGGGTCAACACACGAGGTGTTGAGTATGGGACAGAAAGATAAATATTTCTATAAGCTTTGCATAATTTGAAAATATTTCAAGATGAAACAAATAAGAATAAACATGTTAACTGTTTAACCAAATGTGAAACCAAATTTTATGTCATTTCACTCCATTATACCAACAATATCAAGCATTTTTAAGGCCTTTGACCATCTTCCCGTCAGAAGGGTCCGTAAGGGTGCTCAAGATTAGCTAACCCTTTTATACGAGAGGGACCTCAAGGCCATAGCCAAGAGCTAACCCTTTATCAAGAATATTATAATGGAGTTCTATATATATGTGTGTTCAAGTTATAAAACCAAAGAGGCAAACAACGAGTAAGACATAGAAATACTACATGGCAATATTTGAGCAAGTAAACAAACAAGCATACAATACATGTCTTTTCACGTAAGAAAGCGATATTCATATAACTAGATAAGGCACACACCTGATTCATAGATTCATAACCTAACTTATCTTTCATCATCTAGCCACATGCCAAACATGTTTAACAACAAGATTGTATACATGCATTAGATTCTCATCATTAACCCTAATTCTCTTCATTTTAAGGGTTTTGGCCAAGTTAGGTTACAAGTTTCTTGTTAGTTCATTAGGTTATCTTATACTGATTTAGAGGGCATCATGATAGTGTGGGTCGAGTTTCATGCCATTGTGACGTTCCATGCACTTTCTATGATCATATCAAGGTTTAAGGCATTTACATGCATTCTAGGGTCGAAAGACTCACAATAGAGCATTCTAGATCATGATTCATCAAGTCAATAGGTTCAGACCTAAAGATTTTTTTAGATTAGCAACATTAAGCCATTAGAAACACTTAAAAGATTAGGTGGGTGACCATTAGAAGCAAGATTAGCAATCTAGGGCAAGTTCAACATTATAGTCCAAAGTAGGCACAAATGTACAATTAAGATCATTCATGAGAAATAGGGAGAGTAGGACCTTCTTTAGGGCTAAAAGGACATCAGAGTTATTGGTTTGATGATTACAGATGCAAGAGTACATAAAAGATTTCAACTTTATCATGGATGTGCATGTAACATGGTCAAAGAAGGTTAAATTTCGTATTTTAGCCAATTAATAGAATTCCAATAGGAATCAGGGTCTGCAAATATTCCCATGATGTAGATCTTTTTGAAAGGATCAATTTGATATATAATTTTGCTATATTTGTCCTTAAAATGAGGAAGATATCAATTTTAGAAGATTAAGCCCAGAACTATAGAGAAATGGACAAGATGTTACCAAATCATTAGTTAAAGTATATAATTCGTTCGATGTGGAACACCATGCACCCATTAATCCTGTGGTCAGAGATCATCAGCTCCATTAGTCGAGGCTTTGACTGTGTTGACCACGTCTCTTCGATCCTGGCCATTCGTTGCCTTGGGGTCCATCATGTTCCCATCCGGACCAACGAATCTCGTTCGAGGCCCACCCCGTCAAGCATACGTGGCGGCCATGGTGGTGGCTCGCTACTACTCATCGGAGCATCCACCACTCGCCCCAATCCGGGCCTTGGGGACCTTCTGTGGTGCCGGGAAAACACCAGAGGGCCGGATGGACCTATCCCCTGCCTCACCTGCGCCTGAGGTTCTGTCTCTAGGTAGCTTGGTGGTGGCAGCGCCACCCAAGCATTAGGAGGGGAAACAGGTGGATGCTGCCCGATTTAGGGTAAGACGCAGAGGGGAAAAGGGAGAAAAAGAATGGGAGAGACGAACAAGGAGATAAACAGTGCTTAATATTTGTAGATGGGGGCAAGGATGGGTGTATTGGAGGGTGTATAAAGGGGTAGGTGGCGGCAGCACCACCCCCGTCGGCGTCTAACAGGGAGGTAGAACGAGGGCTTTTAGCTGTTGGATCAAGATCGGATCAAGGGGGTGTGATCTGACGGTAGTGAGTTGGGCGCATTAGGGTTTGGTCAAGTGAGGGTGGCGGTTGGGCCGCTCCCTCAAAATGGGCCCATTAAGGCCGAACTCAGAAAATAAACAAATAAATCTTAAGCAATACGAGCCAATTTCAAAAGGGTATAATTTGGGCTATGACAGTCCGATTGAGGCAATTTTTATGGCATTGGAAAGATAATTGAACACTCTATCTCTTGAAATACATAATAGATAAATGTTATCATGCTAATAAGGTTCAAAATTATATGTAATATGAATACATAATAAGGATTCATCATAGTTCAAAATGTGACAAAATGTTCACATTTAGCAAAAAGTGAAGCTTAATGTGACTGAAAAGGAGTACCACTACAATTAAACTATGGATTGGCGATTGAATTTAGTGTGATACTATTTGGTGAGAGAGAAAGGGTACAAGATAGGAGAGAGGAAAACCGGGTTGTCACAAATTCCAATAAGGAAAAGGTTATTTTTTGGGAGTCAAAGGACCATCAGGGACCCTTGCTCGAGTTTGTATGATGAGTTCAATATAGAGATGTGTCTTAGGATATAATTAGGTGCATGCCACGAAGAGCTAAGGATTGGGAAAGAAAGAGAGAAAGGTAAGGTTTCTTACAACAAAGTGAACTTGGATCGTAATGACTTGACGAGATGTGGCAGACTTCATTTGGTCAAAGATGGAGGTCAGATTAACTGGCCAATGTAGGGAGTATAAAAAAAAATAGTGTATGTGGGGTGATGAGATAGGCTTTGTGATTTCTTTTTTATTAGTTCTAAGATTGTGGGATTCAGGTTTGAGGGGGAGAGAGGTCCTTGGAAAAATACAAGGGAGAGGGTATAGGGTACATATGGTCATTTTGTGGAGTGGTCATCAAACCCTATGAATTTAAGATAAAACAAAACAAAATAGAGAGTAAAAAAGAAAAGGATATGAAAATGGTAATACTTGATACTGGAGAGGTACTTGATAAACTTATCTATGGATACACAAAACCCTACTAGTGAATTTATTTAGCTAAATTATATCAAAGATACATTTATAAAGGATATATGAAAACTTAGATTTTAATTGACTCCAAATAAACCTAATGTATTCTAATAGGGAAAGAGGTACATAATAAAATATCAAAGGAAAAGGCATTTGAAAAATGGAAGGATAGATCTGGTACCTGAGTTTGGGTATATTACAATACTCCTCCTCTTAAAAAGGATTTGTCCCCAAACTTCAAGTTTCCAAACACTATGTTGTTTTTCTATTCTTAGTCTATCCTATAGTATCCCACTCATATCCACCATTGTAAAATATGTGTATTTTATCCATTTTGTCAAAAGTTAGGAGTTATTATATTAATCAAGGTGGGTATCCATCCTAGCGGTTCTTTATTATGAATCTCACACTATCCTAGGTTAAATTATACTCCCTAGGTGTATAAATTTTCAACCTTAAAAAGCCCAAGATACAACCCAACTAATCACCTATGGGTGCTACTGGGATATGTAGGATAAACAACATATGTCCTAAGATTCTCATATTCCATGGTTTCACATCTAATTCAAGGGTTTGAGGTCTCATATAGTCGGTCATGTATTTTTTCTGTAAGTATTTACCCAATGCTATCAGCTTCATGGAGTGGTGACTTAGTTCAAGAAAACATCACTAAAATCAAGTTGTGTTCATATAGTATGATAAGAATTAAAAAAAAACCCGAACATAGAAACCTAGGAATTAAAATATAAATACAGTTCCAAAACCAATATGTGAACCAATTTAATAACTTATCCATGATAGCATAGCATTGCATACTACTTTATACATTACTTGATTTCAACTAGATGTCCATATCTTCATGTGACACGGGGGATTAATCGCACACATGCTCATAAAAAAGGCATTGGTATATGATATGAGTTCATGTGTAGATTACCTTCATTATCCCCATGATCCACTTTTACCACTTAAGTATTCATACATACGCATGTCTTGTACACCTTTCTATTGGGGCTAATCGTACTCATTGATCATTTTTGTTTCTTGGTGGGTAGTTGTAATGCCCGGGCCCACTGCCCAAGGCTCTAGTAGAGTTTCAGGAATGACGACTGGCCCCACAGACCACCACTAGCCTTAACTGTGCGCTTTTTCCTCACTCACGCGCAAGGCGGGGTCAACTTCCCGACTGGTCACCCATCCTAGTACTACTCCAAGATGAGCACACTTAACTATGGAGTTCTTTAGTGATGGGCTCCCGGAAAAGGAGGTGCACCTTGGTGATATGGGTAGTCCAATCATTCCTTATAAGATCATTTTATCTGAGGCCTCAAATCCTGGGATGTTACAATCTCCCCCACTTAGACTCTTGACATCCTCATCAAGGCTCAACTATAAGGCCTCATAATCTGACCCCATTTTAGTGCAGACCCACAATGGCCCATGGACACCCAGCTCCCGATCACATAATACCAGCACAAGGGTGGCTACGTCAACCATGGACAACCCTTTCCTACATGCCTGGACCACACGGCTCAAGACAGGCATGCCATGCCTATGTGGGCCCCACCTACTGGAGGGGTTATGGCTCTGATACCATTTGTAATGCTCGGGCCCACTGGACAAGGCTCTAGTAGAGTTTCAGGAATGACGACTGGCCTCACAGACCACCACTAGCCTTAACTGCGCACTTTGTCCTCACTCACACACAAACAGGGGTTAACTTCCCGACTGGTCACCCATCCTAGCACTACTCCAAGTTGAGTATGCTTAACTATGAAGTTCTTTAGTGATGGGCTCCCGGAAAAGGAGGTGCACCTTGGTGATATGGGTAGTCCAATCATTCCTTTTAAGATCATTTTATCTGAGGCCTCAAATCCTGGGATGTTATAGTAGTGTAGTTGTCGTTGCATGTGTGGCTGACTTGGGGAAGGACTACACTAGAGTTGAAGACTATCTAGCCAAATATGTTTGGCATGGCCACTATGGTGGAAAATGGGGTTCCAATTGCCTATAATAGTATTAGGGTTTCCCACTGACCACTTTCCTAGAGGATGGTTTATGGGTAATAATTTCTAGAAGGTATCTGCTCTTGCTAGGATTCTTTTGCTTCTTGGTATTGTCACTAAGGGTTTGGGCTTGAAAACTAGGGTATGACTCCATTACAATATCCTTATCCACAATTTTATGGAAGGTGATGGGAATTTTAAGGACTAGCGAACACCCAACATGGTAGTATAATCTATCTAGGAAATGAGTGGCTTAACAGACCTCTTTGAAGCCAATTTCATAGCACTAAAGAAGAAAGAATATTTGAACATAGGTGTCGATCCTCAACAATCCCTACTTTATAGTATAAAAACATACCTCCTTCTTTCTCAGATTGGAGTAGTGTACATACTTGTCATATAAGAGGACAAGGAATCTCTCCCAGGTTAGAGCAAAAATATCACATGAACAGGCAATACTATTCTACCACACATGAGTTGGGAAATCCAACACGTACCAGGAAAAGAAAGTCTTCTAATGACTAGGGCACACCATTCCCTTAAAGTTACACTCCAAGGCAAACACCCATCCATTTCACTGTCCATCATATCGATCTCTATCTCATCCTTGAAGGAGAGTGGATGCATCTTGATGAACTCAGTCAGTTAGGACTCCTTGGGCTTGTCAGCGGTAACATTGACATTAAGTTTTCCCACCATAACTTGGAGAGAAGTTGGCACAAAAGATCTAATTCTTATTCAGGGGGGATGCTAGTAGTAGGAATAGTTGTACCATTTGGAGGATCTATAACAGGAGATTGTTCCCTTGGATTGACTTGGGAAATAGTGATCTCCAAGGGGGTTCCATCAAACATCATCGCATAACATGGATTCTTAGGAGTGATGAACCTAGACTATCCATTGGGAGACTAGGACTAACCATTATCCATTCTCTCAGAAAGGTCACTTATCATGAAAATAATAGGTCAACCATGAGAACTCTAGCTAGATATTATGGAGATAGCTAGTATACTGACTATCATTCTTTGATACCATAGTATATGAAGTGTGACCCAAAATTAGGTCCACTCCTTACTTCTATTCTGAAAAATAAACGAAGAAACTCCAAACATACATCAACAACTGACTAAAGGAAAGGGCTGCATAGTTTCTCTCAAAATTGTACGTAACAATGAGCATATAGAGTACAGAAGTGGGAAGTAAACTAAGCTTTTAACAAGATTTATGAATTGTTCATCAACTTGATCAATAAGGAAATAAAAGGTAAATATGAATGACTACCGAAAATGGATAGATCAGTTGTAGAGGGAAACTTAGGCATCTCATAACTCTCTCCACAAACTACTTCTAAATTGGCTCTTGAAGGACCTGATCGACATGTACTGCATACCCTAGGTGGGTATGCATCAGAAACACATGTAAATGTGTGTTGAATAAAATATTAGGACATTACAAATATGTAAGTACAATGATAAGAGTGTTCTAAAAATATAGGGAAATGGAAATTGGGTAAGCTAAGGAGATAGTAATAAATATAATAAATAACCAAAGAACGGGTGAAAAAATAATAAGGCATTTTCAACTTAGAGAAACAACTCTTGAATATGCATTTTCTTATCATTTAACCTTTCACAAATAAAAAAAAGTTTAAAGTCCAAATAGTAACAAAAATAAGATTTATCTAAAGTAGGGATAGGGCATCTTAAACTCAAACCATTGGCAGAAGTAATAAACTTTTGGTTCCTAACATATAAAACATGTTAGGGGGAATAAAATCGTAGTTCATGGCAGGATAAATAAAACATCATTGCCTAAATATATCACATATTGTAGTGGTAATAAAATCCCAATGGGTAGAAAGAATAATATAACCCTATCAAATAAAATGTGGTTTAAACTACTAATAAATATTAATAATCCAAAACTATTGTAACGACCCCGCCTTCCGGTAACCCCCAATTAAGGGAGACTAGGAGGTCAGAGCCGTTATCCCAATTTCCGGATCAAAGGTTCAACAAATAATCAATTATAATTATCAAATTCTACTAGACTATACTGAAAAGTTGTGATAAAATAAAAATTGTCTTACCTTTTGAAAACTTGGATTTCTAAACTTCTATCCACGTATGAATTCTATTCTAACTAATCCTCCTTGTACTTTAGTTCATGCATTTCACAACATGCCAATTTACTGTTTGTCCTTTTGGTTTTGTACCTAAAACGCCGACAAACAAAACGTCGATCAGCATAAAGCTGGTATGTGGGGGAAACAATAATCGTGCAATTAACCATAACAACATATTGTAGTCAATTACAGTTTAACAAACAACTTTACGTTTTAAACATAACTGCTCAATCCATACATACCCTAACATCTGTGTTGTCCCTGCAATGGACCTGGATGCTACCTTCCTTATGGTAGATCCCCATTAAACCCCTCACGGTCCTACCTAACCGGTGAATCAGTTTCTAGGGTTGAGTCACATGGCACTACCCGTAGGTAGCCCACTCCTTAACTCATGGCGTGCTATAGAGTCTCATGGCACTACACGTGGGTAGCCCAATTTCTAACTCATTATAGCCTATACCTTACTCTAGGTTACCCTTTTTAGCATTTGTAAAGCCACAGAGGAGATCCAGATCTAAGTAGTTATATATATATATATATATATATATATATATATATATATATATATATATATATATATGATAATCATAGTCATTTTATAGTTGCATGAAATAAAAGTCATCCAAGTAGTTTATTTCAAACAACATATAAAATCTCCGGGATTCGTCGTGAAACTAAGGCGGTTAATTATAAACGTAACCACATACATGTCAGGCTGATTTGAGACAGGAATAATCCAACCAATCCAGAAATCCAAATAGTCAAGCAAGCACATAATGAGATCCTGAAATATGCATACAATTTCTTATTATTGGTCATGCCATCAAGATCTATTAAACCTAGCTCACTTCCTAGGGTTTCTAGTCCACCTTTAGGGTTTCCATTGCAATTAGGGTTTCACTTCATTTTTACTATTACTTCATAAACCCTAATTATCTCATATATTCTTCACCAAAGATATTAAGGTTATCCTTTAACAACATATAACCTTATTTTCGGATTAAAGGCACCATTATCCATCAATTAAGTCTATTAAGCCTCTTTTACATTAAAACTACCATTTTTATCCTTTTAATCCATGACAAGATCATTATGCTCATTTATCATCAATTCATAGTTCATTATGGTCTAATTCTCATATGAACTCTATTTGTCATTAATTCTACCTTTATCCATTAGAAAAACCTAATTTCTACATTAAGGGTGGTTATCCACAATTAGGAATCTTTATACTAGAATTATCTTAGAACTATCATATCTCAATTTTAATCATGAAATTGAACAATTAAAGCCATTAAGAGTTACAATTACTAATATTAGGGTTTCAAGGCCCATTAAAGCATATTTATGCACTTGAAACTCTAAATTAAATTAATTACGTGCAAAGTTCATCCTTTTTGTTCTTAATGTACTTTTTTACAATTAACATGTTAATATCAACTTTAATCATTCATTAAACCCTACTTAATACATTAATCATCTCAAAATAGGGTTTCTTAATCATTAAAGCATTAAAGTTGATAACTTCCATTAATTTTCGAATTGCAAGAAGAATTAGCCTCTAAAACCATTTTTAATGAATTCCTCTCGTTTTTTTGAGCAAAATGCATATATTATTTGCTACCATCAGAGTTACGAATAAGGAGATACAATTTTTGTAAAATTAACTTACTTGAGCCAATCAGAGGCTGACATGTCACCTCTTTCCATGCATGCGGCCCATTTAGAAATCATAATCCATTTACCCTTTTGCCCTCACTTAAGTGGCCAGCCCTGCACAGCGCCGAGGGGCAAAAAGGTCCAACATCCCCATGGTCATCTTCTTCCTCCCGATACCCTAGCTGTGTCGACCTGCAGCCCTAGGCGTGGTTCCTCCTTCCTCCTCTGACCCCGACAGCCACCAGGGAGGGTGCCATTGCTTCCGTCGTACTTCCACACACCTCAGGGTGCTCTCATCCTGCATCCAAGGGATCCAGTTTGCATTGGACGTGTCCGCGACCCACAGCAGGTCTTGCAGCCGTGCTGCCGCTGCTACGTACCGGTTAGAGCATAGCAATGATGGCTAAGCTTCTCCCCAGCATCGTGGGGCATCATGCTTCCATCTCAGACCCTTCATAACTCCTCGTTGCTCCCTAGTCATGCCGCTCTTCTCGGTTAGGGTTTATGGACAAAAACGAGGAAGAATGAGAAGATAATGAAGCGTGGGATCCTCTGGACTTGGCCAAGGGTGCTGCCCCTTTATATAGGGGAGGGTATCAACGCCCTAAGATGCTTGCCCACGAAGAAACAAAGTCCTTTTGCAATAGGAATCTGATTCCTTCATTAAGGAGCAAGTTCCTATCTCTCTTAATTATCTTTTGATATTCTTTACTCTTTGGATATTTAGGAATTCAAAAAAATACCTCTTTTCTTCTCTTTTCACTTGGCTTTTAATTCATTGGCACAAATTTATAATTTCTTTTAGAAAATAATATCTCTTTTTGATAATGTCAAAAAGTCATTAATGGTGTATCACATTATCCTCTTATTTTGTTTTATTTGCCTTTTCTCTTTCTTTTTCTTCATTGGGACTCCTTGGATCCCAAGAAACTCTAATATTTCGAAATTCCTTTTTAAGGAAACTTATTATCCTTCTAGATGCATCTATATTCATTATTCCACATTATCTTGTTTATTTCTTATTAAAATATCTCTTTTTGAGGATTTCTCTTTATCTGTCTTTTTATTTTCCTCTTTGGAATTCCTTTTAACATTAGAAACCTTATGGATACGAAAATCCACCAAGGATAACTCAATTATACCTCTTTCCACTTATTTTCCACATTTTATCAGTGTTTTCAATTTCTTTCTTAATAAAGAAATATTTAATTGATCTTTTCTTTTCTCATTGCATTCTCTATGCAACTTTTGACTCCTTGGAACCCAAGGAACCCAAGAGGCACGAAATCCAACTTTGGATAACATTCCTTTGCCTTCTAGAGGTTTGTACATCTTTCTTTTCTCCATTTCTTATTAGTAATGGAGTTTCTTTTGTCATTTCCTTGTTATTGGGCCCAATAGCTAATAAATCCCACAAAACAACCAACAAGGATATTGTAAACGAAATCTATTTATTCAAAACAAATTATATTATTATTTGTTCCAATATCTTTAATATGAGGAATTACATTTCTCACCAAATGAACCCAAAAGTTGGGGTTGTAACATCCTTCCCCTCTTATAGGAATTTGGTCCTCAAAATTCCATCAAGCAAACAAACAATTCAAGATAAGACTTTTCCATGTCCATCATTGGCCCCTATGTGGCTTTGCCCTATCCATGGTGCTTCCAAAGACCCTTTATCATCACATATTCTTTTCTCTGAGTTCTTTCACCTTGGCATCTATAAATCTCACAGGTGACTCAGGTCATTTCAGCCACCCTTGGGGCTCACTAGGTTCATTGTTCCGCACATGGCCCGGGTACCTCACATAGTGCTCTAAATTGGACACATGGAACTCATCACACATCACATATCACATTATCCTGAGGGGTAAGGGAAAACTTAACCTTCTCCACCAAACCATCTCAAAAAGAACCCATGTATCGGGGACTCAGCTCTCTTAGCTATAACTTAGAGGGGTAGGATTTTCTCATCACATATCCTCCCATAGTGAACTGCATGTCAGTCTGCTTTGCATCAGCTCACGACTCATGTCGTCCCTGATCTCCTTCCAGCCATCATATGATCAAAGTGACTTCATCTACACTCAATGTGGCCCTTTTTAGGCCTTCGTGAGGTCCCTTCACCAACATCATCTCAATGAAGTGGTGACCGACACAACCTCCCTTACAGAGCTCCTTTACATCCTGACATTGGCTATGGTGGTTATCATCACATCTGAAAGAGGAAAAGAACTGTCTCTAGATATCACCCTGAACGAGCACACATGCTTTCATCAGACCCTGTAGTCTGGATCATACTAACCATCAGTTAGGGGTGATAAACTATACTAACATCGAGTTCTTCATGTATCTACTTCCACCTCATGAAAGTAATCATTTAGGTCATACTCAAGAACTTTTGAACTCGCACCATAATGTAGTTAAACCATCTCTCTCTCATATGTAGTTCAACTGGATCCTTCCCTTGAGTATTCTTTCTTTCTCATGTCATTTAGGTAAGGGGATCTACCATAACCCATATTGTATCTTGACCTACCTTGGTTAGGGGAGACTTACCACAACATCTGTAGTGATGAACTCCCATTCCCTCTCAGGGACTCTTTATCCTCTATGTCAAAACACTAGGTTACTGGTGTTCGTCCTTCACCTCCTGGCTTGCTTGGCAACATACCACATGCAACTTCATCTTAGGCATCCAAAGTACTACTGTCACTCATTATCTTGGTAGTACCACGGTATGTGGTGATCTTAAATCATGATCTCCCATATGTCATGATTCCTCAAGATTGATTCCTCAGAAACCCTAAACCACTCTAGTCGGGGTTTGATCACCTTCTTTTCTAGAGAAGTACATCTAAGGTTCTACAACCATCCTCTTATTGCATCATAGCCTAGGCTAGCTAACCAAACAACTACTAACTTGATCAATTGATATCACTACATCTGAGTGTTAGTCAAACTTGTATCTTTTTCAAACTTAGGGTTAACCTAACATCCTCTTCTAGCCTCTAGCTAAACTAGGCAGCTACATCTCATCCAGAGCATCCATTACCACTTCACATCCTTAGATGTCAGGTAACGTTGAAGACATACACCTCTATGTATTCCACTTATCATTTCATCTCAAACTCTAAGTCTATCTTCATCAAGAAAACTCTGAGCTCATGATAAAAACATCCTCATAAGATGACTACCTTAATACTCTTAGTGTTTGCAAACCATCCATGTATCATTCACTCCACCAAGGTAGGTTATCATCTCTGTCCTCATACCTTATAGCAACGTTCCAACTCACATCATCTTTTATCCTTGGTGTATGGCATGCGTACTATCCAATCTCTCACTCCCATAATAAGAGGAAATAAGCATTTGGCTGCAGTCCAAATATAGAGTTCTTCCTATTCCAAGAGTAGAGATGGTACATCCCACCTTACCAGTACACCTTTAAATCTAAGTTGAAATGTGCCACATATGTCCCTACATCATAATCATTTCGATATCAAAGTTACTTTCATGGAATATGGGTCTCAAACCTACTGGGGTTTACACATATTCCTTGGTCATCTGCACTTTTGGGGTCATCCCTCTTCCCTTATGCATCAGAGAGTGCCCTACTCATCTGCCCTTCGGGTCCCATGAGTTCATGAAGGTGATCAATCTCCTAACCCATGGCCCTCAAACAATGATAGTTGTTACCTCCCGACCCTATGGTCATGTGGAACTAGGAAATTAGGTAACTCCCACTTCCATCGGTCTTATCCCAACCTGACCCTAGGATAGACTTAGAATTCTAACATAGTACATGTCCAACTTAGAACCTTACCCAATCCTTCATCATCTCTCTCTCTACATTCATGGGCTGACTTTCATCCTTTCATAGGGGTCATGGCGACCTGCTTACCTTGGTCAGGCCCCATACCGGATACCTTCATGGTAACACATTCATATGCACTTAGAGATAGTTATCTATGGGTCTACAGGTTGATTATCTTACCATGTACTTAGCTTCTCAAGATCCCATGGGACCTCTTTAGGTTACCTTAAACCAACAAAAACTGGTAATCACCCTACAAAAGGGTCCCTCTCCCAGGATGGGAAGAAACTACACCTTAATAACAAAGGTCACAAACGCCCTTAAGTCCAGGCTTTACATCCACATGAGCATGCTTAACCCTAGCAAGCTACTAAGGCACAATCAGACCATCTACTAAACCATGCTAGGTCACATTGGATCAAGATCATACCTTCCCATGTCATCAACTTAGTTGTGAGGGGTCCATCAAACATACCTTAAACTTAAGGGGTTTCCCTTTTCTCTAAACATGAGGAGTATCATGCTCGAATCTATAGAAACTCAAACCTTGTCATGAGCATCAGGTACACCACTTCCCCTCTTAGGCCTAGGAACCCTAGGCTCACCTTTCTGATGTCCCACTGTCTGCTCAACTTTTAACGATGAGCCAAGCATGTACAGGGTATGACATACACTTCCCATGATCCTTCTATTGGAACAACACTTCAAAGTGGAGTCCTCCTCAAGGACAACCAACAAGGTATAAGGCCTCACAACCTGTTACTAAACCTCTCTAGGGTCTAACGAACTCTTCTTCTTATACCATAGGCATATAAGTACTAGAAGCTTTATCCTCCCTCTAGGGTTTGGTTCCTCTAATGGCAACCAAGATATCATCATCTTCCAGGGATCAAACATGAGGCTACCACTATCATCCACTTAGGTCACATCATCCTCAACTCCCCCACTGCTCCTTATATCTCATAGTCTAGGCTTCCAACCTTCTTGCATGGGTCCTACTTTATCTCTCTATTTCTAACCCTACAAACAACTTTACTACCTGAGGTCCTCTCTCCATGAAGGTGGGTCAAGCTTACAAGCATACCCCTACATTGATGAAGCCTATGCTCAAGCTTATGTTCGCTTAGGATTATCCATATCTCTTTATGATTATCTCATAAGCTATCCCTCATACTCTCTTGGCCAAGGTTTTAGCCTACTGTCAGCACTACTGACATACTTTGGGTGCATACTATGCCCTACTTGCATAAGCCCATAGGGTTTCTGTAGGTCCTTCTCTAACCTCATCAATGAAGGAGCTATCCTTCACCCTAACATGCACGACCCTTTCCAGGGTTGGGTTGCCAAAGGCACTAGGTCATCAACCTCACATGGCTCATATCGTAGTGGGCATCCAAAAGCATGTCCACACACCTGGTCTATCATGACATCTAACTCATCATGTTATCTCTCTCTCTAACCACCACTTACGGTTCAGGGTTAGCATATCCTCAGAGGATGCGCCAAGTCTCTATCTATAATGGAGGTCTCTACTTCCAAGACTAACTTTCTCCACTCATCCTCCTGACAAGGAGGTCTAGCCTTAGTTCTCTCCTGAGTGCATGACAACTCATGTCATATGACCTAAGCATGTATCTATTCCTTAGTTTACGCTTACACTATCAAGCTTATGTCCATGACATCTTATTTACATGCTTTTCATTAATTTGGTGGAGGATTCCTTAAACCTTATCAACCTTACCTGTACCTCAAGAGGGTGAGGAAAAGAGAGAAAACACAAATCCTTAAGGTCCTTAACAGTATTTGAGTTGAGAAGGGATGAACAAGATGAGAGAGTCCTAAAGGTATCTTATTTCGAGTCAAATCTTGAGACATTGGCCAGAAAGTCACATGGATCCGGGAGTCCTCATATTCCGACTAGCGGTGCGGAGGAAAATCTTGCCAGCCCCCAGACATGATCCTTTTCTAGACACATCTGTCTTTCATAAAATCCTCTAATAACTCCCTTGGGTTCTATGGAGTTTGTAAAATTTAATAATTATTACATATTAAATGAGGAATCTAGGCTCTGATACCACATTGTAATGACCTCACCTTCTGATAACCCCCAATTAAGGGAGACCAAGAAGTCAGAGTCGTTATCCCAATTTCTGGATCAAAGGTTTGACAAATAATCAATAATAATTATCAAATTCTACCAGACTATACTGAAAAGTTGTGATAAAATAAAATTTTGATTACCTTTTAAAAACTTGGATTTCTAAACTTCTATCCACGTATGAATTCTATTCTAACTAATCCTCCTTGTACTTTAATTCATGCATTTCACAACACGCCAATTTACTATTTATCCTTTTGGTTTTGTAACTAAAATGTCGATAAACAAAACGCCGATCGGCATAAAGCTGGTATGTGGGGGAAACAATAATCGTGCATTTAAGCATAACAACATATTGCAGTCAATTACAGTTTAACAAACAACTTTATGTTTTAAACATAATTGCTCAATCCATACATAACCTAACCTCTGTGTTGTCCATGTAGTGGACCTGGATGCTACCTTCCTTATGGTAGATCCCCATTAAACCCCTCATGATCCTACCTAACAGGTGAATCAATTTTTAGGGTTGAGTCACATGGCACTACCTGTAGGTAGCCCACTCCTTAACTCATGGCATGCTATAGAGTCTCATGGCACTATACGTGGTTAGCCCAATTTCTAACTCATGATAGCCTAGACCTTACTCTAGGTTACCCTTTTTAGCATTTGCAAAGCCATAGAGGAGGATCCAGATCTAAGTAGTTTTATATATATATTTATAGTGATAATCATAGTCACTTTATAGTTGCATGAAATAAAAGCTATCCAAGCAGTTTATTTCAAACAACCGATACAATCTATGGGATTCGTCATGAAACTAAGGCGGTTAATTATAAACGTGACCACATACCTGTCAGGCTGATTTGAGACAGGAATAATCCAACCAATCTAGAAATCCAAATAGTCAAGCAAGCACATAATGAGATCCTGATATATGCATACAATTTCTTATTATTGGTCATTCCATCAAGATCTATTAAACCTAGCTCGCTTCCTAGGGTTTCTAGTCCACATTTAGGGTTTCCATTGCAATTAGGGTTTCACTTCATTTTTACTATTACTTCATAAACCCTAATTATCTCATATATTCTTCACCAAAGATATTAAGGTTATCCTTTAACAACATATAACCTTATTTTTGGATTAAAGGCACCATTATCCATCAATTAAGTCCATTAAGCCTCTTTTACATTAAAACTACCATTTTTATCCTTTTAATCCATGACAAGTTCATTATGCTCATTTATCATCAATTCATAGTTCATTATGGTCTAATTCTCATATGAACTCTATTTGTCATTAATTCTACCTTTATCCATTAGAAAATCCTAATTTCTACATTAAGGGTAGTTATCCACAATTAGGAATCTTTATACTCAAATTATCTTAGAACTATCATATCTCAATTTTAATCATGAAATTGAACAATTAAAGCCAGTAAGAGTTACAATTACTAATATTAGGGTTTCAAGGCCCATTAAAGCATATTTATGCACTTGAAACTCTAAATTAAACTAATTACATGCAAAGTTCATCCTTTTTGTTCTTAATGTACCTTTTTAACATGTTAATATCAACTTTAATCATCCATTAAACCCTACTTAATACATTAATCATCTCAAAATATGGTTTCTTAATCATTAAAGCATTAAAGTTGATAACTTCCATTAATTTTCGAATTTCAAGAGGAATTAGCCTCTAAAACATTTTTAATAAATTCCTCTTGTTTTTCTGAGAAAAATGCATATATTATTTTCTACCATCAGAGTTACGAATAAGGAGATACGATTTTTGTAAAATTAACTTACTTGAGCCAATCAGAGGCTGGCACATCACCTCTTTCCATGCACGTGGCCCGTTTAGAAATCATAATCGATTTACCCTTTTTCCCTCACTTAAGTGGCCGGCCCTGCACAGCGGCGAGGGACAAAAACATCCAACTGCCCCGCCGTCATCTTCTTCCTCCTGATACCCTAGATGCGCCAACCTATAGCCCTAGGCACGGTTCCTCCTTCCTCCTCTAACCCCGACGACCACCAGGGAGGGTGTCATTGCTCTTGTCGTACTTCCGTGCACCTCAGGGTGGTCTCAGCCTACATCCAAGGGAGTCAGTTTGCATTGGCCATGTCCACGACCCACAGCAGGTCTTGCAGTTGTGTTGCCACTATTGCGTACTGGTTAGAGCATAGCAATGACGGCCAAGCTTCTCCCCAGCATCGTGGGGCATCGTGCTTCCATCTCAGACCCTTCATAGCTCCTCGTTTCTCCCTAGTCGTGCCGCTCTTCTCGGTTATGGTTTATGGACGAAAACGAGGAAGAATAAGAAGAGAATGAAGCGTGGGATCCTATGGACTTAGCCAAGGGTGCTGCCCCATTATATAGGGGAGGGTATCAACGCCCTAAGATGCTTGCCTGCGAAGAAACAAAGTCCTTTTGCAATAGGAATTTGATTCCTTCATTAAGAAGCAAGTTCCTCTCTCTCTTAATTATCTTTTGATATTCTTTATTCTTTGGATATTTAGGAATTTGAAAAATTACCTATGTTCTTCTCTTTGCACTTAGCTTTTAATTCATTGGCACGAATTTATAATTTATTTTATAAAATAATATCTCTTTTTGATAATGTCAAAAAGTCATTAATGATGTATCACATTATCCTCTTATTTTGTTTTATTTGCCTTTTCTCTTTGTTTTTCTTCATTGGGACTCCTTGGATCCCAAGAAAATCTAATATTTCAAAATTCATTTTTAAGGGTACTTATTTATCCTTCTAGATGCATCTATATTCATTATCCTTATTATCTTGTTTATTTCTTATTAAAATATCTCTTTTTGAGGATTTCTCTTTATCTCTCTTTTTATTTTCCTCTTTGGAATTCCTTTTAACATTAGAAACCTTATGGATACGAAAATCCACCAAGGATAACTCAATTATACCTCTTTCCACTTATTTTCCACATTTTATCATTGTTGTCAATTTCTTTCTTAATAAAGAAATATTTAATTGATCTTTTCTTTTCTTATTGCATTATCTATGCAACTTTGGACTCCTTGGAACCCAAGAGGCACGAAATCCAACTTTGTATAACATTCCTTTGCCTTCTAGAGATTTCTACATCTTTCTTTTCTCCATTTCTTATTATTAATAATGGAGTTTCTTTTGTCTTTTCCTTGTTATTGGGCCCAATATCCCATAAAGCCCACAAAACAACCAACAAGGCTATTGTAAACGAAATCCATTTATTCAAACAAATTATATCATTATTTGTTCCAATATCTTTAATATGAGGAATTACATTTCTCACCAAATGAACCCAAAAGTTGGGGTTGTAACAACTATCATGCATAATAGAGTAGGAAATATCATAAGTGCAATGTAATTAATATATATGTAGAAAATGGATAAAACATCCAATACATGGAAATTGGGGTTATAAGACCAAAAAATAGATATTCCACAAATATTAATGTTCAAGGAGAAGAAGACATCATAATTAAAGATCTATAAATGAGAATTTCCAAAAAAAAAATAATGTAGAATTAATTTAGGATTTATGCCTGACAGAAGAATATTAGGGTGTCCAAGTAATTAATTACCAGTTGAAGTTATTATATATTCACATACCCAAAAAGTAGTATGAGTACCTAAATATACTTTTAAGGATAGAGATCAAGGATATTCAACACCTATTTTGCAATACAAAAGAAAATTTGTCATTAATTATTTCATCTAATATAGTAAACTCTTAAAGTGAATTTGTTGGAAACTCTATTTTTGATTCGAAAACATATACTAACAAAATAATCCTATTTTTCTAAATTAAAAAACATATAATTATATATTTTTATAAACTACTATTTTTCAATGAATTTTATAGTTTGAGACACCTTCTTGATATTTATTAGAAAGAAGGGACAAAGAAATGACTTATGTTCCATCACGCCTTATCATTAACTTGAAATGTCATGAAAGTGTTTGGTTGATAGTTTTACACAGATGATGTAGAACAATCACAATGTGAAAGGGTTATATCATTATTGTTCAAAATTTGAAACATGCACGAGTGAAATAAAATAAACAACCAAAGGCAAAAATACCCCAAAGATGCCACTAGGCTGAAACCTCGGAGGGGTTGGATAGGGAAACATGAGGGCACCTATTAATCCTCTTCTCTTACTGTCTAGAGGTACATGAGCTTGACATTCAAGATCATGTTGAGCCCAACTCGTCCTGTGTTCATGGGACTTCAATGGACTCACCAATCCCTAAGTTGCACCCCGGTGTAGCACGAGTAGTGTAATGGATTTAAAATTTGTGAATTTTAGATCCAATTCAAATATATGATGAGAGAATCAAATCATAATAATAAAGGGAATGATAATATTGGAATAATGAATGTTGAAAATCTATAAGAGTCTTTGAAATTCTTTGATTACATGTATTTGTGATGCAATGTGGTATTTTTGTTCAAATTTTCCAAATAAAGAAATTTGTGAATTTATTTAATATCTAAAATATCAATTGTGTAATATGAAGAGGAAAGATCAAACTTTAAGAAGATACTGAGTTAATAAAATAATTTAATAATTACTTAATGTGCTATCCTTTATTTTCCTTAAACATCAAATTTAAACAAACCAACCATCCTTGTTGGACCCAACCTTTAGGACCAATGTGAGAGCATGTTTTAGGAAACATAAACCCAATTTTTGAAAAGAAAAATATGATTATTTAAAAGTTTGATTAGTACATAATATAATTTCTTAAAAGTGCAAGAAAAGGCATTAAATAATTTCCTTTTTGCAACCATGTATATTTTTCATAATTGTTGGAGGGAAAGAGAGATACAAGGTACTAGAATAGAAAATCATCAAAACTTTCATAATGTCTGATGTACATTGTTAGGCAAGTTTCACAATCACCTTTTGAGTAGAGGAATTTTATATGTATCATGTGGGCACTATGCTTTGGTCCATTCCTCAATTAACCATCAATATAGCTTTTGAATTTCTATTACTGTAACGCAAGAAAAATTGGCAAGTTGTTGTCAACTAGATTATGAAGAAAATTCTACCAAGAAGAGACCAGTTGAAGGTTTTCTTGAGATCAAATGATATACATATGTAAGATCTACCCTTAGCCCCATGGATTTTGATAGGTGTTATGGTGGTGTCATAGGTTTCAGAGTGGTGAGAGGAAGACTCCTTGGAGGAGGAGGGTAGAGGTCTGGTTGTAGAGAAGGACCCCACTTCAACCTAGTCCTACCTACCTTCAAGTAACCTTGCAATAGGGGGAAGAGGCATGGACTACCAGTATGCCACTATACTCGGTGTAGAGGTATTGGATGGAACCATAACCACAATGGGGGTGGGGGAGTTTGTCAGACTGTTTTTAGGTAAAGGCCACAACTCCATGCCTTGGTCTAACAACTGAATCTTACTGAGATTGGCCTCACAATAATGCACTGCCTACAACTGGCTATGCACCAGTCAAGCAGCACAATGATGGCAAGCAACTGAGGTTAGGTGTTTTTCTATTGGCAAAGTTTTGAGGAGGAGGAGGAAGGTACGAGAGTCTTGATCTTAGGTGGTGCTTGTTGCACATGGAGTTGAGGTGTAGGTTGCACTTAAAGCTCATCTCCCTTTGGACCTGGAACCAACATTTGTACAACAAGACCTACATGTATGAAGAAATGTGAACGCACAAAGAAGATGAGAGTTGGACCTAGTTTTGGGTGGCCTAGTTGCAAGATCTTTGGGATGATAGTATGTTCATGGACCACAGGTAATTCTATGTAGGGAAATCATTTTAATATCATCTAAAGTATACTTATCATGCTCTTAGCCTAGAAACCACTAGGAATATCTAATTTATGAAAAATTACATATCAAATTGACCAAGAGAATAAGAGCAATCCAATCAACCTGGTTAAAATGCTTAATTATGATCCTAGTTCGAAATTATAGCTAATGCATGAGTATAATGTGAAAACTATAGGAGAACCCTAAGTTTGTGAACTTTAATGTCCATATCTTGTTCAAAAGTAATCTTGATTCACATGGTTAGGTCTAAACTGATAATTATGGAATATGAGGTTCAATCATGGAAAGAGGATTACTTTTCATGGCCAGTTAGGGTTTTTAAACTAAGACTCGTAGTATGTAACATTGAAATATTGGTAATATAAAGATGATATAAATATCTCTTTTTGCATTTCTAAAGTCATTAAATCATGAAAATATAAATTAGAGTGTCGATACCAAACCCTAGTATCAACTAGAACCAAGTTATTATCCAATCCTACTTGTATCGTATAAATGTATGGTGACATTTTAGGGTTATACATGCATGGAGACTGGATGATTGATTGATTTCTCGTATGTACCTTTCTTGTTGGGATCTACATATACTTGAAGTATTCTACAATGAGGTACATGGTAATTTATGAGTATATGCAATTATCAAATTTCAAATGTTTGCCAAAGAAATACATATGTGGATGTTTATTTACTTACTCTTCAACTATAATGTCAATATTAATATCACATTAAGTAAATTAAGATATCATGAACCTTGGGTTAACCCATCAAGTGGTAATATACAAAATTTCAATCATGTGTAGTGGTTACCCCCAAGAGGTCACACCAAGCATGGGTTAGAATATGAAAAAAAATCCAAGTTCATATGTGCAGTATTTTATTGTTGTGAAGTGTATGTTGTTATTCTACTTGCACACATTTTGGTTACCACACGTACATAATATAGCAATATAATGATCCGCATTTTTTGATGATTTAGGTAACCGGAACATATAAAGTCATGAAAACATGGTGAATTAGATGAAATCAATTACAGATATTAAATCTAAGAGGAGGATTATATAGATACTTTTAGTATTTCTTCTCGTGTTTAAAATAGTTTTATTTTGAAAAATCTATCTAACTCCTTAAAGGAACCTCATTATACATCTTCTAAATAAAATTTGTTCAATTAATGGAAATTATTGGTTATTACATATTATTTTTGTATATGGTTTCTAGAAATTTTAGGTATCTAATCTTGACTTTAAGTTCCATCTTGATTGAGAGACACTCAAAAGAGGTTTGTTACAATTGGTATCAGAGCCCAGATTTATTAAACAATAAATGAAAGTTGATAATTTCAAATATTCCATAGACATATAAGGTAAATTATTAATGCATGTCTAAGTAATGGTGTCTATAAAGGATCATGACTTTTAGGGCTGGCAATATTTTCCTTTGCACCATTAAGTTGGAATACATGGACTACTTTAGCCAATGTGATACCTGCCTGGTTAAAAGTTAGGGTTTTCTAGAAATAATATTTTCTTAAGTTTTCTCATCTCTAATTTATTCCATATATCATCTTCTTTCTTAATAAATGCTAAAATTCACATCTCTCCTCATATTGAATTAGGGTTTCAATAAAAAGTAGGATTAAGGTATCCTCTGCCAACTAAAGCACACATAAAATGTTAATTGAAGAAACAATTGTGAAAATTGTGACATACAGTTTATATCTCTCTAGTGATGGTAACCCTAGAAAGACCTAAGTATGGGTGGAAAAACCCAATTTTCCATAGAGGAGTTGAATGGGAAAAACCCAGTAGGGTATGGAAAACCATAGTGAGTAAAGGGATATAAAACCCTAAAACACAAGATGTGGTCCCTAACCCTAAAACCATTGGGTTGGGTTGTGTCTAGAGAGCCTAACCTCCTATTATAAGACAAAGAGGAACCCTAGCGTAGGACCTCCCCTAGAAGGGTAAGTTAACCAACCTCAATTTAAGAAATGAGGTAACCTTAAACGTCACCTAAATTTTGAAGGATTGGGTATACAAAGCATGAAAGCACATATATTAAGGATAATTCTTTGAACCCAATGCTCTCTTGAAGGAAACTTAATGGGATGAATACTCCCAAAAATCTAGACATCCAATGAAAATGGATGGGACAAATGCAATGTTGTAATAGTCACCATGAAGTCCATTGTCAGACCGACCCTACGAGTCCAATACTGGAATAAAAGGGAAACATTGGTATATCCTACGAGCAAAATGTTAGGATATAAGGGAAACATTGTGCAACCTAAGAGATTGAGCAAATCTAGGTTATATAATTATACATAAAATCAAGTTCTTGAATATTGTTAATACATTGAAATTAATATAATAATAGTACATATATGGCATGTAAGCCCTACTATCACAAGTCTAAAAAATAAATGTGTATTTGCCTTAATGCCATGAATGCATAAATATATAAGAATGAAAACTTCAGTTAGAAAAAATATCAAGAAAAATGTGTAATGGAATTTAACGCATTGAAAGGAACTATATGAAAGACATCTAAGTTATAGACTCTCCCTGGATAGGATGAGTCATGGATATAGAAATATAGGAATGATGGAGACATTGTCTTGGAACAATAAGGGAAATAAAATGAAGTGATGGCATCTCAATAAACCCTAGGAAGGGTAAGCCCTAAGTCAACCCTACAGTCAAATGGGGTGACTAAAGGTATACAAGACCCACAGGGTCAGGACATGATCATACCCTAAGTGCATAAGGCATGTAGGGTCAGGATATAGCCCTCTAGATGTGCAAAAGGCCCAAGGAGTCAATGAGAAATTCACTCCAGTACATAAGTCTCTTAGGGATAACGAGCAACCACACCAACCATACCTACAACAATGGAGATACTAAGAGAAAGAGTAAGGCCATTGAAACATGGAATATACATGTAAGAATACAAGAACTCGTGTAATGGTGAAATTTCAAGGGAGGTTGTGCACAAACTCAAAAAGTTTTTAGAAAGGAACTTTTTCCCCTTGGTTTAAGGTATTTTAAGAAAATTCTTAGAGTTAATATATATACATGTTTTGGTGTCACTTATCAGGATGACTCGGCCTAAAACTTTGAAACATAAGATAATGTGTAAATGTACCATCTCTACATGCTAAGACAAGGTGGACTTGGTATTTGTTTGTATAAAAATATTTATTTCACCTTAGTTGATGTGTGCGAGGTCGAGTATCCACCTTAATACACATAAGTGTTACATATAAATGAATATCATGAGTGAGAATTAAAGTTATGGTCTAATAATGGAGGTGTTATCTCACCACCCTAGGTATACTGATGGAAGATAATTTGTATGCTTAAGACCTAGGTGAAAATTGCAATCACCTAAGAAAGTAGTAAAAGTGAAATGTGTTCACCAAGGCATAATGTAATGTAAATTAATAAGGTGGTGGAAATAACCTTATAAGGGGTTATGTATGATGCTTAAATAAGTTATCATTCACCTTTACCTGAATCAACTAGAATTTTTGAGACATATTTTCCTTTCAAGATAGGATGAATGCAACGACCTCAAAAATTTTGAATTTTGGATCTATTTCAAAAATATTATGAGAGAATCAAATTGGAACAATAAATAAAATGATGATTGGTATTATGGATGTTGATAAATTAGTAAGTAGTCTTTGAAATTATGTAATTTTATATACTCGTGTTGCACTCTGTATTTGTGTGTAGATTTTCTAACTAAAGAAATTTGTGATTTTATTTAACATCCAATATACATACTGTGTAATATGAAGATGAAAGATCAAATTTTCTAGAACATTCCAACTTAATAAATTAAATGAATCATTGATTAATGTATTATATTGTGTATTCCATAAACATCAAGATTAAAATAACCAACCATCCTTGTTGGACCCAAACTTTTGAACCAATGTAAGAGCACATTTAAAGAAACATAAATCCAAAACTTGAAAAGCACAATATGACTATTCATGAGTTTGGTAAGTACATTATATGATTTTATAAAAGTGCAAGAAATAGGCATTAAATGATTTCCTTTTTGCAACCGTGTATATTTTTCATAACATTTGGAGTGAGAGAGAGTGAGAAGGTACTAGAATCGGAAGTCGTCAAGACTTCTATAAATAGTCTAATGCACATTATTAGGAAAGTTGCCCAATCACCTTTTGTATTGAGGAGTTTTATATGTATCTCATGGGCACTATGCTTTGATCCTTTCCTTGATTAACTAGCAAGCTAACTTTTAAATTTCTATTATAGTAACGTAAAGGAAAATCAACAAGTTGTTTCTAACTAGATTAGGCAAATCCTAGACAAGACGAGACCACCAGAAGGTTTCTTGATAGGAGTGTATTTACATATGTAGGTTTCTACCCTTAGCCTCATAGATTTCCCTAGGTTTTATGGTGGTTCCCTAGGATTTATGGTGGTGAGAGGAAGACTCATTGGAGGAGGATGGCAAAGGTCCAGTTGCAGAGAACGACCCACTCTAAGATAGTCCTACCTACCTTCAAGCAACCTTGCGATAGGGTGAAGAGCCACTCCTGACCAGGATGACACCATCCTTGGAAAAGAGGCATTGTTGGAACCATAGCCATGTATAGGGGTGGGGACTTAGCCAGAGTGTTGTGAGGAAGTGGCCTCAACTCCATGAATTAATCTGGATACCATGTCTCACTAAGATTGGCCTCATGAAAATGCCCTCTCGAGAAGCATATTGCAGTTGACTATACTCTAATCAAGCAACAAGGCGATGGCGAGCAACAAATGTTGGGTGTTTTGTAGTTGGCAAAGTTTAGATGATAAGGAAGGTCATAGTCTTGATCTTAGGAAGTGGTTGTTGCATATGGAGTCAAGGTGTAGGTTGTGATTGAAGTCGATGTCCATTCAGTCCTGGTGCCAATGTTTATATGATTAGACATGCGCATGTGGAGAAATGTGGATGCGTGAGGATGATGAAGGATAGAGCCCATCAGTCATTGGATCTGGTTTCATGTGGGCCTCGACCACAACATATGTGGGTTGATGGATATGGCATGTGTCATGGCCTAGGGGTAATTTTATATGGGTAAATCATTTTAATATCATAAAACTATAATTACCCTACTCTTATCCGAGAAAGCACTAGGAATATCTAATTTATGAAAAATTACATATCTAATCAATCATGAGAAAAAGATTAATCCAATTAACCTGGTTAAAATGTCTAATTCTGATCCTAATTTGAAAGTATTGTTAATGTATGAGTATAATGTGATAACTATACGAGAACCCTAAATTTGTGAATGATAATATTCATATCTTGCTCAAAAGTAATCTTAATTGACATGTTCAAGTATAAATAAAAAATTATGGAATATGAGATTCATTAGAAAGAGGGCTATTTTTCAGGACCAGACAGGGTTTCTAAACATAAGACTCATAATATGTAATCTTGAAATATTGGTAAGAAAAAGATGATAGAAATATCTATAGGGAAATATGGCAATAGATATGACATTGGAAACAAAAAAAAAATATAGACATATTCCCCTTAGATGGTAGATCATGTCAACAACTATGTAATAGAAAGAGGGTTGCAAGGCATATACCAGGCCCTAGAGAAAGTCCAACAACAATGTTTGTTGCAGCGTGCTTATTTCCTAAGTTGCACCTGGATGGCTATCAGCAGTAGGCTCCTTGTTGATCACCATAGATAGTGATTGATAATGTCCTCCTAGTGGGTGGAAAATACCTCACCTCTCTAGTAGTCCACACAGACCACTGAGAACTTTTGTTGTTCTAGATGAATGGATAAGAAGGAGTTGTCCCTTCTAGTCAGCATGTTAGCGCTGACTTGCTCTCCCAATTATAGCTTCCTTTCTATCCCTCCCTTTGATGGGTAGGACTTTTGTAACGACCCCACCTCCCGGTAACCCCCAATTAAGGGAGACCAGAAGGTCAGAGCCATTATCTCAATTAACAGGATCAAAGGTTCGACAAATAATCAATAAAAACTATCAAATTTTACCAACAAAATTGAAAACTGGTATAAAATAAAACTTTGCATACCTTTTCCAAAAATTGGGATATCTATACGCATCAGGAGTCTATTCTAACTAATCCTCCTTTGTACTTTAATTCTTATTTAATTCCACATGTGTCTCTTTATTGTTTGTCCTATTCAAACTTGTACCTAAAATGTCGACAAACAAAATGTCGATCAGCATATCGGAATATGTTGGTATGTGGGGACAACCAAAATTTTGCAAATATGTCTAACAATCTAAATATCACAATCAAGTTAATTCACATGCCAAATTACGCTTTTAGTGTGACTTTCTCCACCACTTTTGCCCTAACCCTGGCATACCCCCTTTCGGGTTTCACTTTTTCCATTGACTTAAGGCCACCTTCTCAATCCCGAGCTTGGTGCCTGGGGTCACCCTTCAAGGTGCCCTCTAGTCATGCAAGATCATAGGCCACCTTCTCAGTCCCGAGTTTGGTGTCTGGGGTCACCTCTCATGGTGCCCATTGGTCTTCCCTCCTGGGCTTGACCTTTTTGCATCATCCATCAGGGTGGCATGTAGGTGCGAGAATACACACTTATTTTACAATTGCGGTAATCATAGTGACTTTATAATTTGCAAGTATGAACATTCAACTGATAAGTTGCATTCAATGCGATGAATCATTCGAGAAACTCTTCGGGAAACTAATGTGATTAACCATAATTAACCGCATACCTGATTTGGAAGTCTCAAGGATTGTAAGCAAAATATCCAATTAATCAAACAGCCAACCAAGCCAGGAAACCAATCACCCCAATCAAACAGGCACAACAAGAAACTTGGAAAACATGTGCAATCTAATTACCCATATGTTCATCATGCACTTACTTTATTGAATTGGAATTCCCTCCTAGGGTGTGCTTAAGTTGAATTAGGGTTTTCATTATCGTTCTTTATAGTCATCTCTTAACCTTTACCTTTTCGGTCAACTAAACCCTAAAAAATTGTTTCCATGTTCCAAAACCCTAATTACTTAGTCATTCATATCTAAGCCTCTTTATTACCAATCTGGCTTACGATTAGTTCCAACTTCATCTCTTTAAGTTATCTATTCCAAGGCTTCTTAATTAAACTTCAGATCAATATGTATCTGTTTATGATATTCATATTCTCGAAATAAAAGTCATTAAAGCCATATTACTCAACATTAGGGCTTTTAGGCCCATTATTGCACTTTCTTAGTCATAGCACCCCAATTAAGCAAATCGTGGGTTTTTAAACTCAAATCATATTCATATTATCCATTTTATGCCAAAAGGATAAATGTTGATTCATAATACCAACTTAAGTAATTGAACTCATCCCTAATCAACATCTAGGGTTTTGATTACACTTAAAGTATTAAAGTTACTATCTTTGTGTACTTTTCGAACTATAAGCAAAACTAGTCTGTACTAGTATTTTTATTGGATTCCTTGTATTTTTCTGAGCAAAACCCATGTATTACTTGTATCCATACAAGCTACAGGTAATTAGTTACAAATTTTTCAAATTAAAGTACCTCTTGACCAATGGCAGAGTACCACGTGTCCCTTTTTGTTTCTTTTTCTGGAAAAATTGTCTCTCAGCTCGCGGACCTTTGCGTGGATCCATTTACCCAGCTACTCGATCCACTCCCCCTTCATCTTCTTCATGGGTGCAGGCGGAGGATCTCGTTCCTCTGTATACTCTGTAAAACAGAGTACTCAGATCCGGGCTGGGCGGCGGCCACCTCACCCATCGCGGTGCTTCTTTTATCCCCTCGGAGCTCCGCGCGAGCACACCAGGGCTTTGCCCCTCTCAGACGACTCCGTCATCCTCAAGCCATGCCCAGACGATGTGCGGGATGGTGTTACTCCTCGAGTCGACCCATGCCAGGGTGTTCGCAGATCCAGGGGACCAAGCCCCCCCTCTTCACCCACCGGCCTCTCTATCAGATGCACGCTTGTGTACAACAATTATGAGAACGTAAGGGTGTTAAGATCCCCTTTTTATAGCCAAGGATCGCCAAGGTATTTTTTTCTTCACAGACTCTAGTTCCTGGAGGAATTGGGACTGGGGAAAGTCCCGGTTAAACGCAGAACCAGGTCAATCTAGGGACCATTTAATTCGGATTGGGCTCCTAATCGCAATGGGAGAGTCCCCATTAGTGCTCGATCATTACCCAACAAGGAAATTGATCCCAAAATTATGTGTGTCCATTCTTCCTTTCCTTATTTAGTCGAAGTGCAGCCACTATGGGATCCAAATCCAACGGATGTCGGGCCCCATGAAAGAACATGATTTAAAATCGAATTATGATATTCAAAGGAAACTTGAAAATTTCATATCTCTCTCCTCTTTTAACATTTTTCACTCAAATTTTAGAGGAAACTCTATCTTGGCATTATCTACTCGTGTATTAAATTTGAAACCCAAATTCCAAAGAAAAAGGGTGTTTCCTTCATATTCAAGTTATATATAAATAAAACCAAATTACTTGATATTTCCTCTTTCTTTTGCCATTATCTTATCATCTTGGATTCCTTGGACCTCAAAGAACCCTAAAGGCATGAAATCCCATCTCAGGGGATATTCCTTTACCTTTTCTTTTATTCTTTCTCCCTTTCTTCCTTATTACTTAATTAAGATATTTCTTTTCAAGGATTTATCTTTATCTTTCATTTTCTTTTCCTCTTTTCATATTCCTTTTATTAGAAACCATATGTAAACGAATTTTACTCAATTGTGTCCATTAATGCCACTTTCTAAATATTTCCAAGTATTTCTCATGAGTGCTTTGCTTTATATCTATTATCATGTAACTTTTTCCATTATTTGGACTTTTCTTCTTTTATATCCATTATTGGATTAATTTATTAATAGGAACCACAAAATTCCTCTCAAAAAGGAGATTCACAAAGAAATCCATTCTTTGAAGCAAAGCATACCACCTTTTTAATTAAGTCCATATTCACAAAATTATTCATTTCCATGAAAACATATGCAAAAAATTGAGGTTGTAACATCCTTCCCCTCTTATAGGAATTTTGCCCTTAAAATTCCATCAAGCAAACAAACAATCAGGATAAGACTTCCTCATGTCCATCATGGCCCCCATGTGTCTCTACCCTCTGCATGGTGCTTCCCAAGAACCTTCATCATCTTGTATTCTTTCATCTGAGTTCTCTATCTCACCTTGGTATCGCGTACCCTTATAGGTGACTCAGGACATTTCAGCCTCTCACAAAGCTGAATAGGTTCATGGCTCAGCACATGGCTTGGGTACCTCACATAGTGATCTAGATCAGACTCATGGAACACATCATTCATCATGTTATCCTGAGGGGTAAGGCTAAACCTAACCATCTCCACCAACCCATCTCAAATGGACCCATGTATCGGGGATTCAGCTTTCTCAGCTATAGCTCAGAGGGGTCGGATTTCACATCAATGCTCTCCCACAGTGAACTGCATGTCAATCTACTTTGCATCAGCTCATGACTCATGTCGCCCCTGGGCTCTCTCTCAGCCATTGCACGATCAAAGCGACTTCATCTGCACACCCTGTGGTTCTTTTCTGACCTTCGTGAGGCCCCTTCACCAACGTCATCTCAATGTAAGTGGTGACCGACACAACCTCCCTTACAGAGCTTCTTGCATCCCGATAAAGGCTATGATGGTTAACATCACCTCTAAAGAATTGTCTCTATGTATCACCCTGAATGAGCACACATGCTCTCATCAGACCCTCTAGTCTGGAGCATACTGACCATTAGTATGGGGTGACAAACTATACTGACCTCGAGCTCTTCATGTATCTACTTCCACCTAATGGAAGTGAACCTTCAGGTCCTACTCAAGAACTTTTGAACTCACATCATGGTGTAGTTGAACCATCTCTCTCTTATAAGTAGTTCAACCTGATTTGTCAGCTGACAGTACTCTTTCTTTCTCTTGTCATCTAGGTAAGGCGATCTACCATAACCCACATTATATCTTGACCTTCCTTGGTCAAGGGGAGACTTACCACAACAGACATAGTGGCAAACTCACATTCCCTCCTGGGGACTCTTTATCCTCTATGCCAAAGCACTGGGTTACAGATGTTCGTCCTTCACCCCCGGCTTGCATGGCCACATGCCACATGCAACTTCATATCAAGCATCCAAAGTGCTACTATCACTTACTATCTTTGTAGTACCATGGTGTATGGTGATCATGATCTATTGTATGTCATGATTCTTCAAGATTGATTCCTCAAAAACCCTAAACCACTCTAGTTGGGGTTTCATCACCTTCCTTTCCAAAGAAGTGCATCTAAGGTTCTACAACCATTCTTTCATTGCATTAAGGCCTAGGCTGGATAACACAACAACCACTAATTTGTTCAACATATCTCGTTACATCTAAGTGTTATCCAAACATGTCTTCTTTAACAAACTTAAGGCTAACCTAACATCCTCATCTAGCTTCTAGCTATACTAGGCAGCTACATCTCAACCCGAGCATCCATTACTACTTCACATCCTTAGGTGTTAGGTAATGTTGAAGACATACACCTCCATGTATTTCACTTATCATCTCATCTCGAACTATAAGTTTATCTTCATCAAGAAAACTCTGAGCTCGTCCTCTAGGTTATCAAACTCAACCTTGTATCACTTGCAAATTCCACATTGCTCATGATAAAACATTCTCACAAGATGATTACCTTAATACTCGTAACGTTTGTACCTATCGTTCACTTCGCAAGGGTATGTTATCGTCTCTATCATCATACCTCATAGCAACATTCCAACTCACATCATCTTTATCCTTGGTGTATGGCATGTGTACTATCCTATTTCTCACTCCCATAACAAGAGGAAATAAGCATTTGGCTGCAGTCCAAATACAGAGTTCTTCCTGTTCCAAGAGTAGAGATGGTACATCCCACCTTGCCAGTACACCTTCAAATCTAAGTTGAAATGCGCAACGAACATCTCGATACCAAAGTTACTTCCATGGAGAACTGGTTTTGAACTTGTTGGGGTTTACACATAATCCTTTGTCATCTCCTCTGGGTGTATAGGGTGCCAGCACTTTTGGGGTCATCCCTCTTCCCTCATGCATCAGAGAGTGCCCTACTCATCTGCCCTTTGGGTCTCATGAGTTCATGAAGGTGATCAATCTCCCAACCCATGGACCTCGGGCAATGATAGTTCTTACCTCCCGACCCTATGGTCATGTGCAACTTAGGGAATTAGGCAACTCCTACTTCCATCGATCTTCTCCCTACTTGACCCTAGGATAGACTTAGGATTCTAACATAGTACATGTCCATCTTAGAACCTTACCCAAGCCTTCATCATCTCTCTCTACATTCTTGGTTTGTGTTTCATCCTTTCACAGGGGTCATGGTGACCTGCCTACCCTAGTCAAGCCCCATACCGGTTACCTCCATGGTAACACACCCATATGCACTTAGAGATGGTTATCTACAGGTTCATTCTCTTACCATGTACTCTTCACTTAGCTTCTCAAGATCCCCTGAAACCTCTTTAGATTACCTCAAAACCAACAAAACTGGTATACACCCTACAAAAGGTTCCCTCTCCCAGGATGGGAGGAAACTACAGCTCGATAATAAAGGTCACAAACATCCTTATGTTTAGGGTCTGCATCCACATGAGCATGCTTAGCCCTAGCAAGCCACTATGGCACAAGTAGACACCTACAAAACCATACTAGGTCACACTTGTTCTCATCTTCAACATTAGACCAACTTAGTTGTGAGGGGTTCATCAGACATACTTTTAACTTAAGGGGTTTCCTTTTCCTCTACACATGAGGAGAACCATGCTTGAAACTATAGAGACTCAAACCTCATCATGAGCATCAGGTACACTACTTCCCCTCTTAGTCCTAGGAACCTTAGGTTCATCTTTGGGTATCCAACTGAATGCTCAATCTCTTAACCATGAATCCAACATGTCCAAGGTATGTCATGTACTCCCATGATCCTTTTATTCGAGCAGTGCCTTAGAGTTGAGTCTTCCTCAAGGGCAACTAACAAGGTACAAGGCCTCAGAACTTGCTACTTAGACCTCCTCAGGGTCTAAGGCACTCTTTGTCTCATCTCAACAAGTATAAACCATAGGCACATAGGTTCTAGAAGCATCATCCTCTCTTTAGGGTTTGGTTCCTCTAAAGTCCACCAAGATATCATCAGCCTTCAGAGATCAAGTACAAGGCAACCACTATCATCCACTTAGGTCGCATCATCTTCAACTCCCCACTGTTCCTCATGTCTCAGAATCTAAGCTTCCAACCTTCTTGCTTGGGTCCTACTTTCTCTTTCTCTAGAGTTAACTCCACATCCAGCCTTACTACTAGAGGTCCTCTCTCCATGAAGGATCAAGCTCACAAGCATACCTCTACATGGGTGAAGCCTATGCTTGAACTTATGTTTGCTTAAGATCATCCATAGTTCTTTATACTTATCTCATAAGCTATCCATCCTACTCTCCTGGTCAGGGTTTTAGCCTACTTCTCACACCACTAACATACTCTGGGTGCATGTTATGCCCTACATGCATAAGCCCATCGGGTTTCTATAGGTTCTTCACCAACCTCATCATTGAAGGAGCTATCCTTCACTCTGACATGCACGGCCCTTCCCAGGATTGGGTTGTCACAGGCACTCGATCATCCAACCTCACATGGCTCGTATCATCATGGCATTCAAAAGCATGTCCACACACCTAGTCTATCAGGACATCTAACTCCTCATGTTATCTCTCTCTATAACCACAACTTAGGGTTAGGGTTAGCATCATCCTCAAAGGATGTGTTGGGTCTCTACTTTTAATGGAGATCTCTGCCTCCATGACCAACTCTCTCTCTACTCAACCAAGAAGTTCTATCCTTAGGTCTCTCCTAAGGGCATGACAACTTATGTCATAGGACCTAAGCATGTATCTATTCTTTTACACTTAAGTTTATGTCCATGACATCTTATTTACATGCCTTTTATTAATTTGGTGGAGGATTCCTTAAACCTTATCAACCTTACCCATACTTCAAGAGGGTGAGGAAAAGAGAGAAAACCCTAATTCTTAATGTCCTTAATAGCATTTGAGTGGAGAAGGGATGAACAAGATGAGAGAGTCCTAAAGGTATCTTATTTTGAGTCAAATCCTAAGACTTTGGCCAGGCAGTCACACTAATCCGGGAGTCCTCGTATTCCGACTAGCAGTGCAGAGGAAAATCTTGCCATCCCCCAGACGTGATCCTTTTCTAGACACCTCTGTCTTTTAGAAAATCCTCTAATAAATCCCTTGGGTTCTACGGACTTTGTAAAATTTAATAATTATTAAGGATTAAACGAGGAACCTACGCTCTGATACCAATTGCAACAACCCCGCCTCTCGGTAACCCCCAATTAAGGGAGACCAGAAGGTCATAGCCATTATCTCAATTAACAGGATCAAAGGTTCGACAAATAATCAATAACAACTATCAAATTTTACCAACTAAACTGAAAACTGGTATAAAATAAAACTTTTCATACTTTTTCCAAAAACTAGGATATCTATCAACATCAGGAGTCTATTATAATTAATCCTCCTTTGTACTTTAATTCTTATTTAATTCCAAATGTGCCACTTTACTGTTTGTCCTTTTCAAACTTGTACCTAAAACGTCGACAAACAAAACGTCGATCAGCATATCGGAATATGCTGGTATGTGGGGACAACCAAAATTTTGCAAATATGTCTAACAATCTAAATATCACAATCAAGTTAATTAACATGCCAAATTATGCTTTTAGTGTGACTTTCTCCACCGCTTTTTCCCTAACCCTGACATACCCCCTTTCGGGTTTCACATTTGCTATTGACTTAAGGCCACCTTCTCAATCCCGAGCTTGGTGCCTGGGGTCACCCTTCAAGGTGCCCTCTAGTCATGCAATATCATAGGCCACCCTCTCAATCCTGAACTTGGTGCTTGGGGTCACCTCTCATGGTGTGCATTGGTCTTCCCTCTTGGGCTTGACCTTTTTGCATCATCCATCAGGGTGGCATGTAGGTGCGAGAATACACACTTATTTTACAATTGTGATAATCATAGTGACTTTATAATTTGCAAGTATGAACATTCAACTGATAAGTTGCATTCAATGTGATGAATCATTCGAGAAACTCTTTGGGAAACTAATGTGATTAACCATAATTAACCACATACCTGATTTGGAAGTCTCAAGGATTGTAAGCAGAATATCCAATTAATCAAACAGCCAACCAAGCCAGGCAACCAATCACCCCAATCAAACAGGCACAACAAGAAACTTGGAAAACATGTGCAATCTAATTACTCATATGTTCATCATGCACTTACTTTATTGAATTAGAATTCCCTCCTAGGGTGTTCTTAAGTTGAATTAGGGTTTTCATTATTGTTCTTTATAGTCATCTCTTAACCTTTACCTTTTAGGTCAACTAAACCCTTAAACACTGTTTCCATGTTCCAAAACCCTAATTACTTAGTCATTCCTATCTAAGCCTCTTTATTACCAATCTGGCTTATGATTAGTTCCAACTTCATCTCTTTAAGTTATCTATTCCAAGGCTTCTTAATTAAACTTCAGATCAATATTTCTCTATTTATGATATTCATATTCTCGAAATAAAAGTCATTAAAGCCATATTACTCACCATTAGGGCTTTTAGGCCCATTATTGCACTTTATTAGTCATAGCACCCTAATTAAGTAAATCGTGGGTTTTCAAACTCAAATCATATTCATATTATCCATTTTATGCCAAAAGGATAAATATTGATTCATAATACCAACTTAAGTAATTGAACTCATCCCTAATCAACATCTAGGGTTTTGATTACACTTAAAGTATTAAAGTTACTATCTTTGTGTACTTTTTGAACTAAAAGCAAAACTAGTCTGTACTAGTATTTTTATTGGATTACTTGTATTTTTTTTAGCAAAACACATGTATTACTTGTATCCATCCAAGCTACTGGTAATTAGTTACAAATTTTGCAAATTAAAGTACCTCTTGACCGATGGCAGAGTGCCACGTGTCCCTTTTTGTTTCTTTTTCGGGCAAAATTGTCTCTCAGCTCGTGGACCTTTGCGTGGATCCATTTACCCAGCTACCCGATCTGCTCCCCCTTCATCTTCTTCATGGGTGCATGCGAAGGATCATGTTCCTCTGTATACTCTGTAAAACAGAGTACTCAGATCTGGGCTGGGCGGCGGCCACCTCACCCATCACGACGCTTCTTTTCTCCCCTTAGAGCTCCGCGCGAGAACACCAGGGCTTTGCCCCTCTCAGACGACTCTATCATCCTCAAGCCATGCCCCGCTGGTGCGTGGGGTGGTGTTACTCCTCAGGTCGACCCATTCCAGGGTGTTCGCAGATCCAGGGGACCACCCCCCCCTCTTCACCCACCGGCCTCTCTATCAGATGCACGCTTGTGGACAACAATTGTGAGAACGTAAGGGCGTCAAGATCCCCTTTTTATATCCAAGGCTTGCCAAGGTATTTTTTCTTCACAGACTCTAGTTCCTGGAGGAACTGGGACTGGGGAAAGTCCCGGTTAAACGCAGAACCAGGTCAATCTAGGGACCATTTAATTCGGATTGGGCTCCTAATCACAATGGGAGAGTCCCCATTAGTGCCCGATCATTACCCAACAAGGAAATTGGTCCCAAAATTATGTGTGTCCATTCCTCCTTTCCTTAATTAGTCGAAGTGCAACCACTGTTGGATCCAAATCCAACGGCTGTCGGGCCCCATGAAAGAACATGATTTAAAATCGAATTATGATATTCAAAGGAAACTTGAAAAATTCATATCTCTCCTCTTTTAACATTTTTCACTCAAATTTTAGAGGAAACTCTATCTTGGCATTATCTACTCGTGTATTAAATTTTAAACCCAAATTCCAAAGAAAAAGGGTGTTTCCTTCATATGCAAGTTATTTATAAATAAAACCAAATTACTTGATATTTCCTCTTTCTTTTGCCATTATCTTATCATCTTGGATTCCTTGGACCTCAAAGAACCCTAAAGGCATGAAATCCCATCTCGGGGGATATTCCTTTACCTTTTCTTTTATTCTTTCTCCCTTTCTTCCTTATTCCTTAATTAAGATATTTCTTTTCAAGGATTTATCTTTATCTTTCATTTTCTTTTCCTCTTTTCATATTCCTTTTATTAGAAACCATATGTAAACGAATTTTACTCAATTGTGGCCATTAATGCCACTTTCTAAATATTTCCAAGTATTTCTCATGAGTACTTTGCTTTATATCTATTATCATGTAACTTTTCCCATTATTTGGACTTTTCTTCTTTTATATCCATTATTGGATTAATTTATTAATAGGAACCATGAAATTCCTCTCAAAAGGGAGATTCACAAAGAAATCCATTCTTTGAAGAAAAGCATACCACCTTTTTCATTAAATCCATATTCACAAAATTATTCATTGCCATGAAAACATATGCAAAAAATTGAGGTTGTAACAACTTTCTTAGGTTCTCACATTACCACAACTATGAAAAGACAAAAATTATCAGAGCTTATTGTTGTGGCACTAAAATCCTAGACCCACCCCTTTATATAGGATGGTAAGGGTTAGGGTTTCTAGTTCTTTCGGGAGTCAAAGAGATGGAATTTCATGAATTATCCAGAAGTTATGAATGATAAACCAGTTGGTTCATTGTTGAACTGGTCGATTCACATGTGAAATGGTCAGTTTAACTATGGAACCGGTTTGTTCACCATGTTTCCTATCCATAAACAAATTGGCTTTCACTGCAATGATTATTGCACGACATGGCATTAGCATCAATTCTTGATCCAATCATATTGACCATTGTACCAGGCGATTCAATGCATGAACCGGTTGTTTCAGACCTTGAAGCGGTCATTTCACTAAGTGAACCTATCAGTTCATGCCCTTGTTCAACCAATGTTGTTACCAATTGACTGGAGACTTGAATAGATTGGTTCAAAGCTTGAACCAGTCGGTTCACAATCCAGTTAGCCAATTCTCAACCATTGTTGTTTCAATTGAATACTAACACTTTCATAATCAAGTTAAACATTGTTCATGAATAAACTCTTATTCCATATGCATCCTATGTGTGTGACCCTACAAGTCTCAAATTAGGTTGGCAGTGGATATCCATAGTCAGTTTATGACATCACAAACAATGAGCAATATCTAGAACCACATCATTGCTACCCAAGTAATTTGGAAAGTTGGAGAACAATTTCAACCTACAATGTATGATCAGTGTTACCATGATCATATAGCTCCTTTGTCTCTGATACCCATATTTAACTCAAGACATGGAATCATCATCCTCTCAACACTCAATCCATATTTTTTGAACTATAGTAGAGTGTATGAGATGCATGTGAGCTAACATATCATATATTGATCCACATGAGTATGGTCATATGTTTATCGTTCTCTCTTATCAAGTGGCCAGGATATCAATCTCATGTGGGAGGGACAAATCCCATCTACATCACTCATACTTAGTCCTCGTGTTTCATAATGGAACTAAGCATCACCTTTATGGCAACTCTTATTCAAGGTTATGTTGGATGATGTCAAAAGTCACAGAACGACATATGATGAATGTAGTGACTTCAAGTCTAAGAACCACAATCACCACTCTCATTATGAGAGCTAATTTTGACTACCATTCCATGGTATCTATGTATCACTCTCAATGTGGGTTTGTCTGATACACGCATATAGACTGAAGGATTTATATATTTCTTAAATCTACCTTGATTGTTGGGATCTATTTATACGAAAGTATTTTGCATGATTCAATAATGAGATACGTGGTCATCTATGACTATTCAAAATTATTGGGTTTTGAATGTTTTTCTATAATTTCTTGAAGTTTGATGATATAAACAGTTGAATGTTTATTTACTTATTATTCAACTTTAATACTAATATGAGTATCACATAAAGTAAATTAAGATATTATGGACCCTAGGTTACACCCATCAAGGGATAATACACATAAGTCCAATAATGAATAGTGGTTACACCCAAAAGGGCATACTAAGCATGGGTTAGAATATGCAATGAAAATACAAGTTCATATGATCAGGTTGTGAAACATATGTTGTTATTCTACTTGCACACATTTTGGTTGCACAACGTACATAGTACAAAAATATATTGATCTGTGTTTTTGGCATTTTAGGTAACTATCACATATAAAGTCATGAAGACATGGTGATTCAGATGAAATCAATTGAAGATATTAAAGCTAAGTCAAGGAGGATTATCTAGATAGTTTTAATATTTCTTCTCATGTATAAGTTAGATTTTTTTTTAAACCATTTAAACCTTAGAGGGGGCTTCATTATACATCTTGTAAACAACATTTATTCAATTGATGGAGATTATTAGTTATTATTCATTATCTTTTAGATCTCAATCCTGAAAATTGTAGGTATCGGCTCTCGACTTTAAGGTCCACCTTGATTGGGGGACACTCAAAATTGGGGTTTGTTATAATTAGGGCGAAGGAGAATTAACTATCTAGCATAAGAAAATCAATATCTAGAAGGACAAGTGGAAATTGTGCACTCTGTGGATGTGGGAAAAGCTCTGAACCACCTTAGTGAAGTTTTGCATGCAAACACGACACCAAAATAGGGTCTAAATTTTTGGAATGCGTTGATGTCAACCAACATACACAAGCAAGTTTGAAAATCCAAAACTAGTGAAGGAAACCCAATTTTGGTTAAACAAACATCCCAAAGCTCATTATCAATTCCATATGGGAAAAGGATTTTTTGGGGGTAAAAGGACCATTAGGGATCCTCACTTGAGTCTGGATGAGTGATAGGCCTCAAAAGTGAGTCGAGACTTTTAATTTATAACCTGAATCCTTTAAGGACGCCCGCAACTTTATTACGGGGTCGAAGTAGATATATGGGATCGAACACAGGGAAGTGGTGACGTTTAGGATGCCACATATTTCATTCTTTAGTCAGATAAGCCAAAATGATAGTCAATGAAAATATGTGCTAGAACTAGTCTAGCGGATTGTCATAAAATAAAATAAAACAAAGAAAAGAAAATAGAGTCTGCGAGATTCTACTAATCAGAGAGGAGTTCCTGACTATGTAACGACAAGTTGGGCAGTCTATGCACCCGTTCTCGGGCGTAGACAACCCTTGAACGCCTGAGCAAGCATCATGAAATCGAACATAGTACGTACTGTCATGGCTATTCATGTGGGTCATCCCACTCACTCTCGTGAAGCATGACTAAAACCCATCTATGATTGTGCCATCAACCCTCTCTCAAGGATGACACATCAACATCTCAACATATTCTAGAGGTCCTCTCGGGTCTAGAATGTGCTGAGATGTTAGGAACAGACAACTGTTGGACCGTCCTCTTCTCGCGTCTATCCCTACATGGATCTCATGATATAGGTATAAACAGAAGTTCAAACTAGAAAGAGATCAACCAAACTAGCAATCACAACTAGAGAGAGAAGATAGAACAAGCAAACACACTAGATCTGAATTAAATCTACTCACTTAAGGCAAAAGTACATAAAGCCCAAAATGGGCTACATAGCCAAGAAGGAGTTCAACTAGACATGGACAAGCATAGTTGGCACCGAACAAAGATGGAAAAACATCATTGTACAAGAAACCAAGGAACACAGCAGAAGAAAAGGGAAGAAGATAAGATTTAGCCCATGGAGGAGAGGTGGCTCTCGCTCCTTTACCTATGTATAGGCTAGATACCATCTTTTAGTCCTCCTCCTTGATCAGATCTGGACTCCTTGGTCCCCTCTCTCTCTAGATTTGCTCCAAACAACGGCCCGGTGGATGAACGGAGGTGGAGGATGATCCATATCTGGGTTTCCACCATAGATTTGGGTGGAAATAGGTAGATGGATGGAGAGAGAATGGAAGCCTACTGTAGAGGGAAACATGGAGTGAGCAATGCATTCTTCTCGGACATCCGTGCTCTTACGCCGAACTCGGGGTCGAGGTCCTCCTTGGGCTAGATACAAGTGGGCAGCCTTCCGGTCTGGACTCCCCCTGGAGTCTTCGTGGTGTGGTGTGGTAGCTGGTGGCGGATGGGCTCCTGTGGTGGATGGCGATGGAGTGGGACCGATCTCCACTTCAGCATCCTGGCGGTGCTTGGGCCAGATCCCTTTGTTGTGGAGTGGAAGGTGGTATTTATAGGTGCAAGGGGGAGGCTAGGGTTGAGTGGTCACATGGATGGGTGCAGGTCATGAATGGCAGTAAGTCAGTGGATGTGGAAGACCGTGGGTCGCAGTTGGGCATAGGTCAGTGGCGGAGGTTGCAGTCCTGTGCGAGGGAGGAGCAGGTCGCGGTTGTTGGGCAGACCTCGGATCGAGGTCTTCGGAGACAGGTGTTGTGGATGTCATGATTCTATGCATTCAAGGTCTGTTGAGACTACGACTGCGGTTGATGGATGATGATTGATCGCGGTTATGGCGGGAGAAGAGAAACACCACGGGCATGGTTGTTGACGGAGGAGACACCACATGTCGTGGATGCCTTGTGGTCATGATTTCTAGAGTTGCAGGTGAGGAGCAGACATCAGTCGCAGTTGTCCCTTGCTGGACTACGGGTCGAGGTGATGCAAATTTGATCGCGGTCCAATAGACATCACAATGGTGGAGGTGTGGAAGTCGCAATGGGATAGAGAATATCATGAGTGAGGTGGCTGGTGCAGGTGGTTGAGGTGATCACGAGTGAGGTTGATGGAGTTTTTGTCACACGAGACTTGTAGAGGCATCGTGACCTACGTGGTGAGGAGGTGACTGAGGTCGAGATGCAGGGGCTGGATGCGGTCAGTACAGGAGTTGGATTGCGGTCTGGCGTGTTGTCGATCTCGGGTCGAGGTGCAAATGGAGGAGCCGATTGCGATTGGAGGTGTTGAATGTGGGTCGCGATCTTAAGCAGGGAGAGATTGTGATCTTGTAGGCGTGGTGCAGGCCACGGTTAGGGTAGCAGAGGGAACCACGAGCAGAAGAAAGGAAGTCGCATTATTGTGGAAGGTAGAGGTCGGAACCACGACTGTGGTTATTGGTGGACGAGTTCGCGGTGTAGGGTGAAGAGAAGGTGATCGCGGTCCGTATAGGATAAATTGCGGGCAGGTGGAGGGTTAGGGTAGAAGACCCACTGGTTGAGATGCAGCTTGATCAAAGAAGAGAGGCTCGCAAGGTGGCTGTATAGGCTGAGAAGATTGGGCCCTTGTGTCCAATTTGACCTGCACATAAGAATAAAATCCAATTAAAATAGAGATAAAGTCAATTAAGCTAAGTGAGGATGTATGAGGGGATTTAGGCAGTATAAGCAAATAACCAGAGCAACATTGAGCCCAATATGGTGACTAGGACAAAGATGAGAATGTATTCATCATTAGAAGATATAGCAAATAACATAGTTTTACTGGGCCTCAGAGAGAGTGAGAAAATATGGAGAAATATGTCATCTAAGTTCGGTGTCTGCTTGTCCCAAAACTGGATAGATTGGCTATTTTAGCTACTTTACCTATGAGGAGATAAAATGTACTAAAACATGAGCATTAGAGGGCATATTAAGGTCAAAGTGGCACAAAACCATATATAAATAGCATAGAGAATATGCGCTAATTTGGGTGTTATCAATGAGGTCAACAAAGAGGTGTCTTTCAAGGAAAAAGAGGGAAGGGTAAGGTTTCTTATGGCAAAATGAATTGGATTTTGGATCTCTAAAGAGGTGTTGTGGGCTTCAGGTGGTTGGTGATGTAATTCAAGCTCAATTAGACAACCCTAGGATTACCAATAGAAATTGAGGGTGTTGGGTGATGAAATAATTCTCAAGCTTTCTCTTTGGTTAGTTATAAGGTTGTAGAATTTAAGTTTGAGGGGGGAAACAAGGTCCTTGGTAAAATATGGTGCAGATCAGATAGGTTCAAATGGATGTTTTGTGGAACAATCACCAAGTCCTAGTAATTTAAGGTCAAACAAAATGGAGCGAAGAGAAAATAAGAATAGAGAATAAGATGGTCATAATTAATCTCCATAGGAGGAAGAATAAGTGAAAAAATCATAGTGGGAAAGCATTATAAGAAGAGTGAGGAAGAGGGAGGGGATGATGGCCGCACCATATGATTCACTAGATGTTGCCAAATAGTTGTTAGATTGTGTGATATCACTTAGTATGTGATGTGACAAGCACGACAACCAATAATGAAAGGAAAAATAGTGACTAAAAGTAATTAAATAAAATAAGTGAATTGAAATTCATTCAAGTAATGTCTCTCTCTATCCTACATTAATTGGGGGAAGAAATAACATCAGATTGCTTAAAAACCAATAGGTAGACTAGTTTGTATGTGAAATCCAATGTTATCATTACTTTCACTTTTTGAAAATATCTAGCGTATACTTACATTACTTGTATGTTATGTATTTGATTAGTGCATTTATTACTTCTTTTAGTCAATCTTGACTTTATGTTTCATATTTCCTCATATTCATTGATATACTAATCCTAACAGATTGTAGAGTGTCAAATTAGAGTCAACACCTATAAATTGATGTAATGGTACATTAAACCATACTGGTGAATTTTATAGGTTAAATTGTTCTAAATATTCATATATATAATGGATATTTATAAATTCATGATATTATTTTATTCCAAATAACCTCAATGTATTTTAAATTTGGGAAAGATGCACTTGATATTATTTTAAAGGAAAAACATATGAAAAATAGAGGGGTAAGCCAAGTACCTTGGTATGTTACCAAGAAGGCATGAGCAAAGTGGCTTAGACTAGGTTTAGGGGTATTGGGTGTAGTTGTCATGATAAAGAGTTCATACACGAGGGGAATGAGAAATTTATGAGATGTGTAGAGAAGAGACTAATAGTCTTACTCTTTATTTGTTGTTAAATGGAATTAAATAAAAGATTTGTGTTTTTATCAAAATGAATATTAATATATCAAATTTTATTGCTTATAATCCATATCTTACAATAATTTCAAATTTTTACAACTCCCATCATATAACTCCAATTATGATGGGTTTTGGACCATAAATTTAACCAGTATGAAACTAACTTCAAAAAATATGAACACCTCTTGTTCTAGATCTAACTTGGATAGCTTAGTTATCATCATGATATATTAATAATCAATATCTTCTACCATAATTACAATTTTCTATTTATTCCAACATTGGTAGTTTTCAAATAAGATGTTTATGGTGGATGGAAAGTCTAATCAATATATTTAGCCACAACTACTAGATGTCAACAATAACTACAAGTTGAATCTTATGCCATATTAATTATCTCATGTCACTTTTCATTTAATTTCATTAACCTAGTATTGTTAGCATGAATATGTAATTCCTTAGCAACTTCTTCTTAACATCAAATGATTCATTAAAATAATTTGAGGGCCTCTAATGTAAAATTTTCTCCAATGAGGAGAATTGTCTTATTCAAATGTAAGAAAATTAACTCAGAAGTAAATAAGTATCAAGGTTTATGATAATTGGAAAAATATTAGAATTGAACTTGGAATGCCAAAGAAAATTGTAAATAGACTCAATTGAAGGAATTGAACTAAATTGTATTTTCAAGGTCCAATTTCTAATATGTTACATGTCCCATCTCAGGATTGCTCTCCTCAAATCATTTATATCATCTTGTATATTCGTGTAAGTGGTTTCCTCCTCGATTTACCTAGTGCACAAGCATCACATTTGTCATTTGGATTGCATTCATTCCTTAGTAGTTCATAACATTGATGCATATGCATCACATAGTTATCTTTGGAAGCATATTAATTTATTCTTACCATATAATCATAATTTGTATTCATTTCATAAAAGGAGTATCAATTCATATTATAAATATAGTTTTTACCATAGTAATTATCAAAATAATCATTCACTATGATATATTCACCACATCATAAGGGTTTTATAAAACACTCAAGTCATGGATGATATCATTACATCAAGAAATACCACATAGTTCTAAAATGCTACCTTTTACCATTCATTCCAAGCACATTGAATCATGCATTATCATTAAAATATCTATACACTATGACATATATCCAAAGGGTGTGATCCTACATACCTATGCATCTTGTAGATTCATCTCTAGATTTCAAGTTTCTTCAACAATTCCTCTAATTTTTTTGTATAATTAAATTAAGCATCAAGAAATTATCTTCAATATTTTATTATATGATCATGTTGAGCATCAAGATAGCATCAAAAAATGGAATATAAAAGACAATTGTCTTGCAACCCTATTACATGGTACATTGGTAATTATGTGTTCATAAAATAGGTTTGTAATATGTACCAAATTGTGAAGATGTATTAATGACGTGCTCTTGTGATATATATGTGCATATCCCTATGGTCATCACCTTCTTAGATGTGCATGTAGTGTGAATTATATCTTCAAACACAAGAACTCGATGCATGCATCTCTTCACATACATATGGATGGATGAGACTCATTGTTGAATAAGGTTGATTGTTCAGATGAGGTTTTAGCTTTGTCTCTATGTCTCTCTCCCACTCTCTCATGTGATGGATAGGGTTTACTTGTGCTACACTAAGAGGGGGTTGTAAAACTGTTTAAGAAGAAATTAGAAGTAATTTTTATAATCCTAATGCAAAAGGACTAGGTTCCTATAAACGATTTTTGGTCCAATATTTCACTAACTCGACCAAGACTAATTGGTTCCTGCTATATTTACTTAATCATTTAGTAAATAGACTACATATATTCCTTTCCAAGTCCATCCTTATGAATTTGACCCTATAGGAACTTACAATGTCGGCATTGATGATCATAATTGCCATTATATCTTCCAAAACAATGAGTGGCACCTAGCAATACATCATTGTAACCCAAGTAATAAGATCATTTGAAGATCAGCTCTAAACTTACTACAACCAAGGATATCATGTTTCATAATCGATTATCTTTAATAATTATATTGGAAAGGCACAAACACATCATCCTCAATCATTCATGTGCCTTCATCTCCAAGTATAATGTTGAACTTCATTTACACATATGAACACTCATGAGCATGGTCAAGCATTTCATGGTCTCACTTGTAACATATTAAAAATTGATCTCCTAGCCTTGGATACCCTAATATTAAGGATTGGATACCTTTGTCTTAGTTTAGGAATAAACCCCCAAACATGGTATAAGTTATACTCTTATAGACCTAAATAGGGTTAGTAAGTGTTAAATGAAACATGGATACATGATTAAGATAGTTGGAAATAAGTTTGAACATATACATGTAAATGATAATGATGGGAAACATCCTAATGGGAATAAAATGGATATACAAAATTATGGGGAGTTGGTTTGATTTGATTAGAACGATAATATCACAAAATATCTTTAAAATGAAATGCATGTAAAAGTAAGGAAAATCAATCATGTCGATATAATCTCAAAAAAATCTGATGTCAAATTATTATCCATAAACATATTTAATTGATTAATAAATATGGATATAACATAATTTAATAAATAGTCTAAAATAAGAAATTAGAAGTATGTTTAAGATCCTCATGTTTTGGTTAGTTGTGGGCCAAGTTTTATATTGAATGAATAATCATGTATGCATGTATTTCATTTAGGAGAGAATATATAAGAGAACTAAAAACTATTATATAATGTAATAGTTTGCTCCAAAAGTGGAAACAAATCTAAAATTCAGATTCTACATGCCTTAATTAGACTAGGGATCGAATCTAACATTATTTGAACCTTTTTTGTTTCCTCAAGTAAAGTCAGAACAAAAATACATCTTGAAAATTTAAATATAATAATAAATCATTTAATACCTATAGTTTGCTATAATACATATTTATTTGTTTTCATGCGACTTTTACTTTTCAAATTTGAATGGTGGAGTATGGGCTTCTATGGGTCCTTCGATCTCAACCAAATGGCATATGACATGTCATCAACCTCCAGTCACCCTCTTTCCTTTTCTAACAGTATCTCAAAGTATGGGTGATTTCTATTCTGATTTTCTTTCTCTATAAATGATATCTCGAAGATATTTCATTTCCCTCTTCCTTTTCTCATCAAGTTGCATCCTATGATCACCACTTTCACTATTCTTCGTGGCTTATAAAACTCTAGCCTATCCTCATTTCCAATTTGTGGACGCCCTCATTTCTTTCACCCTTTGTGCAATAGGAGAGTCTCCATAAACCAACCACCAACTCCAACGAACATGATCAAACCTTCAAGAACCCCCTCTTCATCATCTATGTGGTTTCCAAACTCCATCAGTTGTAGACGGTTGCATGTGTAAGGAGTGGGACCTGATAGTGGGCGCACTCAATGGTACAAACATGAGCGATAATGTAATTAAGCGACAGAAAGTATAACTACTTACAAAGTTACAAAATATTTTCATGTACATAACTTTCTCACCCTACGGGTGGTACATATAAAGAAAAGGTTGTGTCTATATACACATAAGCCCATACGCAAAGGGTAACAAGGCTATCTCAAGTTGTCCTTAAGTTCACCAATGATCTCATGATCATCCTGAGTCTTTGCCCTATAATGTACCTACACTTTAGTGGAGGGAACACCCAGAAAAATAGGGAAAAAAAGTGTATGTGTCGGCAAAAGTTGAGTATGTACATTAGAAGATTAACTAGGGCATTAATTAATTCACAAGTAAAGTAAGATGTTCCCATCAAAAGGGGCCATAAAAATTATGTAAGTTATAATGACAAGTAACAAGAGAAAGAATTTTTCAAAAGAATGAGGCAGTGTAAATGAATAATTAATATGACACTTCTTTCCATAATCAACAATCCAATCACATAAATATTTGCATGCTAATATATTTGATTAAAGTAACTATGACAGGGCCACGACATCACCGAGTCAATGGCCTAAGTAAAATGGGTGGAAAAAGAATACACTGGGCGGAAATAGCGTGCCCCTATATAAAAAGAGGTGAAAAGATGCACCCCAGGCAGAAACAGGTGTGCCCTAATGGTTACACATAAGCATCTACGATAGTTAAACTAGTCAAATTATCTAGCATGCATAAATAGAATGGAAAGATTCACTTTTCACAAACATACATGACATAATTTAGGCACAATAGCAGGTGGGGTCAATAACCCAATTCAACATGTAATAGTAATTTCAAAAGAATACAATAAGTCAAATTGAGAGTATATGATTTGTCGAACAAATGGAATAAGAACAAGTATTTCAAAATCTACCTCTTTATGGGAAAATTTAGTCCTATAATGTCCAATTATAAATAGGGAGGTTTACATACTTAGTCTTCACAACTAATGGTTAGCTTCAAAAGGTATAATAGGTCTCCAAAGTCGAGTATTCATCCTAGGAACACATTGTATACATTAGTTAAACTAAAGTGAACAAGTGTGTACATCCCTATAGATTTTCATATTGTTCATACTCGTACCCATATCACCTAGTGTCATTTTATGGTTGTTAATCTTATTAAGTGAGAACATGATTGATCATGTATCTACTTAGGTCTAATATTCATATTTAACCATATAGGTCTACGTATGTCTAGATTACATATATATTTGTAGTGATTTGCATTCTTCCGATGTAAGTTTTATTATGACATTCTCTTTCCTTATATCATATGATTCAAGTTTGGTCAATTGGGGTCAAGTGTTATACCATGTTAGTTATATTTATTAAAATACTCTTATTGTGGAGTCTAGGGTTTAAGTCTCACATACACTCTAATGGGAATACATATATGTCTCTTTTTGCACGTATGGATAAACTGATATATATGTGACCATTCTACTGTATTTTATTACTAGAATCAATCGTGTGTTACACACTTTTTTCTATCATATCCAATTCAAACCACTATAGATACTATCTATGTGTGTGTATTAGGGGTCTAATACTACCAAGATTTTTAGGATATGTTCCGCAACCGTTACTGAATTTCCATATTCATTAATTACCGGTACAATTACACCAATGTACATACATCATGCATAATCAAATCCTCTAGCATTCCAACTAGCTACATAATACATTCTTTATCATTTTTGCCCTTGGGAATGGTCTAGATACACAATGATCATGAGTCTCCAATTAGGTTTTAGGTCTATATTATCTTTCTCTAATCCAACTTAGTAAGGCAAAGTCTAAGAATGTTGAAGTTACTTGTATTTATAGGGATAATACTTAGCTTTCCTTTTAGGCAATCGAATGATATATTTCCCTAGCAATTGTGGTGTAATCCAAACATAAGAAAAGGAGAGATGAGTTCCACTTGTGTGGTCGGCACTGTTCTGGTTTTGATGGTCACTAATCTTGACAGCCAAGCAATATGGTGGAAGGTGACGATGCTATGAAGAGATGATGCATTCTCTATCTTTGTTGGAGCCTCCGTGATTCAATGCAGGTGTAGGCTGAGGGTTCTTTCTGCTAGGCCGCATGGAGTGTGGTGTTAGGAGGGGAAGGTGATAGACAACATCTGGGTGGTGAAGGTGGTTCTGGCTGGAATCCATGGATGGAAGTGCAGGTCTGCCATGGTGGTTGTAAACGAGAGGAAAGGAATCTTTCAGTAGCCAAGGTTGGGTGGAGGTGGACCGTGAGGCAATGGTAGGAGGAAGATGGAGGCAGTGTTGTAGTCATTGGTTATGGATTGTAGAAGAGCACGACTCGATGGTGGAGATGAGGTCGGCCTTACGGGAAAGCTTCCGCGTGTTGGATCTCGTCTGAGGGGCCATTGGTGACTCGCTGCATTGTTGGCCGGCGGAGCACCCTGCACGGCAGTGGATGCGATCTGGTCTCCTGTGCGTGAGGAAGTGACAAGGATCGGCGTCTAGGGCTCGCAAGGCTAAGGGAGAGAAAGAAAGAAGGGAAGAGAAGGGGATCGCAGAGCGCCTGTGCTTGCCGCTGTCATAGCGGGCGGCAGCTTTCCTTGTCATTGGTTGCGTCGGAGCAGGACACTGCTACTAGGGTTCGAGGAAAAGAGGAAGCATGCCGGCTCCCAGCCGGTCGGTGTACGTTCCTCAAGCCAAGAGGGTCGCATACGCTTGAATCTATAAGGGAGGAGGCGTTACAAGTATTTGTCTTGACTTGGGTAAAAAGTAAATCAATATAGTCAAGGCATATAAATGCAATGTAATTTGCATAAATTAAATGAATGGTCTATTAAATTCCAACTAAGATGAAATTTTATATATAGGTAGATTAGGGGTAGAACTACCTATATATATAAATTACTAGTTTTACATTTTAGGTTGGTTAAAGCTATTAAATAGAGTAAGGAATATGGTAAATACAGGACTTAAATGAGTATTAGAGTTTCACATAATTCGTTAATGAAATTATATAACAAATTTTAAGTTGAGTTCACTAACATTATCTAATATGTTATCGTCACTATATTTTCTTAATCCATATACTCTTAAGTATCTAATTTTAAGGGGAAAAAGATTAAGTATTGATATAATTAGCAGTGGTCCTAAAGAACGGAAAATTAAACTATATACTCAGATTTGAGTAGGTTACAACACACCGCTCCTTAAAGAGGATTCCGTACCCGAAATCCACCTAGTTATACCTAGTTCCTAATCAAAACATGAATTTCTAGCTCACATAAGTAATTGATCATTGCACAAAATTTCTTGTTAGCCTTATATTTCATTCCTAAGATGAACTATGTTGCTCCATACCTCTAGTCTCCATTATGCTATTATTACAGCTTATCTAGGAAGAAAACACCAATTTCTAGGATTAGCATAACAAGGTCCTATTAGGCATGTTTTTTTTGCACTGATATGGTGATTTGACTATTCACTTATCATTCTCATGATGTTACCTACTTTAGGTCAATAGGATTTACTATTGTTTCTATTTTTTTATTTTCCATTATTTGAGTTGGAATGATCAGTATTCAATAACTATGTTTCCTAGTAGTGTCATTAGATCATTAAAACACTAAGTTGGAAGCCTACGGGCAATTAGGAACAAAAAATCCAATAATTACTACCATAATTTGTATTACCATACTATTATTTCCTTTGTAAGCACTATTATTTATTTATCTATTTATTAATGATTAAGTGTATATGTATTGTCAGGGTGTAACATGCATATATAGCTCCTTTCATTTTAAACCTTGGGTTATATATCTGGATGATTATATTTATGGATTTTACTAAGGAGGAATAATTCCTTAAAGACTCATGACTAAGGATTTCATGTAGACTATCAAATAGATTAGGGTTAAGGTATAACATTAGGGTTTTGTTTGAAATCGTGGTTAGTGTTCACATTTGGTTATCATTGTGTTCTATATGTAACACATTGAGTTGGTCATCCAAGACTCTTGGCATACTCATTAACTTATGAGGTTCAGATTAAGGTATTGCTAATTCATTTACAATTTATTTTATAATGATCGTATGAATTAGATACATATTCATAAACTTGAACAGCCTTAGAGTATTTGTCCTAGCTTCCAACATAGAGTTTTCCTTACTATTTAATTACTAGTGGTTTGGGGTATGGAACATTAAGTTCAGACTCATTAGGAGTTGACCCTCTTTGTTTCAGACTCATTAGGAACATTAAGTTCAGACTCATTAGGAGTTGACCCTCTTTGTTTCCCTTTTCTTCATCAACCTAACTTAATATATTACCTAACATATGTTCGACATTTATGACAAACAACATAGGATTTAAAATTATCTCAATTATTGAAGTAACATTCACAGTGGTAGAATTAGCAATGCTTACTCAAAATCTTGATTTGGTGGTACCTATTTTTACATGATATTATTACCGAAAGTTACCAAAGATCTTCCTATTCCAATATTTATTGATTTCAACTATTCCTTAAATTAAGTTAAAACCCTATAGACTAAAAGGCTCTATCCCTTAAAGATTTCTCTATAACCTAACTAACCATATGGAGTCAATAAGGGTAACTAACTAGATCGCATTGTGTATACATATAAACTTCTTCTTCTTAAATGTTAAATCAAACTTAGGTGTAAGGTCTCAGAGTAGAACATTCCAGACAAAGGTTTCATCACTAAATGGTTTCTCTATGACTCTGACTTTCTTGTGGTTTTGACTTGGTTACCAAAACAATCAATAAGATATGAAAGTTTTTCTTTTATGTACATATACTTTTATAACGAAAATAAGTATTTTGATGAAAACATTATGATAAAAATCTAAAGATGGTGCCAAAATTGATCCAGGAACCAAGTCACCACTTTCGACCACATATCACATGTATCATCACTTCATTTCCTCAATGAGGCTTCTCTACGCACATCATCAAGGCATAGAACAAGCATATCCAAATTCTAGATAAGGAGGGGATACATGTTTCTTCTAGCATACAGTTAACTTCTAATAGGTCCTACTAGGCACGACCTCCATTATTCCACCATTCTCTTAATCATGACTTAGGCCATCCCATTCCAAAGCATCAAAAAAATTCATGTAGCCATAATAAGGAGAGACTAGGGTTTGTACTTCTCTAGTTGATTTACATCTATATTGTCATTACAAGTCCAAATGATTTTGATAGTCAATTTATTCCTTATCTCACATATCAGGTAAACTAATTACCTCTTAGCGATGAGAGAGTTGTCAACTCTTTAAGGATAAGCCCTAGATGTACCTACATCACCTAACCTCTGTGTAGGTGTACATCTAAAGTTCCAAGAAAAAGAGTATCCACTATATCTTCTAAGTATGATTGTCCCTCCATATGTCCTCTGGGGAAAATAACACGGCACATAGTTTTATTATGCAATCCCACTACATGATCACTCAATTGCATGACAAGGCAGATAAGCATTATTCCTACCTTATGGGTATGTGAGGGATGAAATCCCAAGGATAGTTACTTGAAATGTATATCTTCCTTCAACAACTCTAATTTAGGATATATCCTATGTTAACTAGGATAGTATCCAACCCTTGGATGGTGAGTTACAAAAAAATCTATTGAAATAACTCCATGTTGTAGGCAAGACAAGCCTAACCTTAAAGCATCTAATTCATTTCATCATATATTATCTTAGAACCTCTCAAAATCTACTCATGGCATTATTCTAAGTTTCTATCTGTTCATACTCATCCCACATAAAGTGTGTATCATAGGCATGCAAGAACACAACAAAAGCAAAGGTTTAATGACTTGTTCTAGGGTTACACACAATTATGTGATAAGTCTACCTACTCTCTATAGTAGAGGAATTGTCCTTCCCTAAGGAGGGAGGTAGAGGCTACTTCCTAGGAGAGTCAACCTTTATGTATAGAAAACTTCACCTATAAAGAGAGGGTAGGATTGATAAGAGTTTACCTAAAACTAGGTCATTCATATACTTAGTTTAGGATATATATACCAGCAAATTGTGTAGGGGTGAAATCCTAATTGGTAAACACAATTCATTGTTAGATATGACAACAACCTCTAAAGGGTGACCTACCAACTAAGGAACAATCTATGATAATTTGAAATAGTCTAGTTACCTACTGCTTAGGCTCTGATACCATTTTGTAAGGAGTGGGACCCGATAGTGGGCCTACTCAATGGTACAAACACGAGCCATGAAATAATTAAGAAGCAAAAAATATAAATATTTGCAAAGTTACAAAATATTTTCATGTACATAACTTTCTCACCCTACGGGTGGTACATAAAAAGAAAAGGTTGCATTTATATACACATAAGCCCATATGTAGAGGGTAACAAGTCTATCTCAAGCTATCCTTAAGTTCACCAAAGTGCTCACGATTATCCTGAGTCTTTGCCCTATAGTGCACCTAGAGCTGGGTGGAGGGAACACCTAGAAAAATAGGAAGCAAAAGAGTATCCATCGGTAAAATTTGAGTATGTACATTAGAAGATTAATTAGGGTATTAATTAATTTAGAAGTAAATTAAAATGTTCCCATCAAAAGGGGCCATAAAAATTAGGTAAGTTACAATGAGAAATAACAAGAGAAATAATTTTTAAAAGACTGAGGCAGTTTAAATGAATAATCACAATTCTTTCCATAATCAACAATCCAATCACATAAATATTTGCATGCCGATATATTTGACTAAAGTAACTATGATAGAGCTCGACACCACCGAGTCAATGGCCTAAGTAACATGGGTGGAAAAAAACACATTGGGTGAGAAAAGCATACTCATGTATAAAAAGAGGTGGAAAGACCATCCCCAGTGGAAATAGATGTGCCCTAATGGTTACGCATAAGGTCTACGAGAGTTAAACTAGTCAAATTATCTAACATGCATAAGTAGAGTGGCAAGATTTACTTTTCACAAACGTACATGGCATAATTCAGGCACAATAGCAGGTGGGGTCAATGACCCAATTCAACATGTTTATAGTAACTTCAAAAGAATACAATAAGTAAAATTGAGAGTTGATGGTTTGTCGAACAAATAGAATAAGAACAAGTATTTCAAAAGTTGTCTCATTATGGGAAAATTTAGTCATATAATGCCCAATTATAAATAGGGAGGAGTACATACCTGGTTTTCACAACTAATGGTTATCTTCAAAACATATAATACGTCTCTCCAAAGTGAGTATTCATCCTAGGAACACATTATATACATTAGTTAAACTAAGTGAACAAGTGTGTACATCCCTATATATTTTCATATTGTTCTTACTCTTACCCATATCATCTAGTGTCACTTTAGGGTTGTTAATCTTATTATGTGAGCACATAATTGATCATGTATCTATTTTAGTTCTAATATTGATATTTAGTCATATAGGTCTACGTATGTCTAGGTTACATATATGTATGTAGTGATTTGCACTCTTCCAATGTCAGTTTTTTTGTGTCATTTTCTTTCCTTATATCATATGATTCAAGTTTGACCAATTGGGGTCAAGTGTTAGACCATGTTAGTTATATTTATTAAAATATTCTTATTGTGGACTCTAGGGTTTAAGTCTCACATACACTCAAATGTGAATACATATATGTCTCTTTTTGCACGTATGGATAAACCGATGTGTGTACCATCCTACTGCATTTTATTACTAGAATCAATCGTGTCTTACCTGCTTTTCCTATCATATCCAAACAAACCACTATAGATACTATCTATGTGTATGTATTAGGGGCCTAATACTACCAAGATTTTTAGGAAGTGTTCCACAACTTTTACTGAATTTTCATATTCATCAATTACTGGTACAATTACACCAATGTACATACATCATGCATGATCAAACCCTCTAGCATTCCAACTAGCTACATAATACATTCTTTATCATTTTTGCCCTTACGAATAGTCTAAATACACACTGATCATGAGTCTCCAATTAGGTTTTAGGTCTATATTATCTTTCTCTAATCCAACTTAGTAAAACAAAGTCTAAGAATGTTGAAGTTACTTGTATTTATAGGTATAATACTTAGCTTACCTTTTAGCAATCGAATGATATATTTCCCTAGCAATTGTGGTGTAAGTCAAACATAAGAAAATGAGAGATGAGTTCCACCTGTGCGGTCGGCATTGTTTTGGTTTTGATGGTCACTGATCTTGAAAGCCGAGCAATATGGTGGAAGGTGACGATGCTATGAAGAGATGATGCATTCTCTGTCTTAGTTGGAACCTCCATGATTCAATGCAGGTGTAGGCTGAGAAATTTCTTGCTGCTAGGCCGCATGGGCTGTGGTGTTAGGAGGGGAAGGTGGTAGACGACATTTGGGTGGTGAAGGTGGTGCTGGCTGGAATCCATGATGGAAGTGCAGGTCTGTCATGGTGATTGTAAACGAGAGGAAAGGAATCTTTCAGTAGCCAGGGTTGGGTGGAGGTGGACCGTGAGGCAATGGTCGGAGGAAGATGGAGGCGGTGTTGCAGTTGTCGATTACGGATTGTAGAAGAGCATGACTCGATGGCGGAGATGAGGGCGGCCTTACGGGAAAGCTTCCGCGTGTTGGATCTGGTCTGAGGGGCCATTGGAGGCGTCGTTGCGTTGTTGGCCGCCGGAGCACCCTGCACGGCAGTGGCTACGATCTGGTCTCCTGTGCATGAGGAAGGGACAAGGATCGGCGGCTAGGTCTCGCAAGGCTAAGGAAGAGAAAGAAAGAAGGGAAGAGAACGGGAACGCAGAGCGCCTGTTCTTGCCGCTGTCATAGCGGGCGGCATTTTTCTTTGCATGTCGCTGGTTGTGTCGGAGCAGGACACGCTACTAGGGTTCGAGGAAAAGAGGAAGCAGAAGATGATAAATAGGAAAGTGCGGGACGAGGGACGGAGAGGAGAAGGGGAATAGATGGATGAGAAATGGAAAAGGGAGGAAAGGATGGTGGAGGAGAAACGGCCGCCGGCTCCCAGCCGGTTGGTGTACGAGATCCTCAAGCCAGGGGGATCGTGTACGCTTGAATCTATAAGGAGGGAGGCGTTACAAGTTTTTATGTCTTGACTTGGGTAAAAAGTAAATCAATATAGTCAAGGCATATAAATGTAATGTAATTTGCATAAATTAAATGAATGGTCTGTTAAATTCCAACTAAGATGAAATTTTATATATCGGTAGATTAGGGGTGGGACTGCCTAGATAAATTACTAGTTTTACATTTTGGGTTGGTTAAAGCTATTAAATATAGTAAGGAATATGGTAAATATAGGATTTAAATGAGTATTAGAGTTTCAAATAATTTGTTAATGAAATTATATAATAAATTTTAAATTGATGACTTAACTAATGATTTAGTCACTAACATCATCTAATATGTTATTGTCAGTATATTTTCTTAATCCTTATACTCTTAATTATCTAATTTTAAGGGGAAATGATTAAATATTGATATAATTAACGGTGGTCATAAAGAACAGAAAATTAAACTATATACTCAGATTTGAGTATGTTTCAGCATGGGCCTCGTCATGGAGATCCTGACAATCACACCACAAGAAAACCATCCAAAGCAACTCTGACCTTGCCTGTGAATCTTTATAGTGGTCAATTTGATCCTTGGATGGTATGTAACTTATCCCTCTTTCTCATCATTTTCCTTCTAATCTCTAGTGAGGTTGCATTTGGCGTTCCTTTACCTTACTTTGTCATGAGTTTTATCATCTTCAGATTTATGATGTGTTCTTGAAGATTGTTGAACTCTTTGTTTTCCTATGTCTGTTGTTTTGTTTGTGATGATACTTCATCTTGAAGCAACTTCGGTAGCAGCCAGTTTTGGGTTTTCAGGCATCCTTGCACCATGTTTTGGTGTTCATTGAGATCGGCAAATCATCATATAGTTGTTTCTTATCATTGTTGATGATCTAGCTTGACGATCTATGAGTTTGTTTTTAGTTTTTGAGCTTTGCATCAAATCAATGTATGTGTGGGTGTATGCACAAGTAAGGGAAGAAGATGAGTGGCGGTGTTTTAACTATAACGTCCTCATTTTTATTTCAATTTTGTCACAAAACGCATGTTCTATTCATCTTTTTGTCGCTTGGTATTGAGTTAGAACATGCAACTTCCAACCAGTTTCGGTGTACAATCTTACCATGTCATGCATCAATCTTATGGTATTGTAATGTGGGAGTTTTCTGGTCTTCTTCTCTTAATTATCTTTTGATATTTCAGTATATAATATATAGTTAAGTAATTCATAACTAACTCTAGGTAGCTCAGAAAAAATGTAATAAAAGATGTTTTGAAACCCCCAAAATTATTCTCCTTCTGATAGTATGTTTTTTATTATCAAACTCTAATATTATAAAATGTGATTTTTAAGGATTTTTCTAATTGGCAAAAAAAATATAAAATTCATATTTGATAATCTTTAAGTAATAAAATTAAAATAAAATAAAATACAAAGCAAAATCTAGAAAATATAAGCTACAATATGCCTTTTTATAACAAAATTAATTATAATAAAAAGATGATTTTTAGGGTTCATGTAATTAATGATATATTAACCCGAATTTCACATATATGATAATAGGTTCGTTGAAGATCTATTACTTAGGAATATCTAGAATTGATATGAGGTATTTTTCATCTCGTCTTGATTATATTGAGTGATCACTATGTTTTCTTTCTCTTAGTCCTTTGAGACATATTACCATATATGCATTCTCTCTATTTTGAGATATTGACTCATTTAAGTGGTTATTGACCTTTTTTATCTTCTTAAATTGTTGGGTTTGAAATAAACTACACTATTTGAGACATGGAATCCTTTATTCAAGTGATGGCTTCTTTTGGCCTTATGATGCATTTAATTGTGGGTATGGTTGAATATTTGGTTATGGGGTCTCTGACCCCACTTGATAATAAATGGATGTCCTCGACCCTTATTTGAGGATGATTATACATTAACTTGTCTGCCATATGTGTATGTGTGAATTGACTAGTCATAACTAGAAGTAGTGACACCATATTTATTCTAGGCAGTGAGGTTTTGGTTCTCTTGCCAATACATGAAGGTTTCACTCCTCTTGTAATAATTGATATTATGAGCATTGAGGTTTTAGTCCTCCTACCATGCATTGTGGTTTTAGTATCATGTAAATGCACCAAGATTTTAGTCCTACTATAAATACTACATTTATTGGCACTAAGATTTTAGTCCTCTTTCCCCTTGATATTGAATATATGGGTTCCTACCCTACTTTTTAGTAAATGTTAGTTTGTTAATTAACCTCCATGCAACTACTTATGTTTGTGAATTTGTTGATGTGACATTGTATTGTTCAAAGGGAAAGAAACTCTCTTACTGATTACTTCTTAAATGAAACACCTTTTTGTTCATTATTCATTTGATCATCCATTTGTATGTTTTGTTATCTTTCTCTTGATTTGGTAAGTCGTGATAAATACATTTTTGTCATATTCCCCTATTATTGTTGTGGCATCCAACTCACAAAAACAAGATCTACTTAAGCGGAAGCGAATCATTTGCAGAGGATTACTAAAAATCACTAAAAATTAAAACTTTTTGCATAGAAACCCAAACATAGGAAATATCTTTCATCAAGAACCAAAGTATAACATTTACATCATGGTTCATAAGTACATTACTCGTACCATCTCTTCTCGAGGATTGCATACAACAGTTACTTTGCCATACTTTACATCAGTAACATAAAACCTCAAGGCATCAAGCCAAAATCTCAGATCGATTCATTAAAAACACTAACTATAAATTCTGAGGACCTGAGAGTACAGAGACGACACATAGGACTACTATATATACAAAACTTGGCAGCCAGTGCCTCCACCTGAGTTATCACTATTGTCCCTGTTGCTGCTGCTACTTTTCCCTTGATATAGGGTTCCTACTTCTTCTTCTGCGTTTACCTAAAAAGTTGGATCTCACGGGGGTGAGACAATTGTAAATTGCTCCAGCGGGAGATATAACTCTCCGCCAAAACATTGTTATAGCAGTTTATTATAATAAAACTGAGCAGGAGTTCTTATATATTAACAGTAGTATTAATCATTGAATGAACAGAGTAAAGTAATCTCCTTTCCTAAGGAGAGCATTGCATTTATCCATGGTAGAATCATAATTCATCCATCTACTTGCAATGAGTATAAAGAGATATGAATAACATCTATCAACTAGAGATGCATAAAAGAAATGTAACATCAGCCAATGAATTTCTGTATTCAATCCTTAAGCAAACATGCTATATGGATGATTACATTTTCCAATCACACTTATGCCCTGAGGAGATGAGGTATACCGCTCATACTCCAACTGACCACTGCGAAGTCAAAATCGGTACCATACAAGGTCAATGGAAGAACTGGCTTCCAAGACCCCTCACATCTCAGTCAGTGCGAGATCACATGCAAGACATCTTGTGTCTCTGTTATATAGCTTTCCAGGGTATACTGGCAACTTCGCTATAGAATTACAGTGGCGTGCTGCACTCTCTTCGCAATCGTGAGATTTCATGTTTATCTCCATCAATCCGGCATTAATATTATTGGGAGATGTGTACTGCATCTATCCCAATCATCGGGAGATTTGTGGTACATCCATCCCGGTACAATAATGAAGGATTGAGAGGTTTAATGTTTACCTTTCCTCAATTCCCTCATTAGGACGTCAGGATACATTCTCCCATTGCCCCCACATATTCAAAATATGCATTACGGGTTTTGCCGCGGAGCACCCGTTTCACCATCACCATATTACTGACGATGATGGATCTATGGTCAGGGCTCTACATGATATGATTTCACTTGATTAATTAAGTACATTAACATATTTTTTTAGCATCAGTCAAGTTCTCAGATAGGAATTATTATGACAATTGCTACAAAGAAACATGTAAGCTGTTATCTATATCTTTACCAGAACTTATAATGCATTGGGATCTTAATCCCTTATCTCATTACTTGAAAGTTCACATCTCACAGCAACATCATTAAACTACTTATCAAAACTGGGTATTCATACCCTCAGTTCTTCACTAATCACTATTACCACTTGTTAGGTAGCTATTACCTTTAGGTCCTCAGACCGAGGTATACATGATACTTGTTACACAAGCATCTCACATGGCTCATAAGGCCCATTAAGTGTCTTGTCACCTTTCACTAGGCAACAACTTACTCATATGACTCATAAAGTCCATGCCCATTTTGTTACTTTTACTAAGCAACAACAACATCAAGGCACATAAGGCCAATCAACATTTTTATTATATAAGTGTCATAGCTCAAATCTGTCTATGTTCATCATCTCATGATATCTGCATGGTTAATAGACATGATAACAGTCATATAAATCATTTATCTCATCATGTGATACAATAGTAACACCACCATTTCGTTATTAGGATTTGGGTTTACTATCAAATAGGATTTTTCATCCTATTACCCAAAATTAGGGTTAGGATTTCCCATTACACATAAATTAGGGTTTATGTTCATTTTATGATTCCAACCCTAAATTATTGCTCCACTCCTCTAGGAGCTTCCATTAATATCATAAGCATTCACTCATGCTTACTACTCTCACCATATATCATTAATCATTCTCAATACAAGGTATGAGTTTATTTCTCATACTTGTCAGGGTATGATTACATTATACTCATTAGTTTGGCTTAACCCCTTTCTCAAGGTATATTAACCTATCCTTAACAAGGTGTATCAAACTCCTTACATTTCATTGTGCCAATTTACATAACACACTTCATGTATTTCTTATCCAAATATATTGAATTTAAAGTGCATCAAGGTATATCATTCCTGAAGTGTGGAATGTGATGACTATCATATCTTGATGTATCACTTTTCTCATCACTTCTGACTCTGTTGAATTAACCAACTTATCTTGTATTAAGTTATTTCCCTCTTAATACTTTCAATCACTAACCTATCACCTTTAGCATGTAGTGCATAGGTCACACATTAGAATTGTCCAACTATCTTTAATGATATGGACTGATCTAATGATAAAGGCATTGCTTACTATAAGGTTGCTTATAATCAACGACTTGAAATATTTCACCTTTATAAGGTATTTCTTTCTATCTCATCATTAGGGTTTTCTTATACCATTACCTAAAGATTAGTGTTATGGTTTATTGTCCTATTACCCAAGATTAGGGCTTTATGTATTATAACTCCAAATTAGGGTGTCACATATCTTCACCCTTATTAGAATCACTCATTACAACATTGCATTATAGCTTCGTGAGGTATCATCCTAAGTTAGGGTTTCTCATGGAATCACCCTCAATTAGGGTTTCTCATGGAATCACCCTTAATTAGGGTTTCGTATATCATTACATGGCATCACCCTGGATTTGAGTCTTACATCACATCATTACATCAGGGTTCCACATACATCATTCTAACTCAGGGTTTCTCATGGCATTACCCTAGATTAGGATTTCACATGGAATCATCCTCGGTTAGGATTTGCACTTTAATTACTCACAAATTGGGTTTACTATTCATCTCAATTAGAGTTTCATATAGAATTACCCATAATTAGGATTTTCATATCATTACCCTTAATTATAATTACAACATTACCCTAGATTAGGGTTTCATTTAGAATTGCCCTGAATTAGGTTTAGGGTTCAATAACCTTGTCAATTAGGGTTTATGCTCATGATTAGGTTTCATGATCTCTTTGCTAAGGATCATACCCTTAATCACCACATTCCATTCTGTCATCCTTTCAACTTGATTAGGTTATATCAACTCTTCAATCAAGTACATACATCTATGATTGACATAGTGTACTAAGTTATTATTCTTATAAGAAATTAGGGTTTACCCCTTTAATGGTACTAATTATTTAGGTACTTTTAGGATTTCAACCTTTATACCTTCATTGATTACCATCATTATCAATCATTGGAACAATCATCAGCTTCAATTTCCAAATGATTGAATCACAATTGACCTTTGTTCGGTTTTGAGATTTCATCACCAAACGGTTTTGAAACTGTTTGGTCTCCAAACGGTTTTGAAACCGTTTGACCCCAAACGGTTTCAAGACTGTTTGGACTCAAATGGTCTAAATACTTTTTGGGCCAAATCAGTCTCAAAACCACAAGGGTTCATTAGATACATTCATCAATTGGTTGAACATAATTTGCTACATTGAAACCTTCAATCAATTGAGTTATTGAAGTTCAACAATTATTTCCCCTTGGATTTTCAATCCTTCAATCACCACCTTTGACCATCCATGCGGTCTTGAGGTGCTTGACCTCATGCGGCCTTGAGGTGCTTGACCTCATGCGGTCTTGATCTCACGGTTTGAAACTGTTTAGGAATTGTATGCTCAAAACCGTTTAGCCAAAAGTGTCTTTGAGATCGATTGAGTTCAAACGGTTTGGGATCGTTTGGTCCCAAATGGTCTTGAGACCATTTGGTTCCAAATGGTCTTGAGACCTTTTGGACTCAAATGGTCTTAAGACCATTTGGTCCAAACCTCCTCAAAACTGATTGGGCCAAAAATGGTCTCAACCACTCATATTGATTTAGGGTTTCCAAGGTTGATTCCCTCATTAATTGATTTCATGTAACCACACACCAATTGAACATAACATCATACTTAAATTGAGCTCAATAAATCATCCTTCAATTGATTTGACTTTCATTTGATCATCAATTAGGGTTTTGAACCCAATTGGATTAGGGTTTGAAATTGATGAACCTTCAATGTTAGTCATTGTGAAACTAATTACTTTGAAATTATTGGACCACCATCCAAATTGGACATGAACTGACCTCAAACGGTCTTGAGGTCATTTGGATGACCTCCAAATGGTTTTGAAACCGTTTTCCCATTCCATCATGAAAAATTCATGAAATTACATTAGGGTTTAAGTCATTGAATTGATCACCAAATCAGCTATTGATTTCATTTCAATTTGGTACCTTTGGATCTTCAATTACCCAACCATACTCAACCCTAGACCTCAAAATGGTCTTGGTTGACCTCCAAATGTTTTTGAAACCGTTTAGGTGATTTCCGAACAGTTTTGAAACTGTTTGGGTTAATCAACCCAAAGTTCTAAGTCAATCAATTAAGAATTCAGCACTTAACTCAATTAGGGTTTCCAATTGAAGGATTGCACATACATTGAATCAATCAATTGGATCCATTGGATCATCATCCAACATGTAGTAGGGTTCAGACCTCAAACGGTCAACCCATATAAACAGTCAACACTCTCATGAGGTTTGAGACTCAAATCACCAAACGGTTTGCAAACCGTTTAGTCTCCAAACGGTTTGGTGAAACCATTTGGACCATAATGTTAAAACCATTTTCAATTGATATTTGGGGAGGTGTGTGCTTATGATGATGTCATCATCATCAAGCTCTAAACCCACGAAACTTGTTGTGATTTTCATGGTGATTGCATCAATCAACCAAACAAAATTTCGAGAATAAAGAAAGGATCATCAATTGATAAGGAATTGAATGCAATAGCAATATTAAAGGTTCAAGTTATAAAACCCACCTCCAATTGAGATCCAAAGCTTCAAGCTCACATCAACAATGGTGGATGAAACTCCTTTCACTATCCCAAGGCTCGTCCTCAAGATTTGAGTGAAAAGGAATGGTTAGAATTGAAGAGGGGATCGAGATAAGAAGAAATTATGCATTGATTTGTGATTTCCACCATGGATTCAAGGTGAAAGAAGGTCAAGAAGCCTACCAATAGGTTGGGGGTCGTCTTCCTAGTCCTCCAAAGCTCCCTTTGTCGTTTTCCAAGCAAAGGGGAAGAAGGTGATTCGGAAAAGCCTTTGATTTGGCTTGTAAAGGGTGTTTTTAAAAGAAAATCAATGAGAGAGAAAATGCCTTATAAAAATCATTTAATTCCAAAATTAGTGCCGCCTCTCCCCCCTCAATTCCTTGGATACGAGGATATCTTATTTGCCTCTTATTCCTCTCAATTATCCATGATTTAAAGAAAAGAAAATTAAGCACCTTAAATCATATTATACTAATATCCATAAGTGAGTGGATATTTCTTTTTCTTATAATAATGTGAGTGAGTTATCCACTTCCTTTGGATATTTTCGTGATTTTAGAGGAAAAAACTCGACCAACCCCTTTGCAAGTTCATCCCTCAGATTTTGGTTGAAGGGTTCTTCAATTAATATATTTCTTTTTGCATTAAATTGAATTAGGGTTTCAATTATGCATAAATCTTGATTATTTTAATATCAAGATTCTCTCTTCTCCAAATTAATTCAAATGAGGTGCCCCTCTCATTTTATTTGCTCTACATGATGCCATAAAACATGAGGGACTATTTTGAAGTGTTAATTTGCATATTGAACCCTAGGTTTTGGGTAAATTGCACTTTACACCAAAACTAGGTTTTAATGCACAAACATTGCTTTATCAGCTCTTTCTTGGTACTCAGGCTTGTGAAAGCCATATCACTACATCATTTTCATTCTCATGATGCTTTAACACATGAGGAACATTTATTCATGTAACATTTTCAAGTTAACCCCTCAACTTGGGTAATTTGCACTTTAGTCCAAAATAAGCAAACATTGCTTCAACATTATTCAAACATGACCAAAATTGAAACATAAGTTCCTCTTGAACCTTAATTACTTTTCAAAAGATAAAATTAAGGATCTAATTAACTCTCTTAAGAAAAAACTCCCAGGGTTTAGGCATAACACAGGTCAGGGATATTACAAATTATAAACCCCTAACAAGGATTTCGTCCCCGAAATCCCAGATAAAGGAAGACAAATATTATTCATTCATAATACTATCTAGTCTCCACATAACAATTCATTATTATGGAGACACCATAAATCTTTGATCAACTCCAAGTTATTCCACACAAATTTATCATGGAATGGTTCACACGGGATGTAAGGACCCTGACCTCCATTTAGGGCTTATCCTAGTTGATTTGCTTAACCCTGGTGTTTAGTTGCTTGCTAATCACCTTTAGTGGTTATTAGGGTTTGTTTGTGCTTTGTTGAGAGCTGGAGGTGCTACTTGAAATTAACCCAAGTCCAGGGTTGTTGAGCAAGTTTGTCACCTTGAGAAGTGTTCTTCTCTCTCCTTGCTTCCTCTAGTGTTGAGAGGAAAGGTTGGGCTCATTGCTTGAATTGCTTTGGGCTTGTATGAGCTTGTTGGGCCTTGAGATGCCTTGCTTGAACCTTACCCTTGCCTTGTTGGACCTTGTGTTGGGCAGGAGTGCCTTGTATCAGCCTGGGTGTATCATCCAGGGGGTGATGTCGGGCTTGAGTTGGGGTGTGTCGCCCATGGACCTCCCTTTGACTCTTTGACCTCATTTGTGTCACCACTAGTGGACACTTGGTGCTTGATGCTTGCATGTGGCAATGGCCTTGGACATGTGTTTAAGGCAAGTTAGAGTGGTGGCATTGCCAATGGACAAGTATCCCTAGGTGGGCGAAACCATGCCTTATTTTACCTTGGTTTCTCCTCCATCCTCTCCTATATATGTGTCCCCTTTCTCTTGCTAAGAATCCCTTTAGTTCCTTAGTTCCCCTCTCCCTTTGGTTGCACGACACCTCTTCCTTTGCTAGCTTGGTGGTCGATCCTTATCTTGGAGTGTTCTTCTTCCTCCTCTTGAGGTGGCTGAAGGTGTACTTGGAGCTAGGAGCTTGGAGCTTGCTTAAGGCAGGTTACATAACTCCTAACCCTAATCATATTACCTTCTTCTATGTTCTTGTATGTTTTCTTATGATCATAATCGGCCATGTATGTTTCTAGTTAAGTTTCTTGCTTAGTTGTACCCTAGTTGGCCAAACCATGTCTTAGGGTTTCCTTGTTGAGCAACACTCCTTTCCCTCCTTGGTATAGAGAAGTGAGCTTGAGCTCTAGTAATCTGAGCAATACCCCTCTCTCGTTCAAGTTGAGAGGTGAGCTTGTGTTCTAGTTGCTTGAGTAAAACCCTCCTCTCACGATGGATTCGATAGGTGAGATTTGTGGTAGATGTAGACCTATGTGGGGGTTGATCCTTGTAGTTGCCCAAGTTGTGATAGAGGTTGTACAAAACCCCTATCTCTTGGTTGTTGAGAGGTGAGCCGATCTTCTTGATCAATCAAGGGTTTGGTGCCCTTGTGCTTGAGGTTGATGATGATCTTACTGAGTTGCATCTTGCACGATATGGTTTTGGGTTGGTGTTACCTGATACCCTCCCTTGATCTATAGTTTTGGGTTGTTGTGATGAGGTTGTGTTGGGCGATACACCTTGGTATTTTCCTTTGTGTGTTGGGCGTTATGCCTTGCTGAGTGCCCTGCCCAATACACCTAGCTTGGGTAGTGGCTTGGTGTCGTTATACCCTGAACGTTATGGAGCTCTGAGGGCTAGCCTTGTGGGGGCATCATGGTTTGGTGGTGATGCATGACACATAGGTGCACGACGCCCCTGGATGCATGACACATAGGTGCACGACGCCCCTGGATGCACAACACATAGGTGCACGACGCCCCTGGATGCATGACACATAGGTGCACAATACCCATGGATGCACGATACACATAGTTGCATGACATTCCTTGAGGTGGTAGCCCGACACCCTTGTTGTGATGGGTCGATATGTTGTTTGGGAGGAAAGTTACCCTGCCTGATACCATCTCTAGTAGGGGTGCCTTTCCCGTCACACTTCTTGTGAGGGCAGTGGGCACTTCTAGTGAGGGTCATGTTCCACCCGGAAGCCCATCTGATAGTTCTTTATCGTGTGATCACATTCTTGTTGTTAAGAGTTATGGTTATGGTTCGTGAACCTTTGACATGTTTGATAGTAGTGAGGTACTTGATATGGTAGAACGCACCTATGTAAACATGACATATCTGAACTCTAATGCCATGATATTACATGTGTTTATGATCATCTTGAAATCATACATATATAATGATAAGTTTGGAAGTATATGAGTTGCTTCACATGATTTTATGACCCATGTCTATGGTCACAGGTTGAGGCATGAATGATAAAGAATGCAATCATCAATGTTGCCCTATATTGACAGTATAATCATTCTATTAATCTATGAGGGTTTTAGTTATCTCTATGATTGTGTATACTAACCATGTAGGTGTTTCATGCGGATGCATAGCCAGGTAAGGGGCTATGAGATATATATGTTTGAATAACACTACTTTGATGGTCATTCTTGATGATGAGATAACATGCATCACTAGTCTTATGTGTTTTGGTCTGAGGACCTGGGTTTGGCTAAGTGCCTAGTTGAGGTGTTATCCTCTGATGATGAGATCTGGGATTGTTATTTCCAGTAATGAGAATGCCTTAAGAGGTAGTGGTTTCTTATTATGAGGGATTGAGATCCCGAGATAGTGTGATGATGGTGATAACAAGGTAACTTAATGTTATGAATGTGTTACAACCTGGTTGCCTCAACAATCTACTTAAAATATACTAATTAATTATAGTGAAATATTTCATGTAGTTTTCCCTGGCCATAGATCCATCATCATCAGTAGCTGGTGATGGTGAAACGGGTTCTCCTGCGGGTTAACCCGGAGCGCATATTGTTGAATGTGCGAGGTTTCTCCTAGCCTAAAATAGTGAGGATTCGAGTGCAGCTGTGGTTGCAGGCTTGGGATAGATAGAGCATGGTGAATAGGACCATGGCTCAATGTGATAGAGCATGAATGCGTTCATGGCTCAGGGAGCACGGTGAACTGGCCCGTGGCTCAGATATACTAGTGCCGAGACCTATACCAAGGCGGGCTAGAGAAAGGGTAGCCTGCGGGATCTAACCCTGTGGTTGAGGCCACTTAAGCATGAGATTGCAGTCCTGCTTTAGTTCTCGTGCAGTTACCATGAGGTGGGAGGTCGTGGAGTCCAGCTCTTCCATTGACCTTATATGGCACCGGCTCCGGGTTTCATAGCCGTCGGTTGGATTTGAGGGATACAGCTCACTTCCTCAGGGCATAACAATATGTAATCTAGTCGAATAGTATTTATTGCTTAAGGCAGAACACGGAACATTGATTGAGGCCTTGCTTTTGTAGTTGATCTTGTTATACATTTCAGTTACTTATGTGTTCCTCATATTATGTGGTAAGATCTTACAAATATTATCGTGTCAATCATGTTCCATAAAGAAATACTTGGTTATATGCCTTCCGTACATCTTGGTAAGCTTGATGGTATGAATAGCTTTGCTTAGTATGCTTCTCTTATTCTACATGTTATCAGTTATGTGTTGTTATTGCTTTAATCTTTTTGAGGTTTTACGATTTTGGCGGGGAGTTATGTTTCTCGCTGGGACTGTGTGTCTCACCTTGTTGGTTTACAACCTTTTTATGTGTTCGCGCTAAACGTGGTGGTGGTCGCGGGGTTGCGGCCGAGCAGTAAGATGAGCAGTAGAAGGTAAGAGATGGATATGCTACTATTTTGGTTGTTTTGTAGTAGAGTCTTAGAGTCATCCATGTACTCTCAGGTCCTCAGAGGCGTTTTGACGTTGTTTCACGATGTATAGTTGATGAAGCTTTGTATATCCTACTACTGGTCGGATGTGGCCCGTTATGTATATAAACAGGTTATGAACTCATGTGATGACAAGACAGCTTCCATGTTAAGCTGTAGACACGTATCAAGACTTATAAATGTTTTTATAACCTATTTTCTTGTAGGATGAGGATTTGAATGTAATAGTTTCTTGGTTTATCTATTTGTCAAAATCAGTTTTAATTAATCCGTGTTTTGGTAATATGTGGTTTATGGTGTTTTCCGCACATTTTCGCATGGCACCTCATTGTCTGTGTGATAGAGGGATGTGTCGCCACAAGTTTTTGGTATCAGAGCTCTAGGTTTGCTGAGTCTACAGGGATATAGGACTAGGTTGTGTATGTTCTTGTGAGATTTCTAGATTTTCTTATAATTATCTTTTTCCCTCAGCGGAAGAAAAAGCTAAGTTGTCTAGAAACCATGAAGAACATGTTGCCGAGAGCAGCGATGCTGCATCAGTTGATGGAGCTGAAGGGCAGGCACATGGAGATCGGGTGCCTGAGGTCCCCCAACTTGACCCAGCCATTCTCGAAAACCCTGCCTACCAACAGCTTATGGGCAGATAATGGCTACGATGAATCTCATGGTAGAGAGATTGCCAGTGCCTCCGCTGAGAGCACAGGCTCCTCATGGTGAAACATCAGGTATTGGGAAGACCTTTGAGCGGCTTTGCCAAGTCGGAGCTTCGGACTATGCTGGGACGGCTAATCCAGTAGATGCAGATTTGTGGATGACAAGTCTTAAGAAGGCTTTCTGGATCCTCGACATCCCTGAAGCAGACAAAGTCAAGCACGCTGTCTACCTTCTGAAGGGTAGTGCTGGCCACTGGTGGACCATCGAGGAAGAGAAGTGACCCAGTGAGGTGATCGGTTGGGAGGTTTTCCAGCACGAGTTTGTCAGCAGATACTTTCCGAAGATGTATCTGGACGAGAAGATCAACCAGTTTGAACGCTTGCACCAAGGAGCGATGAATATCACAGAGTATGAATCCAAGTTCATGGACCTGTTGAGGTTTTGTCCTCACATGGCAACAATGGATGATGAGCGAATCAGACATTTTAAGAAAGGCATGAGTGCTGAGATAACAACACTTGCTTCTGCATTGGAGAACCGAGAGTGGTTTGCTACATTTGTAGAATCTGTCCAGAGGATTGAACGATCAGTTGGGGAGAAAAGAGAATCCATGTCTAAGAAGAGGCATGCTCAGTACTAGGGACAGAGGTTTGGTGGCTTCAAGAAGCCGAGGTTTTCAGCACCTTCTGGGGTAAGAGGTTCCAGTGCACTGTCACAGTGGTCTTCGAGTAAGGGAAGAGGATATGGTTCTTCACCGTCAAAGGCACATAGTACAGCTTCAGTGGCAGTGACAGGGCCATCTAGGCCATAGTTTGAGGATAGGGCATGCCATATCTGCGGATAGATAGGGCATTTCAAGTCGAATTGCCCAAGTAAAGATGTTGAAGTGACACAGCAGCTGAGGCAGAATCAACAAGGGTCAGACTGACAAAAACCCAGTAGTATTAGAGGGCAAGGATGCGGTCAAGCGTCACAAGCAGGATCGTCTGCTCAAGGAAGCAGAGGACGTGGACAGCAAGCAATGGCTCGATTCTATGCTATGAGTCAGCCGGAGGCGATAGTCAACATGTGAGTGGTGGTAGGTCAGATGGAGTTATCTCATTCTGATTTGTCTTCTTCTTGCTTTATATCTATTTTGGTTGACCCGGGTGCTATGCACTCTTTTATCACACGTCCTATGCTTGATAACTGTCTGTTACCTGTTAGCTGTAAGAAATATAGCTTGTTGTTAGAAACCCCTCTTGATGGTTCCTCGATGCTTCGAGAGGAGTGCCCATCTTGTGTCTTATCTTTTTCAGGACATAGCATACAAGTGGATCTTATACCACTTTATATGCATGGATTCGATGTGATCCTTGGGATGGATACCTTAGAGAAGTATAAGGTTATATTAGACTGTGGTTCCAAGCAAGTTGTGTTTGAGGTTTGTGGAGAGAAGTGGATCTTCCAAGGAGATAGGAAGATTCTTCCGACGTGTCTAGTATCAGCGTTGGTGACAGAAAAGTTGTTACGGCAAGGATGTAAGGCGTTCTTAGCTCACATTGTCGATACCAAGGCGAAGGGTCCTAGCCTTGAGGAGGTGGCAGTTGTCTGAGAGTTTGCATATGTGTTTCCTGATGAGTTCCCCGGTGTTCCTCCACCCCGAGAGATTGATTTCGAGATCAATCTGGTTCTAGGAACATAGCCAGTTGCACAGACACCATATAGGATGGCTCCAGTAGAGATGGCAGAACTAAAGAAGAAGTTATAAGAGTTGTTGGAGAAATGTTTCATCCGACCAATTACGTCGCCTTGGGGTGCTCCAGTGTTGTTCGTTAAGAAAAAGGACGGATCAATGCGGCTATGCATAGATTATCGGCAGTTAAATAAAGTCAGGATCAATAATAAGTACCCGTTACCGAGGATAGATGATCTATTTGATCAGTTGTGTGGTGCTACAGTGTTTTTCAAAAATCAACCTACGGTCTGGATATCATCAGTTGAGGATTAAGGTGGATGACATACCAAAGTCAGCTTTTAGGACAAGGTATGGTCACTATGAGTTTGTGGTTATGTCGTTTGGGCTAACCAATGCACCTGCTGCTTTCATGAACCTGATGAATCGAGTGTTCCATCTGTTTCTAGATCAGTTTGTTGTAGTCTTTATAGATGACAGCTTGATCTACAGTTAGGACAGTCAGAAGCATGAACAGCATCTTCGACAAACGTTGACCCTCCTTCGCCAACACCAGTTGTATGCCAAGTTTGGTAAGTGTGAGTTTTGGTTGAAAGAAGTAACTTTCTTGGGTCATATGATATCTGTAGAAGGATTTAAAGTGGACCCGAGGAAGGTGGAGTCAGTTGCAGAATGGGAACAGCCGAAGACGCCGACTGAAGTTGATAGTTTCCTGGGATTAGAAGGATACTACTGGAGGTTTATCAAGAAATTCAGTGTGATTGTGTTGTTGATGACAAAGTTGACTAGAAAGGATGTACCTTTTGTCTGGAATGATCGTTGCCAGTAAGCTTTCCACAGTCTGAAGGAGAATCTGACTAGTGTTCCAGTGTTAGTCCTGCCAGAGCCTGGGAAAGGCTATATTATTTTTTGTGATGCTTCCAAGAAGGGCTTAGGATGTGTGCTGATGCAGGAAGACCATGTGGTTTCTTTTGCTTCGTGACAGCTTAAGAAACACGAGGAGAACTATCCGACTCATGACTTGGAGTTGGCAGCAGTGGTTCATGTGTTAAAGATATGGAGACACTATCTTTATGGGGAAGTATGTCAGATCTTTACGGATCATAAGAACTTGAAGTACATCTTCTCGCAGAATGAGCTAAACATGCGACAGCGTCGATGGATGGAGCTAATCAATGATTATGACTACACCATCGAGTATCACCCTGGTAAGGCGAACGTAGTAGCTGACGCACTTAGCCGAAAGTCTTCTTCTTCTTTTCCCACAAAAGGGGCACAGTTGAGTTCCTTGGTATGCCATAGATGGGATATGTTTGTCTCCTTGTGGCAGATGAATGTGTAGATGGAAGTTTCCTTGTTAGCGGGACTTTTAGCACAAATGCAAGTCAAGCCTATGCTGAGACAGCAAATCAAAGACACACAGTAAACAGATGATACAGTGCAGCTGATCAGGTCCGATATTGGTAGCGAAAAGCATGATGGGTTCCATGAGTCTGAGGATGGATTTGTTTGCTATCATGATAGGATGGTGGTCCCCGATGCTGATGATCTGAGGACGCTGGTGCTCAAGGAAGCACACACATTGATGTATTCTATGCATCTAGGAGTCACCAAGATGTATCACAATCTAAAAGACATGTATTGGTGGCATGGCTTGAAGAGAGATGTAGCCGAGTTTGTGGCTAGGTGTGCGGTATGCCAGCAAGTCAAGGTAGAGAATCAGAAGCCGGAAGGTACGTTGCAACCTATGCTAATACCACAGTGGAAATGGGATCACATAACCATGGATTTTGTAGTTGGTCTGCCCAGAACAGCTAGGAATCATGATTCCATTTGGGTGATAGTGGACATATTGACAATGTATACAGCCGAGAAGCTCGCTCAAGTATATGTAGATGAGATAGTACGCTTGCATGGCATACCATCAATGATAGTTTCTGACAGAGGTCCTCAGTTCACGAGTCATTTTTGGGAGCAGTTGCACAAAGCGTTGGGAACGCAGTTGATGTTCAGCACCGCTTTCCACCCCCAGACATATGGATAGTCTGAGAGGACTATTCAAACTTTGGAGGATCTTCTCCGAGCCTGTGTGTTGCAGTTCCTAGGAAGCTGGCATGTGCAACTCAGTTTGATGGAGTTCGTGTATAACAATAGTTACCAACAGAGCATTGACATGGCTCCTTATGAGGCCTTGTATGGCAGGAAGTGTAGATCTCCTTTATGTTGGTATGAGTCTGGTGAGTATCATCTTTTGGGTCCTGAGTTAGTACAGTAGACAACAGAAAAGATCAAAGTGATACAGCAACAGCTAAAAGTGGCACAGGACAGGCAGAAGTCTTATGCATACTATCGTCGATGACCTTTAGAATTCCAAGTGGGAGACAAAGTGTATATTAAGGTCTCTCCATGGAAAGGTGTGCTAAGGTTTGCCCGGAAGGGTAAGCTAGCACCCAGATATATGGGGCCATATCCAGTAATAGCATGTGTTGGCAAGGTAGCTTACAAGTTGGAGTTGCCTCCAGAGTTCCATAGGTTGCATCCAGTGTTCCATGTCAGTATGCTGAAGAAAAGTCACCCAGATATAGGGACAGTGATACAGCTAGTTGAGGTTGAGCTTGATGAAGATGTGACCTACGAGGAAGGTCATGTGATGATCCTTGACAGAAGAGTTAAGAAGCTGAAGAGGAAGGACCTGGTTCTTGTAAAGGTTCTTTGGCATCATCGTGGCGTTGAGGAAGCCACGTGGGAGCTTGAGGAAGAGATGAGGAGGAAGTATCCCTCACTTTTCTCTTCGGATTTCGAGGACGAAATCACTTTGTAGAGGTTTATATCTTGTAAGGACCCTGACCTCCGTTTAGGGCTTATCCTGTTTGCTTTGCTTAACCCTGGTGTTTAGTAGCTTGCCAATCACCTTTAGTGGTGATTAGGGTTTGTTTGTGCTTTGTTGAGAGCTAGAGGTGCTACTTGCAATTAACCCAACTCCAGGGTTGTTGAGCGAGTTTGTCACCTTGAGAAGTGTTTTTCTCTCTCCTTGCTTCCTCTAGTGTTGAGAGGAAAGGTTGGGCTCGTTTCTTGAATTGCTTTGGGCTTGGATGAGCTTGTTGGGCCTTGAGATGCCTTGCTTGAACCTTACCCTTGCCTTGTTGGACCTTGTGTCAGGCAGGAGTGCCTTGTATTGGCCTGGGTGTGTCGCCCAGGGGGTGATGTCGGGCTTGAGTTGGGGTGTGTCACCCATGGACCTCCCTTTGACTCTTTGACCTCGTTTGTGTCACCACTAGTGGACACTTGGTGCTTGATTCTTTCATGTGGCAATGGCCTTGGACATGTGTATAAGGCAAGTTAGAGTGGTGGCATTGCCAATGGACAAGTGTCCCAAGGTGGGTGAAACCTTGCCTTATTTTACCTTGGTTTCTCCTCCATCCTCTCCTATATATGTGTCCCCTTTCTCTTGCTAAGGATCCCTTTAGTTCCTTAGTTCCCCTCTCCCTTTGGTTGCACGACACCTCTTCCTTTGCTAGCTTGGTGGCCAATCGTTATCTTGGAGTGTTCTTCTTCTTCCTCTTAAGGTGGCCGAAGGTGTTCTTGGAGCTAGGAGGTTGGAGCTTGCTTAAGGCGGGTTACATAACTCCTAACCCTAATCATATTACCTTCTTCTATGTTCTTGTATGTTTTCTTATGATCATAATCGGCCATGTATGTTTCTAGTTAAGTTTCTTGCTTAGTTGTACCCTAGTTGGCCGAACCATGTCTTAGGGTTTCCTTGTTGAGAAACACTCCTTTCCCTCCTTGGTATAGAGAAGTGAGCTTGAGCTCTAGTAATCTGAGAAATACCCCTCTCTCGTTCAAGTTGAGAGGTGAGCTTGTGTTCTAGTTGCTTGAGCAAAACCCTCCTCTCACCATGGATTCGAGAGGTGAGCTTTGTGGTAGATGTAGACCTATGTGGGGGGTGATCCTTGTAGTTGCCCGAGTTGTGATAGAGGTTGTGCAAAACCCCTCTCTCTTGGTTGTTGAGAGGTGAGCCGATCTTCTTGATCAATCTAGGGTTTGGTGCCCTTGTGCTTGAGGTTGATGATGATCTTGCTGAGTTGCATCTTGCACGATATGGTTTTGGGTAGGTGTTGCTTGATACCCTCCCTTGATCTAGAGTTTTAGGTTGTTGTGATGAGGTTGTGTTGGGTGATACACCTTGGTCTTTACATTTGTGTGTTGGGTGTTATGCCTTGTTGAGTGCCCTGTCCAATACACCTAGCTTGGGTAGTGTCTTGGTGTCGTTATACCCTGAACGTTATGGAGCTCTGAGGGCTAGCCTTGTGGGGGTGTCATGGTTTGGTGGTGATGCATGAAACATAGGTGCACGACGCCCCTGGATGCATGACACATAGGTGCACGACGCCACTGGATGCATGACACATAGGTGCACGACGCCCCTAGATGCACGACACATAGGTGCACGATACCCATGGATGCCCGATACCCATGTATGCACGACATGCCTTGAGGTGGTAGCCTGACACCCTTGTTGTGATGGGCCGATATGTTGTTTGGGAGGAAAGTTACCCTGCCTGATACCATCTCTAGTAGGGGCGCCCTGCCCGTGACACTTCTTGTGAGGGTAGTGGGAACTTCTGGTGAGGGTCATGTTCCACCCGGAAGCCCATCTGATAGTTCTTTATTGTGTGATCACATTCTTGTTGTTAAGAGTTATGGTTATGGTTCGTGAACCTTTGACATGTTTGATAGTAGTGAGGTACTTGATATGGTAGAACGCACCTATGTAAACATGATATATTTGAACTCTAATGCCATGATATTACATGTGTTTATGATCATCTTGAAATCATACATATATAATGATAAGTTTGGAAGTATATGAGTTGCTTCACATGATGATATGACCCATGTCTATGGTCACAGGTTGAGGCATGAATGATAAAGAATGCAATCATCAATGTTGCCCTATATTGACAATATAATCATTTTGTTAATCTATGAGGGTTTCAGTTATCTCTATGATTGTGTATACTAACCATGCAGGTGTTTCATGCGGATGCATAGCCAGGTAAGGGGCTATGAGATATATATGTTTGAATAACATTGCTTTGATGGTCATTCTTGATGATGAGATAACATGCATCACTAGTCTTATGTGTTTTGGTCTGAGGACCTGGGTTTGGCTAAGTGCCTAGTTGAGGTGTTATCCTCTGATGATGAGATCTGGGATTGTTGTTTCCAGTGATGAGAATGCCTTAAGAGGCAGTGGTTTCTTGTGATGAGGGATTGAGATCTCAGGATATTGTGATGATGGTGATAACAAGGTAACTTAATGTTATCAATGTGTTACAACCTGGTTGCCTCAACAATCCACTTAAAATATACTAATTAATTATAGTGAAATATTTCATGTAGTTTGCCTTGGCCATAGATCCATCATCGTCAGTAGCTGGTGATGGTGAAATGGGTTCTCCTGCGGGTTAACTCGGAGCGCATATTTTTGAATATGTGAGGTTTCTCCTAGCCTAAAATAGTGAGGATTCAAGTGCAGATGTGGTTACAGACTCGGGATAGATAGAGCATGGTGAACAGGCCCATGGCTCTGTGGTGAACACCCCTTTATATAGGGTGAGTATCCACGCCCTAAGACAACTATTCATGAATCAAAGAATCCCTTTCCAAATAGGAAACCAAACCCTTCAATGAGAAGTAATATTCTCTCTCTTCTTCATCCTTTGGATATTCTCTATTATTTGGATATATAGGAATTCGAAAATCCTTTCCATTACTCTCTTTATATTTGCTTTTTAACCCATGGGCACGAATTTCTATTTTCCTTTACTAGCAACTATTTCCTTTTTAACAATACCACATAATCCATTAATAATGTATTCATATTATATTCTTATTTTCTTTTATAGGTATTTTCTCTTTCCTCTTTCTTCATTGGGACTCCTTGGATCCCAAGAAACTCTATTATTTCAAAATCCTCTTTATTGGATACTCATTATCCTTCTAGATGCATCAATATGCATTATTTCACATTATCTTGTTTATTTCTCATTAAAATATCTCTTTTTTGAGGATTTCTCTTTATTTCTCTTTTATCTTCCTCATTGATATGCCTTTTATCATTAGGAATCCTTGGGATACGAAAATCCACCAAGGATAACTCAATTATACCTCTTTTCACATATTTTCCTCAATTTATCATTATTTTCAATTTCTTTCTTAACAAGGAAATACTTAATTGATCTTTTCTTTTTCTTATTGCATTATCTTTGCAACTTTGGACTCCTTGGGACCCAAGGAACCCATTTGGCACGAAATCCACCTTTGGATTAAGTTCCTTTTGTCTTCTAGAGGTTTCCACACCTTTCTTTTCTCAAAAACTCAATTATTCATTTACTAATTGAATTTCCTTGTTATTGGGCCCAATAGCCAATAAAGCCCACAAAGCAATCATCAAGGCTATTATAACAAAATTCATGCATTCAATCAAAAGACATCATTATCTGTTCATTTATCTTTAATATGAGAAATTGCATCTCTCAGCAAATGAACCCAAAATTGGGGTTGTAACAACTATCATATTCCTCCCTTTTCATATTATCACAAGTATAAGATTTAACATTCTTGAATTTTATCTAGGCACCTCTTCTATACCTCATCCCTTTTTCATAGAGGTAAGAACAATATAAAACATCTATAATGTTTACTTATGCAAAATGTAAGTCCTCATAGGACTGATCAGGGAGAGCTCAATCAATTACTTTCTCAATTTAACTCAGGAAATCATAAAATGACATATTAGAATGACATTATTTTGTCTAACCTGTCATGATTCGTGGATGGTTTACTGCCTTAGGTTGATTCTGCCTCAAAGTTTGATTCATCATGACATTTCTGGCTGAGCAATCCCTTGCCAGATGTCCTACCTGTCTACATTGGTAGCAAATTCTGGGTGTCAGGTGTGGTCTAGAGGGTTCTTTACCCTTTTTGGATAGCCATTGCCTTGGTGCACTAGGCCCTGGTTGTACCGATGGTACCAAAAACTTCTTCTTTTTTAAACTACTAGGCCTATGTTCCTGAGTTTGGATAGGCCTTTTCTCAATTCTTCCTTTATATTCCATTTCTGGACAATTAGGTCTGATATGTCCAAGCTTCCTACACCTATGGCAGATCCTAGTTTCAAATTGTACCCTATTTCTTTCATCATTATTCATTGCTCCAACAGGCTGATGTTGAGCAGGAAACCTATTGGAGTTCAACACTTCATCATTTCCTATTGTTTCAACCTGTTGATGTTGATTACAAATCTTGTTGATATTCAAACATCATCATTGGGGGCGGGTAATCTAGGTTTCAATGCTAATGCACGATCTACTATATGCATCATAGATGTCCTAAATTGCTCAAATAGAGCAGGGAAAGTTGGGCTCTCTATCATGACTAGGTCAAACTGGGGATGTGCAGGTGTATGTTCTTCTCTGCTCTGATCCCCTGCATCCCTTCTTGGTGCAACATTGCTGCTTTCTACAGCAAACTCCTCATGTCACCCAGTCATCTTCAAGTTCTTCTTCTCCAATATGAGCAGAAGACACTATCAGATATACTGGAAGACACTAGAACAGACTCTACTACCTTATTCCTATGTCTCTGTAGACTCAGCGAATCTAGAGCTCTGATACCGCTAAATTGTGGCATCCAACTCACAAAAACAAGATCTACTTAAGCGGAAGCGAATCATTTGCAGCGGATTACTAAAAATCACTAAAAATTAAAACTTTTTGCATAGAAATCCAAACATAGGAAATCTCATTCATCAAGAACCAAAGTATAACATTTACATCCTGGTTCATAAGTACATTACTTGTACCATATCTTCTCGAGGATTACATACAACAGTTACTTTGCCATACTATACATCAGTAACATAAAACCTCAAGGCATCAAGCTAAAATCTCAGATTGATTCATTAAAAACACTAACTATAAATTGCAAGGACCTGAGAGTATAGAGACGACACATAGGATTACTATCTATACAAAACTTGACAGCCAGTGCCTCCACCTGAGTTATCACTGTTGTCCCTATTGCTGCTGCTGCTTTTCCCTTGCTATAGGGTTCCTGCTTCTTCTTCTGTGTTTACCTAAAAAGTTGGATCCCACGGGGGTGAGACAATTGTAAATTGCCCCAGCGGGAGATATAACTCTCTGCCAAAACATTGTTATAGAAGTTTATTATAATAAAACTGAGCAGGAGTTCTTATATATTAACAACAGTATTAATCATTGAATGAACAGAGTAAAGTAATCTCCTTTCCTAAGGAGAGCATTGCATTTATCCATGGTAGAATCATAATTCATCCATCTACTTGCAATGAGTATAAAGAGATATGAATAACATCTATCAACTAGAGATGCATAAAAGAAATGTAACATCAGACAATGAATTTCCATATTCAATCCTTAAGCAAACATGCTATACGGCTGATTACATTTTACAATCACACTTATGCCCTGAGGAGATGAGGTATACCTCTCATACTCCAACCGACCACTGCGAAGTCAAAATCGGTACCATACAAGGTCAATGGAAGAGACAGCTTCCAAGACCTCTCACATCTCGGCCATTGCGAGATCACATGCAGGACATCTTGTGTCTCTATTATATAGCTTTCCAGGGTATACTGGCAACTTCGCTATAGAGTTACAATGGTGTGCTACACTCTCTTCACAATCGTGAGATTTCATGTTTATCTCCATCGATCCGGCATTAATATTACTGGGAGATGTGTAATGCATCTATCCCAATCATCGGGAGATTTGTGGTACATCCATCCCGGTACAATAATGAAGGATTGAGAGGTTTAATGTTTACCTTTCCTCAATTCCCTCATTAGGACGTCAGGATACATTCGCCCATTGCCCCCACATATTCAAAATATGTGTTTTGGGTTTTGCAGCGGAGCACCCGTTTCACCATCACCATATTACTGACGATGATGGATCTATGGTCAGGGCTCTACATGATATGATTTCACTTGATTAATTAAGTACATTAACATATTTTTTTAGCATCAGTCAAGTTCTCAGATAGGAATTATTATGACAATTGCTACAAAGAAACATGTAAGCTGTTATCTATATCTTTACCAGAACTTATAATGCATTGGGATCTTAATCCCTTATCTCATTACTTGAAAGTTCACATCTCACAGCAACATCATTAACTTACTTATCAAAACTGGGTATTCATACCCTCAGTTCTTCACTAATCACTATTACCACTTGTTAGGTAGCTATTACCTTTAGGTCCTCAGACCGAGGTATACATGATACTTGTTACACAAGCATCTCACATGGCTCATAAGGCCCATTAAGTGTCTTGTCACCTTTCACTAGGCAACAACTTACTCATATGACTCATAAAGTCCATGCCCATTTTGTTACTTTTACTAAGCAACAACAACATCAAGGCACATAAGGCCAATCAAAATTTTTATTATATAAGTGTCATAGCTCAAATCTGTCTATGTTCATCATCTCATGATATCTGCATGGTTAATAGACATGATAACAGTCATATAAATCATTTATCTCATCATGTGATACAATAGTAACACCACCATTTCGTTATTAGGATTTGGGTTTACTATCAAATAGGATTTTTCATCCTATTACCCAAAATTAGGGTTAGGATTTCCCATTACACATAAATTAGGGTTTATGTTCATTTTATGATTCCAACCCTAAATTATTGCTCCACTCCTCTAGGAGCTTCCATTAATATCATAAGCATTCACTCATGCTTACTACTCTCACCATATATCATTAATCATTCTCAATACAAGGTATGAGTTTATTTCTCATACTTGTCAGGGTATGATTACATTATACTCATTAGTTTGGCTTAACCCCTTTCTCAAGGTATATTAAACATATCCTTAACAAGGTGTATCAAACTCCTTACATTTCATTGTGCCAATTTACATAACACAGTTCATGTATTTCTTATCCAACTATATTGAATTTAAAGTGCATCAAGGTATATCATTTCTGAAGTGCGGAATGTGATGACTATCATATCTTGATGTATCACTTTTCTCATCACTTCTGACTCTCTTGAATTAACCAACTTATCTCGTATTAAGGTATTTCCCTCTTAATACTTTCAATCACTAACCTATCACCTTTAGCATTTAGTGCATAGGTCACACATTAGAATTGTCCGACTATCTTTAATGATATGGACTTATCTAATGATAAAGATATTGCTTACTATAAGGTTGCTTATAATCAACCACTTGAAATATTTCACCTTTATAAGGTATTTCTTTCTATCTCATCATTAGGGTTTTCTTATACCATTACCTAAAGATTAGGGTTATGGTTTATTGTCCTATTACCCAAGATTAGGGCTTTATGTATTATAACTCCAAATTAGGGTCTCACATAACTTCACCCTTATTAGAATCACTCATTACAGCATTGCATTAGAGCTTTGTGAGGTATCATCCTCAGTTAGGGTTTCTCATGGAATCACCCTCAATTAGGGTTTCTCATGGAATCACCCTCAATTAGGGTTTCTTATATCATTACATGGCATCACCCTAGATTTGAGTCTTACATCACATCATTACATCAGGGTTCCACATACATCATTCTAACTCAGGGTTTCTCATGGCATTACCCTAGATTAGGATTTCACATGGAATCATCCTCAGTTAGTATTTCCACTTTAATTACTCACAAATTGGGTTTACTATTCATCTCAATTAGAGTTTCATATAGCATTACCCATAATTAGGATTTTCATATCATTACCCTTAATTAGAATTACAACATTACCCTGGATTAGGGTTTCATTCAGAATTGCCCTGAATTAGGTTTAGGGTTCAATAACCTTGTCAATTAGGGTTTATGCTCATGATTAGATTTTCATGATCTCTTTGCTAAGGATCATACCCTTAATCACCACATTCCATTCTGTCATCCTTTTAACTTGATTAGTTATATCAACTCTTCAATCAAGTACATACATCTATGATTGACATAGTGTACTAAGTTATTGTTTTTATAAGCAATTAGGGTTTACCCCTTTAATGGTACTAATTATTTAGGTACTTTTAGGATTTCAACTTGTATACCTTCATTGATTACCATCATTATCAATCATTGGATCATTGGAACAATCATCACCTCCAATTTCCAAATGATTGAATCACAATTGACCTTTGTTCGGTTTTGAGATTTCATCACCAAATGGTTTTGAAACCATTTGGTCTCCAAACGGTTTTGAAACCGTTTGACCCCAAATGGTTTCAAGACCGTTTGGACTCAAACAGTCTCAATACCATTTGGGCCAAATTAGTCTCAAAACCACAAGGGTTCATTAGATACATTCATCAATTGGTTGAATATAATTTGCTACATTGAAACCTTCAATCAATTGAGTTATTGAAGTTCAACAATTATTGGCCCTTGGATTTTCAATCCTTCAATAACCACATTTGACCATCCATGTGGTCTTGAGGTGCTTGACCTCATTCGGTCTTGAGGTACTTGACCTCATGCAGTCTTGATCTCACAGTTTGAAACTATTTAGGAATTGTATGCTCAAAACCGTTTAGCCAAAAGTGTCTTTGAGATCGATTGAGTTCAAACGGTTTGGGATCGTTTGGTCCCAAACGGTCTTGAGACCGTTTGGTTCAAACCTCCTCAAAACCGATTGGACCAAAAATGGTCTCAACCACTCATATTGATTTAGGGTTTCCAAGGTTGATTCCCTCATTAATTGATTTCATGTAACCACTCACCAATTGAACCTAACATCATACTTCAATTGAGATTAATAAATCATCCTTCAATTGATTTGACTTTTAATTGATCATCAATTAGGGTTTTGAACCCAATTGGATTAGGGTTTGAAATTGATGAACCTTCAATGTTAGTCATTGTGAAACTAATTACTTTGAAATTATTGGACCACCATCCAAATTGGACATGACCTGACCTCAACCTTTAATTGAAGAACCCTTCAACCAAAAGAAATATATTACTTTGAAATTATTGTTGAAACCATTTGCAATTGATATTTGGGGAGGTGTGTGCTTATGATGATGTCATCATCATCAAGCTCTAAACCCACGAAACTTGTTGTGATTTTCATGGTGATTGCATCAATCAACCAAACAAAATTTCGAGAATAAAGAAAGGATCATCAATTGATAAGGAATTGAATGCAATAGCAATATTAAAGGTTCAAGTTATAAAACCCACCTCCAATTGAGATCCAAAGCTTCAAGCTCACGTCAACAATGGTGGATGAAACTCCTTTCACTATACCAAGGCTCGTCCTTAAGCTTTGAGTGAAAAGGAATGGTTAGAATTGAAGAGGGGATCGAGATAAGAAGAAATTATGCATTGATTTGTGATTTCCACCATGGATTCAAGGTGAAAGAAGGTCAAGAAGCTTACCAACAGGTTGGGTGTCGTCCTCCTAGTCCTCCAAAGCTCCCTTGGTCGTTTTCCAAGCAAAGTGGAAGAAGGTGATTCGAAAAAGCCTTTGATTTGGCTTGTAAAGGGTGTTTTTATAAGAAAATCAATGAGAGAGAAAATGCCTTATAAAAATCATTTAATTCCAAAATTAGTGCCGCCTCTCCCCCCTAAATTCCTTAGATGCGAGGATATCTTCTTTGCCTCTTATTCATCTCAATTATCCATGATTTAAAGAAAAGCAAATTAAGCACCTTAAATCATATTATACTAATATCCATAAGTGAGTGGATATTTCTTTTTCTTATAATAATGTGAGTGAGTTATCCACTTCCTTTGGATATTTTCGTGCCTTTGAAAGGCACAAACTCGACCAACCCCTTTGAAAATTCATCCCTCAACTTTTTGTTGAAGGGTTCTTCAATTAATATATTTCTTTTTGCATTAAATTGAATTAGGGTTTCAATTATGCATAAATCTTTGATTATTTTAATATCAATATTCTCTCTCCTCCAAATTAATTCAAATGAGGCGTCCCTCTCATTTTATTTGCTCTAAATGATGTCATGAAACATGAGGTACTACTTTGAAGTGGTAATTTGCATATTGAACCCTAGGTTTTGGGTAAATTGCACTTTACACCAAAACTAGGTTTTAATGCACAAACATTGCTTTATGAGCTCTTTCTTGGTACTTAGGCTTGTGAAAGCCATACCACTGCATAATTTTCATTCTCATGATTCTTAAACACATGAGGAACATTTAGTCATGTAACACTTGCAAGTTAACCCCTCAACTTGGGTAATTTGCACTTTAGTCCAAAATAAGCAAACATTGCTTCAACATTATTCAAACTGGACCAAAATTGAAACATAAGTTCCTCTTGAACCTTAATTACTTTTCACAAGATAATTAAGGATCTAATTAACTTTCTTAAGAAAAAATCCCAGGGTTAAGGCATAACCCAAGTCAGGGATGTTACAATTGTTCAATCCTAATTTATGCGCTCATAATTAGAATTTTTATATTGAAAACTTCCAATTTGTCTTCTTTTTTGGGGTACGCTTTCAACTCCTTAAGTGAAGGACATGTAGGACTTGGCATGATGACCTGGATTGGCATAGGGCGCTGACTAGTGGAAGATAAACTTGAATTAGCTTGTACATCCCTTTTCTTAGTGAAGAAGTTATTTACTTCATGTGAAACCATAGTGGGAGACTATTATGTAATCTTGTAAATTCAAAATAGTCATGATATATTTCTATTGTGATACTTTGATCTTTATGATATCCTTAATAATAGATCAATAATAGATATCCATCCATTTCAATAAAAAAATGGTTTGTGTTTTTTTATAGATGATGACTCTTATTTGATTTAGTGAGGAGTGGATTTCCTCTTGGGCCGCACTCCTTACAAGACGGTATTCGAGCCAAGGTAGACGATTCTCACTATTTCATTTTTATCTCCCTAAGTAGCACATGTACCCTACATGGAAACTATAGATGAGATGTTCTTCCTATAATCTTGACTATTCCAATTTTATCTCCCTAAGTAAACCCATACCATACATGGAAACCCTAGATGAAATGTTTACACTGGAATTTACCTTTGTTGTCTATCAAAATATGAAATATAGATGTAAAATCATATGAGATACGCATAAGGGTCTTGATGAGTAAACTTACATGTGATGGGACCCATAAGCTCATACCCTATAAAGTAGGTGAGTTTGATGTATCTCTTTGTATACTCTGAGGTTTTACTTCATGATGAAATTAGGCCATGATGATGAGAAATAAGTTGATAAGAAGATCATAACATGGAAAGTTGTGACTTGGTTCTAACATTGATTTTGATCGCACCTATTGTTTTACACTACATAGTTTCTTATTGAAAAAATCATCTTCCTATGTATTATTATATATACAAAGAAAATCTAATATATCTTAATATTTTCTTGAAACAAAATAGACTGAAGATATGTAGGAAGTTTGGTAGGGAAAACTTTTAGAATTAGTTAGAATAGAAATCTCGAACCCTAGTTTTAATAATGGAGTGATGACTAGGAAATTATGGCATGAACAAAAGGTTTAGTGGACCTACCCTCTTGTCTCCATTAGGTTGTGGAGAGTTGTACTTAGCAACCAACTTGATGGTAATGTGAATCTTAGGGTTGTTAGGATAGAACCTCAGGGACCTAAAACTCAATCCTAGGTGGATAAGATCTTCTAGTCGAGGTTTGACCTTTTTGTTGGTATGTATGTCCAGAGATCCAATCATATAATGATTGCAAAGGCATATCTTATAAGCAATTTGATTAATAATAAAGGCAATCTTCTTATTAATTTTATTTTATTGATTTATGAGATGATAATAAAACATATTGAATGTCTAAAGAATGATTTTACTTAATGATGTATGTCTTCGAGTTGAGGACCTGAATAATGAGATCATATGGATGTCAAAAGTATATACATTCTTGTTATGTCCCTAGTCAGATGTTATTGAGGATGGATGATAGATAGTAATAACACTTAAAACTAGAATTTGTGTTGGTTGATGACAGAATCTCATTAAGTCATCATATGTGATATCAAACCAAACACATAGATACTTGTTTGAGAACAGTGTATCAGACAGACACATATTGAGAGTGACACATGGAAACCATGATTGGTAGTGAGAATCATCTCTCATAGTGATGGTGGTGATTGTAGTTATTAGACTTGAAGTCACTACACTCGTCACATGTCATTTTATGTACTTAAACATAATCCACCGTGACCTTGACTAAGGGTTACCATAAAAGTGGTTCTCGGGTGCACTGTGACACATGGGTATGGTTGTGAGTGATATAAATGAAATTTGCCCCTCCTATAGGAGTATGATATCCAGGCCACTTGATAAGAGAGATTCAAAAAAGCATGTGTCATGCACATGAGAATCAATATATGATATTGAGTTCACATATATCTTAGACAATCTGCTCTAGTTCAAGGAACATGGATTGAACATTGAGAGGATGATGATTCCATGACTCGATTTCATCTGGATATCAGAGACAAAGGAATTACATAATCAATATATCATCAATCACAGATTGTAGGTTGAAGTTGTTCTCCAACTTTCTAAAATACTTGGGTAGAAATGATGTGTTACTAGATACCTCTCATTGATTGTAATGTCATAAATTAGTTATGGACATTCATTGTCAATATAAATTGGAACATATAGGGCTACACACATAATATACACATGGAATAGGAGTTCAATTGACTGGACAGCTTCTATAGCACCCCATGTGGTCTTGCCACGGACTGTAGATTGACATTGTCCTCCTAGTAGTAGCCAAAGGACTCCTACCTCTAGAGTAGTCCACACGGGCCAACTAGAACTCTTGTCGTTCAACTAGAATAGATAGGAAGGAGTCCCTCCCGTTGGTGTATTAGTCACCATGCTCTCCCAAAACAATGATCCTTAGTTGTTTTCTCATGTAGCTATCCCTCCCTAGTCCAGTAGGACTTGATTGGGCTCTCATGGTTACCACAACCAGAGAGGACAACAATTTTTAGAGAAATTGATTATCAATTGTCTATGTCATTTTTATGCTCTTGGAAGCCCTCAGTACCCCTCTATTTATAGGTGGGGTATGAGCCAAGGTTCCCAGTCTACTCGGGATATGTGCTGGAGTGGAAGGGACTAGAAGGTCTTGAATTTTTGCAACATGTGAGACACAAAATGGCCATCTAGCAGTTCACAATCGTCTGGCACTACAAGATGGTCATTTCGATCAATGAGATGGTTGTCTAGAAGTTTCCTAATCGCATACGAAATTGGCAAAATTGTTTTTAATTATTGTGAACATTAATTCCTTGTTTCATTCAAATTGAATAATTAAAATGAGTAATCTTTCTCATGAATTGGGGAAAGTTGCTAGAACCTTCCACCGGCCCAACAGAGTCGCTCAGCCAAGCTGATTGGTTCACCTAGTGAGTTGATCAGTTGGGTCCAATTCATGCAGAATTCTAACCAATTCAATTCCAATCAGCTCGATTCTCCAAACGCCCATCTCAACCCATGAAACAATTATTTGGCACTCCAAACAGCTGTCTCACCTACTGAGGCGGTCGACTGGTAGTGTAGTTAGCCGATCTATTGTATGAATTGAGTACTCAAACACTTAAGTAATCAATCCAATCATTGTTCAAGATTAAACTCCTCTTCTAGATGAGTTCCTATGTGTGTGACCCTATAGGTCCCATATCACGTTGGCAGTGAATGTCCATAACTAACTTATGACATCACAAGCAGAAAGTGGTTCCTAGTCACACATCAGTGCTACTCAAGTGAATGGAAAGTTAGAGAACAACTTCAACCTACAATCTGTGTAAGGTGTTGCAGTGATTGTATAATTCCTTTGTTTTTTATATCCAGAGTGAACTAAAGGCATGGAATTGTCGTCCTCCCAATGTTCAACTCATGTTCCTTAAACCAAGAGCATATTGTCTGAGATAATGTGACCTCAATATCGTATATTGATTCACATGTGCATGGGCATGAGTTTCTCAGTCTCACTTATCAAGTGGCCAGGATATCAATATCCAGTAAGAGGGACAAATTCCATCTCTATCACTCGCAGTCAGTCCTTACGTGTCAAAGTCACCCAATCATCATTGTTATAACAACCCATATTTCAGAATTGTGTTTGATGATGTCAAAGTGTACCCAATGACATGTAATGAGTGTAGTGATTTCAGGTCTAAGAATCACAGTCACCACCTTTACTATGAGAGATGACTATGACTACTATTGATGGTTTTTATGTGTCACTCTCAAGGAGGGTCTGTCTGATACATTGTTCCCTAACATGTATCTGTGTGTTTTGTTTGATATTTCCATATCATGACTAATGAGATTTTTTCATCAACCAATCCACACTTCAGTCTTATGTGTTATTGGTGTTTGTTTATCTTCTACAGTAACAACTGACTAGGAACATAATAAGAGTGTACATACTCTTAGCATTAATATGATCTCATTCTCTGAGTCACATACTTGAAGACATACGTCATTGAGTATTTTCATTCTTTAGACATTTATAATGTTTCCTCATTATCTCATAACTGAGTGAAATAGAAGTAATTGGAAGCTTGCCTTTATAAGTATTGATCAAATCCCTTATTGTATATGCCATGTCAATCATCATATGATTGGCTCTGTGGGCATACCTTACCAACAGAGTCCCATTTGCACTTACAATCACCCATGAATCATATTCTTAGTGATCTATACATGTCCACCATGTTTATGTTGTGTTGGTGCAAAGTTAGCAGGTTAGCAACACTTTTGCTATTAGTTAGTATATTGCATGTTTCCTTATCTCTTCCTTGTACAATTTCTCATATGAGATGGAATTGGCGTAATATGGTATCTGATATTCCTTGCCTAACAATTAGCTCTATTGTTGTCACATTATTACTACTGAGTCATCAATAGTTGGAACATCTATAAATTCATCATATGAACTTTTAGATCCATTTATTATCACTCTATGTTCATAACAAAAGTATTCTCAGCATCTAGTGTAGAATAGAATTAGTGGCTATTAGTTCAGAACCCTTCCAACTAATAACATTTCTACTTTTAAATCAAACATATTTTAATTTATGATCATTTTTGTCATTATGGAAGCTTGCATCAATGTAATCCGTTACATCCAACTCTTCCTTCATTTCTATCTTTAATTTCTAGCAATCTATCCTTACATACTTCTCAAGTTCTATTGGATATCTTCAATTAATTTCCAATAACCCTTATTGGAATTTAATATCATCTTGTCATGTCCAATACATACAACATTATATGGGATAAGTACATTTATAGCATTCACGATAGATCCATTGCTATAGAGTATGGCATCTTAATCATGTTATTTTTGTTCTTCACAAGAATTGGAACATACAGTTCATGAGAGACTAATCTGGATTCTCTCTCATTAAATCCTCCCATGTTGAACTCCTTCAACACTTTGCTGTTGTATGTGCTCAAACTTATGTTTGTGAAACTTTCAAGATCTATCTCTATAGGTCTTGATCCCTATGCCATATGATTCTTCACTTATTCCTTCATTGTTGAAGGTGTTTTTCCATACCAATTCTCAATATTCCCAATATTGAGATGTTACTCCTCATCATATGTGAAATTGTTCATATATGCTCCCACTAAATATTTTATAATCACATATTTCATCTTTTATCTTGATTTGAGCCAAACTCTTAGACTATCTTATCAAGTCAAAATATCCCTCCTTCGAGATGTTTGATTCAATCCTAGATTGAACTTTATAGTTTATAGACTTTATTTGCATTCTTGAAGTTATAAAACCTTTTATCTTGTGTCATGTACACGTCCTCTAATGTATTACCTATAAGGAATCTGGTTTCTATCTTCATTTAACTACAGCAACAAGCCTGACAATTGGTAAAGGAATATCTATCATGTTCAACAACTTGAACTGATTTAAAAAACTTATTCAACCAATTTATCATTTTATGTTATCCATATAAAGTCTTTGCCACAAGACCCTATTGCACCCTTTAGGCATTACCTCTTTAGGTGGCGCTATCAAGGTCCTACCTTGTTAGCTTACATGGACCCCATAATGGCCTTGAGCCATTACTCAGATTATGATGCTTAATAGCTTCTAGAACTAGTTGGCTCATCCTATTATGACCAACCTATCTAAATTGTTTGGATTCATAATCCTTTAGTTTCAAATGTATTTTACTAGAACTATTTTGTTTTGTGATACATGACGAACCTAAGATTCCACAACAACTTGTGATTCACTTGGTTCTCATTGTACCCTTTTGTTGATCTCGAACATTTCAAGTTCTAATTTTACTCCCATTGATTCTTTAGGAACTCAGTTATTCTATTAACAAAACTATTTTTTATTGGATCTGGAATTAATAGTAATTATTCAACATAAATGGTTTATGGATAAACCTTCACAAGAAACTACTTTCTAAATATAGGTTTTAATCCTTTAGACTATATTGGGACATTTCCATATCATGACATATATGATGTTTTATAAACCATGCATATGGGACATGATTTAGTGATATTTATATATTTATGAGGATATAAGAATATTAGATCAGTTGATAATTATATCATTATTAATCATGGTATACTTCCTTCACTCTTGACACATCATCATGTTCAGATGGATTTGACTTGTAATACATTATAACGGTTCTTTCCTGAAGGTTCTCAAGGTGTTGATGCAAAGTATTTTAACATTTCATCTCATCAAAGTTTCTTAATACTTCTGTCAAAGTCATACTTCATTTATAATCTCATTGAACACTTTAAGAGGTTTATGTTTCTATTTTACTGAGTACATATCATCATATTACTAGTAAATGAAATGAGATATATGATTTATCTATAGAATTCATTCCATAAGATCTTCATGCATTATATGTATGAGGTCTAATGGGAAGGCTTATCCTCCCACTGGATATAGTGAAGGATTTCATGTCATATTGTGCATAAATAAGGCTTTTCATGTTTCCTTAAGTTCAATAACCAAGGTGATCTAGATTAACATCAACATGTATTCTAGACATGCATCTCTTATATGTACGTCCAAAGTGACTATTGCAAATGATAGTCTTGATATACCATTTACAATCCTTTGGTATTAACATTGAAAAAATTATCCAAGATTCTTTCAAAGCAAAGATCATTAGATATATTTGGGCATTGCCACACAAGATCGTATCTTTTGAAATAGAAACATTAATATCTCACTTTATTTACTTGTAATTCTTGTCATACAAGATGCTTTAAAGTAAATGTTTCTTTATGTTGGCATAATGAAATAACAGTTCTTATTAACTCTATTACATACTCATTGGGCTAAGATAAATGTAGACTAAGCTTCTGCAACTCTTACTCTACCTTGTCCATCTTTGTCCTTCCATGGAGGCCTTTACTTCTTGTCAGATCATGTGCATCAAGTATGTCAGATCTCTGTTTGGTATCACATACCAAAGTGAAGAAGTAATCAGATTTATCTTTTAACGTTTATACCTAAAGTGGAGGCCTCAGTGCCATCTTCTTCTTTAGTTCCTCTAACCAAAGTTTATAGTTTCTTTTCCAATGTCTAGGCTATTGACAATGGTGACAATTGCCTCTTTTCTTTACTCCTCCCTTTGCTTTGAGATCTAAAGATTTGGATTTCTAGCTAGCTTTAGAACTCTTCTTAGCTTTGTCTTTGCCATTAGACATCCACTTTCTCTTATTGATCACCATCACAGTCTTGGGCTTGTCTTTCTTCATATGTGCCTCAGGTGTTCTCAACATATCCAACAACTTTATCAATGATTTGTCAAAGTGGTTCATGTTGTAGTTCATGACAAACTAACTGTGAGATTCGAGAAAAGACTGCAGAATCACATCAGTGGCCAACTCTTGACCCAAGGGAAATCCTAGTCTAGCTATGTTCTCCACATACCCAATAATCTTGAGCGCATGAGGACCTACTCGATCTCCTTCTCCCATGTTACATTTGAATAGTGCCTTAGAGACATCATATCTCTCTTTTCTTGCCTGGTCTTGGAACATGTTCTTGAGATGTGTGACCATCTCAATCACATCCATGTTCTCATGTTTCCTTTGCAACTCATAGTTTATGGAGCATAGCATCAGACACTTGACATCCACATCATCTTCAATATGCTTCTTGTAAGCATCCATGTCAGCCCTAGGTGCAGTTGGAAGGGGTTCATCTGGTTCTGGTGTCTCCAGGACATAGAGCTTTTTCTCCTGTGTGTGCACAATTCTCAACACCCTGAACCAGCCATGAAAGTATTCCCATTTAGCTTGTCCTTCTCAAGGACCGATTGCAAAGAAAAGTGATTGTTGTTTGTTGCCATTTGATTCTACAAAGGATTTTGCAATTTTGTCAAAAAACTCATTTTTTATTTGATTTGATTAAATTAGGGTGATAATAATTAGGTATATAATTAATTATCGTTCTCAATATTTTGTTCAAATTGATAACCCTCAAGTATCCATTTGGAAAAATGTAGCAAACAATTTTATAATGAGCAATATCCAAAATGATTTGATTACCACCCGACTAACGCTGCAATAAATAATCGACCATTAAGGTAGACAACTTACCAATTACAGCATATGCAATTCTTGATAGACAATATGTACAACACCTTGCTATAATCATTTGTATGTTTTTGGGCTTAGACGCTCTAAGAATCACCAGTTAAGACTGGCCCAATAGCCAACATTATAATAATGTACTCCACGAAGGCGGAACCCACATTTCCACGAGGTAGGCGGCACACCTCGCGAAAGTGTAACATATGCTTAGTCAAATAAGTTTGTCATGTATATTGTTATTGGAAAGCATCTTAGACTTAATATGTTTAATTGAGGGATTTATATATATCATATATATAAACATATATTGTATCCAATCACCACATTTATAGTACATATCATATACATGCTATATCCCACAACATGAACATGCAATATAAAACAAAAAAGTGATGGTTATGGCCATGTCTACTATAATTCCTTGGAGCCATATGGAATTACTACCACCTAGGTTAATCATCACATCATGTGTATGTACTTGTTATTGATGTAGATTTGTGCTTGTCAATATGGGTAGATCGGTTCAACCCTTGAATCGGTCATCTCATCTCTTAGTCAGTCGGTTGGTCCTCAAGGATGGTTGTCTGGCCTCTTATCTAATTGATGTCTGGAGACCTTCCAGACAGTTGGTTGGGCCTTTTAGGCAGTCATCTGGATCCTTCATTTTGTCCTCCATGGTCCTCCAGATTGTCGACTTGTCTCAGTAACCGGTCGTCTTGTCTGGTGATGATCATCTTTGTTGTCATTGCAAAAATGAAACTATCTTATTGCTACTTTATTACATTGAAAAGAGAAACCTCAAGTTACATTCAAGGGGATCAAGGGTAGGAAAGAATTAACTTTACATTGGGAATAAGGAGGTAGAGGTTCGTTAAACAGACCAAGATAAACAGAAATAAAATCAAATCATCCAACCACACACAAATTTGGGTTTAGACCATAACCATGCTACACATCCACCATCAAAACTGATTTTAGGGCGACACGTATAAATTGTGTGTGTGTATTAGTTTTGGGATTATGTAGTCTTTGATCAGATACTCATATGAGACAGTTTAAATATTCACATCGTATGCAATAAATAAATGATATTTGATCATATCAATTATCCTAAAATGTAGTAAATTAACATGGCTCTGATACCACTGTTGATAAATATGAGCACAAAGTATAGTAGAGAAAAAAAAAATTTATCTAACTGTATTCCCATAACAACAAGATCGTGTCAACTACTAAGAAATAGGAAGAATGGTTTAGTGAGTTTATACTTTCACCTGGAGCAAATTCATCGACTACAACTTATTGCGGTTGCAACTATTTTCTTGTTGCTCTTGGATGATGGTTGTGAAACTCCTGGTCTTCACAAAGAACAACATACTGGGAAGCTTTTGCAAAGCCTCATGTGGTCTTGCTATGGCTTGAAGGTTAACGTTGTCCTCCTAGCAGTAGCCAAAGTACTCCTGCCTCTAGAGTATCCCACGTGGACCAACTAGAACTCTTTTCATTCAACCATAACAGACGGGAAGAAGTTGTCCTACCTATTGGTGTACTAGCCACCAACGTAATTTTCCACAACAATGATCCTCAGTTGTTTTCTCCCATAGCTATCCCTCCCTAGTTGGGTAGGACTTGCTTGGTCTCTCTTAGTTACCACAACCATAGAGGAAAACAATTGTCTATGTTATTTTTGTGCTCTGGGAAGCCCCAGTACTCCTCTATTTATAGGCGGGGTATGGGCCAGGGTTCCTAGTCTGTTCAGGATCAATGAAGGAGTGTAAAGGAACAGAAGATCTTGAATTTTTGCAAACTACAAGACACAAAACGGTCATCTGGTAGTCCAGACAGTCGTCTGGTACTACAAGACATTCTTCTCGATCTGTGAGACAGTTGTCTGGTAGTTTCCCAATTTGCATACGAAATTGGCAAAATCATTTCTAATTAATGTGAACATGAATTCCTTGTTTCAATCAAATTGAACAATCAAATGAGTACTCTTTCTCACGAATTCAGAAAAGTTTCTAGAACCTTCCACCGACCCAACCGAGCCAATCGGTTCACCAGGTAAATCGGTTGTCTTGCTCAGTCGATTTGATCGGTTCACCCAGTGATCCGATCGATTGGGTCCAATTCATGCAGAATTCTAGCCAATTCAGTTCCCATCATCCTGATTCTCTAGACCCTTAAAATGATCTTTGGCACTCTAAACAGCCGTCTCACCCAGTGAGACGATCGGTTGGCAGTGTTTTCAGTTGATCTGTTGCGTGAATTGAGTACCTAAATAATTTTGTAATCAATCTAATCATTATTCAAGATTAAACTCCTCTTCTATATGAGTTTCTATGTGTGTGACCCTATAGGTCTCATATCACATTGGCATTGAATATCCATAACTAACTTATGACATCACAAGTAGATAGTGATGCCTAGTCGTACAGTGTTACCCAAGTGAATGGAAAGTTGGAAACAACTTCAACCTAAAATCTATGTAAGGTGTTGTAGAGATTGTATAATTCCTTTGTTTCTAATATCCAGAGAGAACTTGGGAAATGGAATCGTCATCCTCCCAATGTTCAACTCATGTTCCTTAAACCAAGAGCAGACTGTCTGAAATAATGTGACCTCAATATCATATATCGATTCACATGTGCATGCACATTCATTTCTCAATCTTGCTTATCAAGTGTCCAGGATATCAATATCCAATAGGAGGGATAACTCCCATCTCTATCACTCACAGTCATTCCTCACATGTCAAAGTCACCAATCATCATTGTTATAACAACCTGTGTTTCAAGATTTCATTTGATAATGTCAAAATATACCCAACGACATGTGATGAGTGCAGTGATTTTAGGTCTAAGAATCACAATCACCACCTTCACTATGAGAGATGACTATGATTACCATTGATGGTTTACATGTCTCACTCTCAAGGTGGGTCTTTTCGATACATTACTCCCTAACATGTATATGTGTGTTTGGTTTAATATTGCCATATCATGACTAATGAGATTCCATCATCAACCAACCCACACTCCAGTCTTATGTGTTAGTGGTGTCTATCTACATGCCACAGTAACAACTGACTAGGGACATAATAAGAATGTGCATGCTCTTAACGTTTATATGATCTCATTCTCTAAGTCACATACTTGAATACATACGTCATTGAGTATTGTCATTCTTTAGACATTCATAATGTTTCCTCATTATCTCGTAATTGAGTGAAACATAATGAATTGGAAGTTTGCCTATATAAGTGTTTTTAAAACCCTTTATGGTATATGCCATGTCAATCATCATATGATTGGCTCTCCGGGCATACCTTACCAACAGTCCATGAGATGACTGGTTCAAGAAGTGAATTGATCGACTCAGGTCCATGAACTGACTGGTTCAGGTTATTAACTCATCGTTTGGTTGATCAATTCGATTGGATCAAGGATTAGTGTTGACGTCACATCGTGCGTTAATCAAATATTAATTGGCAATACAATTGTGATTGGGAAACATTATGAAATGGCCAATTTAAGGGTCGAACCGATTGGCTCATGTGTCAACCTATCGTTTTAACTCTGAACTGGTCATTTTACTGTTCACAGCATATGAAAATTCATGAAATTTTATTCCTTTCTTTTCCGCCCAGACTGGGAACCCTGACTGTCCTATAAATAGAGAGGTATTGGGGGCTTGTCAGACACATCAATTGGCTCTATCAATTTTTATCTTCTCTGGTTGTTGTAACTAATAAAATCCAAGCAAGTCCTGCCCATAGAAGGGAGGGATAGAAAGAGAGAGAAAATTGTGGGAGTGCAAGTTGGTGCTAGTACACCGAATAGAAGGGACAACTCTGTCTTGTCTATTTTTCTAGAACGATATAGGAGTTCCCGCTGGTCTGTGTGGACTACTATAGAGGAGAGGATGTGAGTGTAATTTTAAGAAAGGTGCATACTTCTATGAGGGAATTGTCACTTGATTTTCTCCAAGACTAGGTATAACCTCACAAATGATCCTTCCCATTAAATAGTTATTGTGTGATCACTTGTTTAAAGGGGAATATGGTAGTTATATTTTTGTTTTTGATGCCTGCTCTGTCACCATATTTCCCTATACTTTGTACATTGAAAACACCTGCTATTCACAACTAAATAACATATATGTGAAACCCTAATATCTTTATATTTGTTAAAATCATTTTTATGGGTGGAGAGTAATTATTTGATTGTGTAAAGATGCTTAGGTTTTGAAAATTAATCCCTTTTAAGGGATGGGAGTGATATAACAAACTAAAACCGAACCTCCTAGCCTTGGATACCCTAATCTTAAGGAGCGGACTCCTTTGTGTTTGGTTTGGGAATAAACCCCAAGCATGGTATAAATTATACCCTTGTAGACCTAAATAGGATTTAAAGTAAGTGTCAGAATGAAATATGGATAACTAATTAAGGTAGTTAGAAATGAGTTTCAAGATATCCATATCAATGATAATGACAAGAAACATCATGATGGATATAAAAAGGATATATGGAATTAGGATTTGATTTTCTTTAATTAGAAAGATAATATCACAAAATTTCTTTAAAAGAACACTTGAACTAAATAACCGAGTATGGGTGCATGTAAGAGTAAGGAAAATCAATCATGAGAAGATACTCCTGAAAATGATCTAATTTCAAAATATAATTGATTAATATATTTATTTTGTTAATATTATCTTGTGAAATTTCACCTAAAAATTCACACTTAGTGTATTGTTTGAACTCCCCATGTCAAATTCCCCTGGTCACTTCATATAACTTGTAATATATTGATGTTTGTACCCAGTTGAGTTAATAAATGAAGTCAATACCCTTTCTAGAAAAAATTATGGATATAACACCCTTTAATGAAAATCCACTATATAACTTAATAAATACTCTCAAAAGAAGAAATTAGAAGTATATTTGAGACCCACATGTTTTGATTAGCTTATGGGCCAAGTCTTACATTGAATGTATAATCCTTGATGATTTAATTCCATAAAATATAAGATAACTCAAAAATGTCAACTGATGTAATGGTTTGCCTCAAAAGTGGAAATAATCCAAAATTCATATTTGACACTCCTTAATTATCCTAGGAATCAAATTTCACATTATTTGAACCTTGTTTGTTGCCTTGAGTTAAGTAGGAAAGAAAACATATTCTAATTAATTAAACATAATTGATACATATGGTTTTTTATAGTCCTTGGTTTATTTTCTATCATGCTATAGTTACTTTCCAATTTAATTTGTGTGAGTACATGCCTCTATGGATCCTTTGATCTCAATCAAATTGCCTATAACATGCCATCAACCTCCAGCCACCCTCTTTCTTGTTTATATCAATAGCGCAAATTAATTTCCTTTCAGATTTTCTTTCTCTGTGATTGATACCTAGATGATATTTCACTTCCTCTTCTTTCATCTCATCAATTTTCATCATTTATTCCCTACTTTTTCTATTCTTCATGGCTTATTAAACTCTAGCTTGTACACACCCTTTACCCTCCCCTATTTCCCTCTTTGCAGACCCTCTTGCTTCTTCCAACTTTTGTACTAATGGGAGCATATCCAAAAAACTAACCACCAACTCGCACAAGTACAATCAAACCTTTAGGAACCTCCTCTTCACCCTGTAGGGTTGCTTCCAAACTCCAACAGTTGCAAGTGGTAACCTAGGCCTTGCCATGGCAATCCCAAACACCACACCACGTAGAAATATCCAAAGCAACTCGGATGTTTCCTATAAAGCTTTTACAACGGTCAATTTGATCCCATTGTTGATACGCTACTTATCTATCTTTCTCATCCTTTTCCTTTTGGTCTCCAATGAGGTTGTGGTTTCTATGCCATCGCCTTGCTTTGTCATGGGTTTTATCGCTTTTGACTTCACAGTGAGTTCCTAAACCTTGTCAGACTCCCTATTTTTGCCATGGTTGTTGTTTTGGTTGTGTGCGTGCTTAGTCTTAAAGAAATTTTGACGGCATCCACTTTTGTGTTTTTAGGCATTCTCTCATCCTATTTTGGTCTTTATTAAGATCAAAAGGTCATATGTAGTTGTTTCCTATCATTGTTTATGCTCACTTCAACAGTACAAAAGTTTGTTCCTTGCTTTTAAGCTCTGCAGTGTGTGTGCGGGTTGAGGGAAGAAGATGAGTTATAGTGTTTTAATTATAATGTCCTCATTTTGATTTCAATTTCATCACACAACACATGGACATATTTGTCTTTTTGCCTCTTGTTCTTGATTTAAAACACTTGGCTTCCAATCAGTTTATATGTACCAATTTACCATGTCACACGTCAATCTTGTGATGTGTAATGTGGGGTATTCTGGTCTTCTACTCTTAATTATTTTTTGAGATATTAATATCTAATATAAATTTGATTAATTTTTAACAAATTATGGGTAGCTCGCAAAAATGTAGTAGAATATGTATGCAAACTACGAGATTATTATCCTTCCAATGGTATTTTTTCTCATAACCTAGTTCAATATTATACAAATGTGTTTTTAAGGACTTTTCTAATTGGATAAAATTTAGAAAATTCATATCTAATAATTTTTAAGTCATAAAAATAAAGTATAATATGAAATGAGCTCAGGAAAATATAATATACAAGATGGTGTGATTCTAAAATCTGATTCATTAACAAAAAAATTAATTTAGGATTCATGTAATTAACTGCATATTAATCCTAATTTCACATATTTTTTTATTAGATTGGTTGAAGCTCTAGTTAAGATATAGGATTTACTTTGGACATATCTAGACTTGATATGAGGTATCGTTTCATCCCTTCATGACTATATTGAACAATCACTTATGTTTTATCTCTCTTGGTCCTTTGAGACATATTACCCTATCTACATTCTCTCTCTTCTAAGGTATTGACTTGTGTGAGTGGTCATTGACCTTATGATCTTCTCAAAATTTTGGTTTTGAATTAAATTTCTCTATTTGAGATATAGAATCCTATTCTCAAGTGATGGCCTCTTGTGGTCTTATGATCCATCTTAATTGTGGATATAGTTGAATATTTGTTTATCAGTTCTCTGATCCCACTTGATAATAGTTGGATGTTCTCATCCCTTATTTGAGCTGACTATACTTTGTCTTTCTTGCCATATTTTCATGTGTGAATTGATTAGTCATGACTAGAAGTAGTGACACCATATCCATTCTAGGCACTAAGGTCTTAGTCTTCTTGCTAACGCACTGAGGTTTTAGTCCTCCTATAACACAATATTAAGGGTAATGATATGTTAGTCCTCCTTCCATGCACTGAGGTTTTAGTCCACCTACTAATACACAAAGGTTTTAGTCCTCCTATAAATACTATATATTTATTTAACACTGAGGTCTTAGTCCTCTTGACCCTTAGTATGGAATATATGGGTTCCTACCCTACTTTTTAGTATATGCTAGTCTGCTCTTATTACTCACAATGCAACTATTTAAATTTGTAGTTTTATTGATGTGACATTGTTTAAAAGGCAGGAAATTCTCTTATTTATTATCATTCTAAATGAAACGCATTTTGGGTCATTATTCTTTTGACCGCCCACTTAGATGTTTTGTGGTCTTTCTCTTAATAATAAGCCATGATAAGTATGTTGTTGTCATTTTTTCCTAATATTACTCAATCACTATTTATATGTCCATAACAACATTTTTATGCTAACAACTTCCACTTGTCTTATTTTGTGGGATAAGCTTTAAACTCCTTAGGTGAAGGATATGGTGGACTTGACATGATGACCTGAACTTGCTTAATGGAGCTGACAAGTGGGAGATAGACTTGAATTACAATGGACATCCATTTGCTTAGTGGAAAAGTTGCTTCTTTCATGTAAACCCATAGTAGGGTATTGTAATCTTGTAAACTAAAAATAGTCATTATATGTTATTCCATTGTGGAACTGTGGTCTTTATAATATCCATTTATAAAAGATTAAATAATATTTTTCATCCATTGCAAAAAGAATCGGTTTGTGTTTGTTATGGATGATGAGTCTTATTTGCTTTAGTGAAGAGTGGATCCCCTCTCAGGTCCCTCTCCTTACATCACTCATCAAAAGGCCAAGGATATATCTCTCATTATATAGGTGATAAAAATCACATCTACATTGCTCAGTAACCCACATGATTCACAATGAACCCAATCATTATATTTAAGGTTTACCTTTCACAACATCACATCAAGTAGTGTCACTGTCACAATACAAGGATAATAATCGTATAATTATCCATGTATCACTCTTATTTTGGACCTCCTATCTCATACAACTTTTTCTCCAACAAGTACCTCTGCATTTGACTTCTGTTGAATATAATGACCCAAGAGATATGGTCATCAATCATGAAAGATGCTAGTATTTCATGTATTATTCTTGTCTCAGTTCCACAATAACACTCAATCGAGGAAATATTGTAACAGCGGTTTTTAGCATTTAGAAAATTTCATGTTCAAAGTCACACATCTGAAACTATTATGATATCAAATGATATATTTAGGGGCCTTGATTATGATCATTTACAAAATTCAAAATAGATGTATTGAAGTGGATTAGCCTTTTATTGACATGAATCATAAATATATCTTCTCATTCAATCATCTTATGATTGACTACTAGGACATATAGATCACATGTATATTAGTGCATCATTCCTTATCAATCCTTATCTCATTAAGTTATATCTCAATGTAGAAGTTACACCCATATTGCATGCACATAATTTAATTACCATAAAGTGGGTTCCAAAATCCTAAGAATGTGGAAAGGAGAATTATTTTCCTCAATTAGGACAACAAGAATTCCAATTGATGATTTTATCATTTCATATGTTCCTTAATAAATCACATTTCCATATTTGAAATATTTTACTCAACTTGCCCTTTAAAATTATATTTTATAAATTTGAGTCTACAAACTTCACTAAATTATGACCTTTGTGTCATAATATGATACAGAGTTTCCTTAATTTTGGTTCTTATATATGTCTAACATTTATTTATGAATTAAAAAATGTAAACATATCTCCTAAAAATTAATAACAAAAAATAAAATAGTGAAAAAGAGGTCAGACTCTAGATCTTAGTGGATGATATAGTGTTCCTTAGACCTCGATACCTAGTCATCACTAACATCCTCATGCACACACAGGGCTTACGAAGCTCAAAGCTTTTGGTTTGCTCCTAAAAGTTGGGAGATGAGGAGAGGGGTAGAATAGTGATCATTGTTCGTCGCCTTCATCATTCTCGTCTTGGTCTTATCACAATGAGCCCTTTTAGAGAGATGAAGGTGTCAAGGTGATACAATCCAAGATATAATACTAGAGGTAAGATCTAGATTGTGAGGTATAGGGAACAAAGTGAGGGGTTATGGGTATTGGAGTAACTTTACAAGAGACCCTTAAACCTAAGTCACATGATAGAATGAGTAACCATGATCTAGAGTTGGAATTACTCCTTGTGGCTATCAAGAATTCAATGAGACAGGCAAGATTGTGAATAGAGTCAACTAGACCAATTTGGGTGAGTTGTTTATAAATCATCCACATAAGATTTTGGAGAAAGGTGATAGTTCTCATGGACTTTTGCTGAGTGAAGGTGATATCCAAAAAGTATTAATTATTTGCTACATTATAAGTTTAGCATGACATTAGAGGCAATTCTATCAAAAGGAAAAGGGATAGCTAAATGTCATTATATAGTGAGGTTCATTATGCCAGAATCTCAATCTCTCTTTTGAGCCTCCCAATTGTTTTCTCCCACATTGTAGCATTTGATAAAGGATACCAAGTTGACTAGAGGAGCTTAAGGTGGTCTTAGATAAAATGAGGATGGTGTCAGGTTATATTAAGACGAGGAAGTATCAATCAAATTTTGATTGTGTAGCATTGTTTGGGGTTCAAAGAGGTAGAAATCCCAATATAACTATGATTTAGACAACTTGGGTGTCTCATAGATATGAAGTGTTAGGGCTTATGTTTGGGATCACTAGCCAAGGACACCTCTCCTAGTGGCAGTGGACATATTGCAACCTAAAACTTAGTAGAGATAAATATTTCTTAATTGAATCATAGGGGATAGTGGATCCAAGTCTATGCACCTCAATGGTGAGAGGATCCTTGAAATGGGTATGTCTGAAATAGTCCAAATCTGACAAAACTAGATTGTCGTGTTATATTGTCATGGAACACAAATTTAATCCAATGAACTGAACATTGCTATTGCAAAAGCACTTTTGTTTTAGGGCTATATAAGTTTTTTGTAAAAAAAAATTGGGTTTTGCCTACTGACCAAACCAACTCCATTTAGGACTAATATATAGTTCTAGGCCTCATCCAACTTCTACTTCATTAAAAAATTTGGGTTTTGTCTGAAATAGTCTATGCACCTCAATAGTGGATCCAAGTCTATGCACCTCAATGGTGAGAGGATCCTTGAAATGGGTATGTCTAAAATAGTCCAAATCTGACAAAACTAGATTGTCGTGTTATATTGTCATGGAACACAAATTTAATCCAATGAACTGAACACTGCTATTGCAAAAGCACTTTTGTTTTAGGGCTATATAAGTTTTTTGTAAAAAAAAATTTGGGTTTTGCCTACTGACCAAACCAACTCCATTTAGGACTAATATATAGTTCTAGGCCTCATCCAACTTCTACTTCATTAATAAAACATTTGATCACCTCCAAATAGGATTAGAGTTAAGTCATTGTAGTCTTCTAAAAGCCTTTGTTGACACCAAGGATACTTATAGTTATAACCAATTATAACTCATCCAACTTCTACTTCATTAATAAAACATTTGATCACCTCCAAATAGGATTAGAGTTAAGTCATTGTAGTCTTCTAAAAGTCTTTGTTGACACCAAGGATACTTATAGTTATAACCAATTATAAGAGACACCCAGATTACCAAACTTGATAAAGATTTTCCATTAGGTTTCTCAATTTCTTAGGTAAAACCTCAAATGCCAATACATCACTAAAAAATTTTAATCTTAGTTCTATTTCAACTTCTAATAGGCACATTTTTTAGTTGTTATCATAAATGTAACAAATAGAGTTAGGATTGTTAAATAAACGTACTGCTGCCCAAGCTATTTAATAAACATACTCATTTAGGGTTACTAGTGTCTACATGTACAAAGGCCATTTATATCATTTGTCTACAAACTTCAGTGACTCAAAATATTATGTAAAATATATATCCACTTATATATAAAATTCCATCTACAATGCATTCATTGATTTGATTAAAAAAATATAATTTAAAAATATTCTAGTGCACCCGAATAGTGAAATTGATGTTGTACGGATGAGAAGTCACAAGTTCAAAACCCCTGACACCTAATTAATTAATTGTCAATTTTTCAAAAGAAAAAATATTCATCATATCGATTGAGCCTACTTTTAGGTTTCAATTTCTCTCCATATTCCGTTAAGCCTCTGCTTGTATTCTCGTTTTAAATTTTGACCAATAGTTACATTTAATTCTGGTAGTTGGGTTGCTACGCTAACGATACAGGTAACGACCACTCATCTGGATTTACATTCCAACATATTTGTATTGCAGTTGTGGTGTCGTCTTCAGAAAGCACCACTCAGATAGCCAACTAAGGCAGTCTCTATTCATATAACGATTTAAAATGAACACTGTCATGGGGCCAGAATTTATGGTAACAAGAAGCTGTTTTAATCACATATCGTACCGACCCAGCCACATTGGCATTAATCTAATTCCTTACAGCTGTTTTGTAATTTTACCAGCATAAGACTTCAGTATCTACTCCATCTTGGCTTCCAGCCATTAGCTTTTTGACAAACCATTGCCATGATAGATCTGAAATAAGCCTCAATTGTGTTTATGAAATGGACTAAACTGATATGGCATTGATCCACTTTAAGGTTGAAGCCAGTATTGATATGGTGTCATGCTGAGCTCATGTTCACTTCTGTCAAAGCTAATCTTTCAGAACTTATCCTAAAATCGTCTTCTTCATCGACCGAAGCCTACTTATCTTTAGGAGACAAACCATACCTCCTTAACTAACAGATAAAACAGAAATTTCTATACAATAGAGCATCAATACAGCATTTCTTATGAACTATATAACACTGGTTACATTCTCAGCAGATCTCGATCAGTTCTGATCCACACAACAACAAACTCTACAAGCGATTGGCTAAGCTCGAAAAAGATCCATTACTGTGTATTCATGTGATAAGCGCTTATTAATATAGCTGAATACTCTACAGATACTCCAAAGTGTTCATAATACAAAATTTGAAAACTGATCAGTAACAAACAAGAGCAAATGCCACACTGCAATGAAATCAAAATGTACATATATCCCTGAAACCTGCATCTGCTACTCCTTCGATATCTGAGTATTGTCCACCACACTAGACTTGATATCTGAATTTTGGCGAGAGAACAAGTTGGGGTAGGAAAAGTATGGGTCCTCATCCAAAGACGAAGACCGTAATGTCTGCTGAACGAACTCAGAATTTGATGATATTGCAGGTTCAATTATTGACGGTGGTGGTGGCGTTTCATTTCTGTTCAGATATTCTTGATCAACTACTTGGTTCGAGGATAAATCTGTTTGGATTGAGTCATCAAGACCAATTTCATTTGCACCCATCACAGAAGTTTGTCCGTTCCTCTTCATAAGTTCAGTGATTCTGAGCTGTGCAAGGCTTGCTGCAGCACGAGCAGCTGCTGCAGCACGATCAGCACTCTCTGCAGCAGACTGAGCAGCAGCTAAAACATCCACAAGGTTAAAATCTGTTTCAGTTTTTCTCAGCGGAAGAGAGGAACGCGAGTCCAAAGATTCTTGGACCGAATGGGGAAATGTTTCCTTCCATCCATCTGGGGACGGCATGAAAGTTTGTATTGGGGCAGTTGTAGAAGGAACGAACTGTACCTCATCAGCCTCTGGTGTAGAACCTGATGTTATATGACAAGCGGGGATCGACAATGAGGGGGCAACAAAATCAGAAAAGTCATTAGTTTCTTTAGGCTCAGTTGTACCACTTGATGAATGGCCACTAGCAGCTAACGACTCAGGATCTGGGTGCTGTATCCTGTGAAAATTGAATGGCGGTGTAGGGTCCAGAATTCTACTTTCTACATGCGCATCAGAAGTCTGAGATGGAATGACTGCAGGAGTGAAAGAGGTGTTTGGTATTCCTGTGGAAGGAAAAGGAACAGTGGCAGTAGAGTCCGGGTGATCAAAAATCTTTGTGACTTCATGTCTCACAGAATCGGGCAGAATAGAAACCTTTGGAACTTCTGGAAGATCGAATGAGTCATAATCCACATCTGCTTCAATTTTCGGTTCATCATGGACAGTCACTAAAGGAGCAGAGTGCACTGGCTTTTCATCCTTCTCTTTGGGAAGGGGCAATGTGGATCCCCCAATGAACTGGCTAGGACCATTCTGAAAAAAGTCAGCATATAAATTAGAAAAGCAGAGAACATGTGCAATACCAAACAGCAGATGAATTTCTCAATACCAGTAAGTCTGCGTGTGGTTTGAGAAACTCTGCCTCAGTTGCAGCTGGATCCCAATCCACTTCATGTTCCTCGGCGATGTCTTTGAGTAATTTCATTTTGACTTCTGCTGGAGGCACTCGGATAGAAAGCAGTTCAATAACCTGCATATATAGGAAGGCCATACATTAATAATTACATTAATATTAAAATTTATGCAACCAGTAGCTTAAAGCCTTAAAGGAAGCGAAGGAATTAGTATTTGTTTCCCCTTAATTAGATAGATTGATACAAATTCTAGAACAAAATCAAACTGTAAATATGTTAGAATTAAAACAGATTTGGATGTATTTTACGCTTCTAAAATGACTGTTGAGAGTTATTTAGTTAGTGTTTTATTATTAGTTTGTAATATGGGCCTAAGTGTTTTGGCCCATTAGGGTTGTCTTATGTCCTGTACGCTTCCCTGTTCTCCTATTTATAGGAGCAGGGTTTCTCCTATCTAATATATCGACTAGCCATCTTTCACTTCCTAAGATGGTATCAACGATTTTTACTCCGCCTGGGGGCGGCAGCCTCCCTTCTAGGCTTGGCCGCCAACCGGGCGTGGATCCGACCTCCATGGTTGTATACTTTTCTTCTATCTCTACTGCCGCTAATATCTATAATCTTCTGCGTAACTGCATCTTTGTGCGTCATCACAATAATCCAGCCAGCCCCCTGGGGCGCCGCCTTCTCCCATCTCACGTATTTTCCTCCCCGTCCCATCTCACGGTTCCCCCCTCCTAAATCCGCCTCCGCTCTCTCTAGCCCGTGTTTTCGCATCTGACTCGCCTGATGGCCGCCAGAAACAACCAGTAGCCAGCAGCGCGGCCGGTCGTCCTCCCTCCAACAATCTCCAGCCGCGACCAGCCTCCGTTGCACAGACCCGTCTCGGTCCCGCCGTCAGTATCCACACACCCAACAAAGGGCTCCAGCCTCCGCAGCAGGAACCAGGTTCCACAAGGAGTGTCGCTGGCGGCTGCAGATTACCGCAAGGGGCGCCGCCACCCGCCAAAGGTCCCCACAAGGGCCGTCACACCACCAGCGGCAGCTACAGGTACGAGGACCACCGCATTCTGCTTGTGACAGTAGCAAACTGAGCACGAGTGCGCCGCACCAGCAGCAGCACGCAACTCTGCGACGGATCAGACTCATACACATTTATTTGCAATGGAATCATTTGGTTTTTTGTGGATGCTAACCAAGAGAAGTATTACTGTTGGGCTGATTGGCATCACCATTTTTTTTATGTCCCTCAACTTTTTTTTACAGCCTCCTTCCCCATATACACCTACTGTTTGATATTCGGACCCTCAATCGAATATATATTTTTTAATCGGATCCAATTTTGGGGTTAATCGGATTTTTTGCGGGGGTTCCGCCCCCACACCCCCGGATTTGTTGCCCTAACGAGCCAAACAAATCCCCTTTTTTGGTCAGAAAAAGATCCATTTATTTTCCTATCCGGATCTGCCTATTCGGGTCATTTTCCAGTCTTGACTTGTGTTGTCGGTTGCCTCCTCCACCTATTTGCCTACAGAAAAACTTTGCCTCTACCATTGTTTTTTTACTCTCCACGCCAACCATTCCTTTACTCCTTCCGTGCTTGGTGTGAGGGGGAGAATAGAGGAGAAAGAGTAGAGGAAGAGAGAGGAGGATACTTATATAGATACTACTGCCTGCTTCTTGGAGTTTTTCACATCTGGAGTTTATTTTTGCTGCCTATTTAGCTGATGTCTTCTATCCGGCTACGTCTTCTACTGTTGTGTTGCCAACACTCTTTGGCTTGTCCATGCTTTGTGCATGTCGACCCGTCCGTGCTCTGTTTTGCACGTCGACTTCTACTGCCTACTGTTGTGTGTCAGCACTCTCTGGTTTGTCTGTACTTTATTTGTACGTCGACTACTACTGCTACCTGTGATCCATCACTCTCTGGACTTTGTTGTCTGTGACCCGGCACTCTCTGGGATGCGACGTGAGCCACTATGTTGAAGACCATGTTGTTGTGATGCTTACTACTGCTCCAGATTCTACTATGATGATCAAGAAGCTTCTGCGACCTGCTTACCTGCTTGTGCTATGGACTATCTACTTGAGGGGGAGTATTTGAGAGATGAGTGCTTAATTGTAATCTTGAGGGGGAGAAAATCTTGTATGGGCATAGTATATCTTTTTTTTTGTCTCTTTATTTTTTAGTTGACTCTCTGTTTGCAAGCTGATTTGGGATTCTCCCAACTTCAGCTTGAGGGGGAGTGTTGAGAGTTATTTAGTTAGTGTTTTATTATTAGTTTGTAATATGGGTTGGCCCATTAGGGTTGTCTTATGTCCTGTACGCTTCCCTGTTCTCCTATTTATAGGAGCAGGGTTTCTCCTATCTAATATATCGACTAGCCATCTTTCACTTCCTAAGAATGACTAAAGAAGCCTTGTAGATAACTAGATATAACTGGACATAGACGCATCAGATAAATATATAAGAAACATTACAAAAGAAAATCTAGGTGCTAAAATTTTTGGAATAAATATAGTTAGAATGAGAAAGGAATGTTTAACCACTAGTTAAATTTCTGTTATAATCTGCAATTAAACATCTAATATTTTACAGAGATGTAATGTTATTCATCATTCTATTACCATATGATGCAAATTATGTCATTTGAGCTTTCCATGACCATTGCCATGGAAGCATTATAACATAATTAGTGATCTAATGATAATAGAAAATTACCAAGTGCTTATCAATTATCATGTATAGCTTCTAAAGAATCAAACTTCGATAGAAGCCCCAGTAGCCCATATTTTCCTCGAACAAATGTCAATATGCAAATGCAATATGAGATTTGCACTTAAATAGTGGTTCACAGCCTCACAAACTCAAGAAGCACCTCAATCAATTGTGACTTATTTGACAGGGCTTCAGCCCCATGCGAGTCTCACCGTCATGCCGTGAGCCCCTCAGGGTGCTTCCTTTTATATTGTGATTTTTTAAAGTAGAGTACCAATATTCCATTTCATAACTAAGACAGAAGAGTGGGCAGTGGACTTCTGATGGAGAGCGGTTCAAATACTCAACTTATGAAAGAGCAAGCTGGCAGAAAGAAGTTAGATATGATGATGGCAGCAATCAGGGAAGGGAGGGAACTCACTACTATTCGTATGAAGTGTAATCCCCATGCTATAGGCGGTGATGTAAATGTCCATGTTCTAAGTGCCGACTCTGGAATCCATGGTTACAACTTACATAGGATAAGTAGGCATAGACCATGAAAGTCCCATGGCATGAGTAACATTGTGGTCGTCTTTTGATGAGGATGAGAGATAGATCTACTCTGTCTTTACCCATTCAAACTCAATAATTTTTCCTATGGAGAAGAGTCTAAAATTTGGGTAAGAATATCCCTCTGGAGCCATCAAAATTCAAGAATTTAAAACGGGAGTCCTGGAGCTCAAAATATTAGGTACACTAAAGAGTAGGTGGGTTTTAAGGGGTCTGTTGTATTCTTTAAAAGTGGGCTAATTAACTACAGTAACAAAGATTTTATTAAATAAAAACAGTACGGGAGATAGTAGAAAAAAATAGGATGAGGAAGATGAATATTCAATGGGAGAAGAAGATACCAGTAGTAGCCCTAGGAAAAAGGACGACAAGGAGTCTGTCGCTTGAAGAAAAAAGTGTACATGTGATGTTTACGGCATTGGCAGCTATTCACGGCGACGGCTGCAGTGACGGCTGCTCGCGCTGACCTGCTGTCAACTACAGCAGCCGTCACTCCATGCCCTAGGCTCAGGCTTTTGGGGAGACAGGATTTGGGGGGTCAGGAATGGGGTTTAGTTTTAGTAAGTAATCATCAAGAAACATCTATATATAATCATAAAATCATATATTGAGCTTATAACTATATGCATACATATAATATGTGTGTGTGTGTGTGTGTGTGTGTGTGTGTGTGTGTAAACATGTTAATATATGTGTACGATAATTTACATACGTGTATCTAGGTATATATATTTGAAGTGTCTTAAATATATTTACAAACATTAAAACGTATAGATATATGTCCATAGAGTGTGTATATATATGTGAACGAATCAAAATATATACATTAATTTAAAAATGTGTGTGGAATCTATGCATATATGCAGGTACATTACATATATAAGTATATATATAGATGTACAAAAACATGTGTGAAATTTTGTAATATACATTAAAATATATACATAAAAATATACACTATTATGTTTAAATATACAATGAAGTGTATATATCTATATGTGTGTGTGTATGGGCTTAAGTAGTGGTCCTTTCACAAATCAAAGTTTAGTCGGCCGCTAAATTGGCACAGCCGCACAAGGATTAGCAAAAGTATATGCGTTTGTGCAGACCAATTTTCAGAACAATGAGCCCTGATTTTAGTGGGCAGACCAGGAGTAAGTTCGGCAACAAAAACTGGGATGGCTAAGTGGGTTGGCGTATGAGTGGAGAATGAGTAAAACAAAGATAGTTTGAAGGCAAACTTTAAAATAAAAAGAACCCATCAAGTTATCTGGTTCACATGAGAAAGTAGAGTGAGTTAAGTAGGTAACTTCTTTTACCTATGTTAATTCAGCCGTGATGGACCCAATAGAGCCCAAAATATGCACTGATTGGAAGCTATAAATTGGCCTCATTAAACTAGATTAGCAAGTTGACCATGTATATTTTAGATGAAGTCCAAAATTTGTCAGAATAGTTTCACGATCTACCTAAAAAAATCTGCATGTTTTCCCGTTCAATATTTTGTTGTTTTCTTCTTATTTCCCTTCGTTGTGCTGTCATCGTTCCACATTCAATAAGCTCGGAAGCATACATAGTACCTCAAGCATGAGACTCACTCTTATTCATCATCTATCAATCCAAAGAAACTCTTTTAACTGATGCATGTTACACCCACATATTTCTATTGCAATCTGCACACTTACCATTAAAAAGAGGGTGTCCTTGACCGAATTGAATAAGACCTATATGTTGGGTGCTTACCTTGTTTAGCTTACAGCTTACAAAGAATTTTGAGAGAATCGCTATATGTTTAAATATACAATGAAGTGTATATATCTATATGTGTGTGTGTATGGGCTTAAGTAGTGGTCCTTTCACAAATCAAAGTTTAGTCGGCCGCTAAATTGGCACAGCCGCACAAGGATTAGCAAAAGTATATGCGTTTGTGCAGACCAATTTTCAGAACAATGAGCCCTGATTTTAGTGGGCAGACCAGGAGTAAGTTCGGCAACAAAAACTGGGATGGCTAAGTGGGTTGGCGTATGAGTGGAGAATGAGTAAAACAAAGATAGTGGGTTGGCGTATGAGTGGAGAATGAGTAAAACAAAGATAGTGGGTTGGCTTGGTTTCTATATATAAGTATATATATAGATGTACAAAAACATGTGTGAAAATTTGTAATATACATTAAAATATATACATAAAAATATACACTATATGTTTAAATATACAATGAAGTGTATATATCTATATGTGTGTGTGTATGGGCTTAAGTAGTGGTCCTTTCACAAATCAAAGTTTAGTCGGCCGCTAAATTGGCACAGCCGCACAAGGATTAGCAAAAGTATATGCGTTTGTGCAGACCAATTTTCAGAACAATGAGCCCTGATTTTAGTGGGCAGACCAGGAGTAAGTTCGGCAACAAAAACTGGGATGGCTAAGTGGGTTGGCGTATGAGTGGAGAATGAGTAAAACAAAGATAGTTTGAAGGCAAACTTTAAAATAAAAAGAACCCATCAAGTTATCTGGTTCACATGAGAAAGTAGAGTGAGTTAAGTAGGTAACTTCTTTTACCTATGTTAATTCAGCCGTGATGGACCCAATAGAGCCCAAAATATGCACTGATTGGAAGCTATAAATTGGCCTCATTAAACTAGATTAGCAAGTTGACCATGTATATTTTAGATGAAGTCCAAAATTTGTCAGAATAGTTTCACGATCTACCTAAAAAAATCTGCATGTTTTCCCGTTCAATATTTTGTTGTTTTCTTCTTATTTCCCTTCGTTGTGCTGTCATCGTTCCACATTCAATAGGCTCGGAAGCATACATAGTACCTCAAGCATGAGACTCACTCTTATTCATCATCTATCAATCCAAAGAAACTCTTTTAACTGATGCATGTTACACCCACATATTTCTATTGCAATCTGCACACTTACCATTAAAAAGAGGGTGTCCTTGACCGAATTGAATAAGACCCACGGTTGCAGCATTGACACCAAGCCTTTCGCTTTCATACCGCATTATGTACGTCAGGACAAGAGTTGTTGTGGCTAATTCCAACCTTTTGTTCTCTTCGGTGTTGATGACGTTCCAGTTGGTCATCCATATTGTGTTCTCATGAGAGACAAGAGTTGTTGCAGCTAATTCCGACCTCTTGTTGCCTCTAGTGTTAATGGTGAGACAGATGGTTGCTTCTTCATCAGATTTCTTCAAAACTCGTTATCTTCTAGCTTGCGCATTTTCTATCTACAAGGATTCATCCGGAGTTATCTTCATCGAGCTACTTCATGACGTCTTCTCCGAGTTGCATCTGCTACTTCTACGTGTTGAGCCGACACTTCACCACCTCGTCCAGCGTGTTCGCGCCACATTATGCACGTCTATAGCCTTTTGTGCTAATTCCAGTTGGCTACACTTCTCAGACGATTTTGAAGACACCACTACTGCTACATCGACATTGATGTATCTACGTTCGTGTCGTGTTGTGTACGTGGGATGTGTTGATATGCGCTTATTCTACTCAGACATTCCTCTCCAGTGAAGATGGTGTAGTCGTGGTATTTATGATTGTCTGCTTCAGATGTTCATTGCAGATGCACTTCAAAAGAAAGACCTTTTTCAAAGCTCTAGCTTTTCCAACTTGCAGATTACATCTCAAAGAGGCATCATCATATCTTATTAGTTAGGGAGTATTGTTTAAGAGGGAGTAACAATTTTTGTATGGGGAGTGACACTTCTATCTTTCATTTATCGTTTATTTCTTATCGTTTAATCGAGTCATGTAACTCCAAGCTTGGACATGTGTTCATCCATGCTCCCAGCATGAGGGAGAGTGTTAGAAAGTATTAGCCTAATTGCCTCCTATAGGGAAATTGGGAATTGCTTATTGATTGAATAAACCGGAGTACAATACAGTCTTTTATATAACAGGCGGGAATAGAGACTAAAGCAGAGATGAGCAATATGGGACTAAACTATTGAAGTGAATGCATAAGTGAGGGACATGCTATGCACATGACACTCAACAAAACACAACATAACACAACATATCTCTATACTCCCCCTCAAGCTGGAGCGTAGATGTCGAAAATGCCCAGCTTGTCAACTAGAGTCTGAAAATGAGCTTTAGGAAGTATCTTGGTGAAGATGTCCGCAACTTGCTTTTCAATGCTGAGATATGGAGTGCAAATCCGGCCAGAAAGGACTGTCTCCCGAACAAAGTGACAGTCGACCTCAATATGTTTCGTCCGCTCATGAAAAGTGGGGTTGCTCGCAATAAAAATAGAGGCCTTGTTGTCACAAAACATCGGCATAGGGCTGGAATAGGATATAGCAAACTCCTAGAGGAGACTCTGGACCCACATAAGTTCACATGCAGTATGAGCCATAGCTCGATATTTTGCCTCTGCACAGGATCTGGCGACAACAGTCTGCTTTTTGCTTCACCAGGTAACGAGATTTCCGCCAACAAATGTACAGTATCCTGATGTAGACTTACGATCAAAACGACTTCCTACTTAGTCAAAGTCCGAGAAGCCAGATAGATTGCAATGGCCATGCTTCTTATACATCAAGCCTTTTCCTGGAGAGCTTTTAAGTTACCACAGAATGTGACATATAGCATCCCAATGACACTGTCGGGGTTTATCAAGATACCGGCTGATGAATCCGACAGCAGCAGTGAGGTCAACTCTTGTAACTGTCAGATAGATAAGCTTGCCTACCAGCCTTCTGAATTGGTGATGATCAGCATAGGGAGGAGAATTTTCAACATCCCAATCCATATTTGGGTCAAGTGGAGTGTTGGCTGGTTTGCAGTCCAGCATACCAGTTTCCTGCAAGAGATCAAGTACATATTTTTTTTGAGAGAGAGACAGCCCTGCAGATGATCTGGAGACCTCAATGCCCAAGAAATACCTCAGTTTTCTGAGATCTTTAGTGACAAAATGTTTTTCTAAGTAGGTTTTGGTTGCCTGTATACCCACAGTATCACTGCCAGATAAAATAATATCATAAACATAAACAATAAGAATGACAAGTCCAGCCACTGTTTTGCGGATAAAGACTGAATGATCAGAGTGAGAACGACGAAAGCCAAAAGTGACTAGGATCTGACTGAGCTTGTCGAACCAAGCACGTGGGCTCTATTTGAGACCGTAGATGGCCTTTTTCAGTTTACGGACTTTAAAGGCAGACTCCCTCTAAGCAACAAAAACAGGTGGTTGCTCCATGTGTACTTCCTCCTATAGATCTCCATAAAGAAATGTATTTTTAACATCTAATTAAAAGAGAGACCAGTCTTTATTAACAGCAACAGAAATCAGAATTCTAACAGAATTTAATCGTGCAACAGGAGAGAAGGTCTAAAAATAATCAACACCATATGTCCGCGTGTAGCCTTTTGCAACAAGGCAAGCTTTCAGGCATTCAATAGTCCCATCATGTCGATATTTAATGGTAAAGACCCAACAGCAGCCAACAGTAGGGCATGAAGAAGGACGATCCACAAGTTCCCTTGTCTTGCGATCACAAAGCGCCTGCATTTCCTGATCCATTGTCTGTTTCCATGAAGGAATAACTAGAGCCTCTGCAGCAGTCTTTGGAATGGTGATAGCAAAAATCGCAGAAGTAAAGCAGGCAAAATTGTTATGCATATTAGCAGACGTGCAGTAATGACTGATAGGATGTTTAGTACAGGAGCGAACACCTTTGCGCAGACTGATAGGAAGGTGCAAGTCAGAAGTTACCTCAGTGTTTATATGATCATCCGCATATGGAGGAATTGGTTGGGGAGGGGCCATGGAAAGAGTGTTTGTCTTCGGCCGGCGTTTGTACACTTGCAACGGACGATCTTCAGGCTGGTTAGAAGAAGGCAAGTCCTCAACAATATTTGGTAGAGGTGTGGGTACCAACATATCACTGGATAGTGTTGCTCCATCATTAGAAAAATAGGGTATATGCTCAAAAAAGATCACATCCGCACTGACAAACCATTGTTTGAGTACCGGATCAAAGCAGCGATAACCTTTTTGGGTTCTAGAATAACCCAAAAAAATGCATTTAGTGGATCAAGGATCAAGTTTCGTCATTCCTGAGTGTAAATTTTTAACAAAGCAAGTACACCCAAAAATACGAGGAACAGAGAACAGAGGTGCATCAGAAAATAAAATGGAGTAAGGTATACGATTTTGTAAAACAGAAGACGGCATATGGTTTATAAGATATGTCGTAGAGACTACCTCAGGCCAAAACAGGTGAGGAACTTTATAATGAATCAGAAGGGTGCGAGCAACCTCTAATAAGTGGCAATTTTTCCATTCAACAACACCATTCTGTTGTGGAGTATAAGGACAAGTGGTCTGATGGATAGTGCCACGATCAGAACAAAAAGATGTGACAGACTTCTGCATAAATTCCAGGTAATTATCGGTACGGAAAATTTTAATGGATTTATTGAATTGGGTCTATATTTCAGAAAAGAAAATACGGATATTGTCCAAAACAATGCCATGATCTTTGAGCAAAAACAGCCAGGTAGTACGGGAATAATCATCAATAAAAGTCAAAAAATATTTAACACCAGATTGACTCGGAACAGAGCACGGACCCCAGATGTCCGCATGAACAATATTAAAAATTGCTTTAGAACCAAGTTCCTTTTAAGAAGGAAAGACAGGCCATGTTTGTTTTCCCAAAACACAAGATGCACAAGAAAATTTATTTTCAGATAATGCAGGAAATAAATGCTTCAACTTTGCAGCAGACGGATGACCCAGCCGGAAGTGTCACTGGAATCCTGTGACTGATGTAGACAAAAGAGCAGAAGTTGCAGGCGATCCATCCAAATAGTATAGTCCATCTGGTCCTTCATGGCCTGAACCAATCCTCGTCTTCGTGCGGAGATCCTTCAAAACACAACCAGAGGGATCAAATTTAATGGAGCGCTGAAGTTGTTTTACAGTTTTACTGACAGATAATAAATTAACAGGAAATTGTGGTATGTATAAAACAGATTGGAGATTCAGCTTGCAAGATAGAGGAACAATGCCAATGCCATGAACAGGAGTCTTAGAGCCATTTGCAACAGTGACACATGGAATATTAGAGGTTTTAGACAGAGCAGAAAATAATTGGATGTCGTCTGCCGTAAGGACAGACGCACCAGAATCACCACACAATTTATTGTTACCAGCAGAAGGAGAAGCAAGCATGGCAGAAGGACCAGCAGCAAATGTCGAAGGTAGTTGAGTCATGCGCTCCTGGAAGAACTTCTCGAATTTAGAGTGAAGCCATTTAGTAGTCGGAGGAGCATTGGTGGGTCGAATGCAGCATCAGTAGCAGTTTCTGTAGAGGCCTGGTTAGCCCAGGCTGGCTTGTCGAGCTTGATCCAGCACATATCTTCAGTGTGATTATCACGACCACACCAGTTGCAGTAGTGAGGACTAGTAGCTTGACCCCGTCCAGGGGCAGTAGAGGAGCCTCGTCCGCGAGTGGGAGGCATATGTCCGCCACGGCCGCGGCCACGTCCAGAATCAGTAGCGCAAGCAACTAGAGCAGGATGCTCAATAACAGGAGTGGAGGTCACAGATGGTAGCCGTTGAACTCGCTTGAGGACGTCGCGAAGAGTAGGCAGAGGGTCACTTGACAGAATTTGATCGACCAAGCCGGAAAAGGAAGTAGGTAGAGCAGCCAGATATTGAACCAATTGTAGTTCATTGCGCTGCTTCTGGGCTTCTTTGATATCAACTGTCAACGGATGGTAGATTTCATACTCATTCCAGAGAGCAGAGCACTGTTGTAGAAATTCTCGATGGAAGCATCAGAAGAAAACTCCTCCTTGGCCAGGTTTTTGAAATTTCAAAAACGCGTTTTGGATTTTGCTGATGGGAGTAGACATGAGAATGTTGGTCCCACTTTGCTTTAGCATCATCAAAACATAACAAGGACTGACTGATCTGCAACTCGGTGCTATTAAGAAGCCAAGACATAACACCAGAGTCGTCTTTGGACCATTGGGCATAAGTTTGTTTGTTTGCTTTTTTCATCAGCAGGGGCAGCAGGAGGATCAGTGATAAGATGTGAGTACTGACCTTGGGCCTTGACATAGAGGACAAAGGACGCCGACCACAAATGATAGTTTGAACCATCGAGCTTGACGGTGGTCACACATAGAGAGCGAGGAGGCTCAACCGAGGCCATCATGAGCAGAGGCAGGCAGTAGTGAAGTTGCGGCGCAACAGCAACAGGCAGTGAATAAATAACCCACTATGGGGCAGTAGCAGCAGTAGGGAGCTGATGCATCAGATCATAAGAAACCCGTTTCGGGCAGATAGACTGATAAATGAACCTACGCGGTCATGAGGAAGATCAGTATCCCATCATGAGGCACAGGTAGAAAAATAATCGGAGATTTAGGAGACTCTCAACGTGGGATGGCTATAGTTGTTCGGAAGGTTGCACGTGCGAAAAAAGAGGAAGCAGAAACCCGAGAGGAGGGCAGCAGTGGGGTGGTGGAGATAGGAGGGATGGCGGTTGGTGTAGAGAGGAGGGGCGACGGGGTTGGTGGAGTAAGGAGGGGAGGGGTAGCGCCGGGTGGAGGAGCGGCGACGGGGGGAAGGGTGGAGGGGAGGCGGCTGGTGGTGGAAGAGGGAGGGGGCGGCGGCGGGTGGGGGGGTCAGGCGGCCGCGCGCGCACGCGCGGGGGGGGGGGGGGGGGGGGGGGGTGGAGAGGGGGGCTGAAGGCTTAGGGCATAGGGGCAGGGGGGCCTGAAGGCTTAGGGCATAGGGGCAGGGTGGGAAAGAAAAGCTCGGGGAACCGGACCTGCTCTTGATGCCATATAGAGAAAATGGGAATTGCTTATTGAATGAATAAACCAGTGTACAATACAGTCTCTTATATAACATAAGGGAATAGAGACTAAAGCAGAGATGAGCAATATGGGACTAAACTACTAAAGTGAACGCATAAGTGAGGCACATGCTATGCACATGACACTCAACAAAACCCAACATAACACAACATATCTCTATACCTCCTGTCCTATATATAGGACAGGGGTGTATGTATCAATAGAACAACAACAACGATTACAGTGTCCCACACACTTTTTAACAGATGATATGCCATCTGGTCAGGTGAAAAGAAAGAAGGGAGGAATTCCTTCATTTTTTAGATCTGCTAGTACTACAAGAGGAAGGTTGCACTTAGATGTTGAAGAGCCTGGTATTAGAAAATCTCAAGGAGCTCAATAAAAGTTAAGAGGATATGTTCTCCGGAGCAAAGAATAAAGTTGGAAAAGTTGTGGGAAGCAGTGTTTTAAAAAGCGGTATGCATTATGCGTTCGGAGAGGTCACCTTGTAGAGTATATGCGGTATGCGGGAGTATATGCGGAAGTATATCCGGTTTTGGATTTTTTTAATTAATTATATATATATATATATATATATTAATCATGATTTACATATTTAATTTGTGCAATTGTGTATCTAAATAGTACAATTACAAGAATAATGGATGCAATTATGCAAATATGCAATCATCACAACTTAAATAAATACAAACATGCACTATAATCTAAATTTAAACAAACATAGATGAATGTAAATGTATAAAAGAAGATATCAGAATATCTCTAACTAAAAATCGGGGTTTTATCGGCCTTGTATGCGGCCGTACAACCGATTATGCGGCTTGGTCCGCTTTTTGGAGGGATTTCCATTATGCGTTTTTTTGGAGGTCCGCACCTTGTATGCGGCCGCATAGACCGATTTTTAAAACACTAGTGGGAAGTTCTTCTTTGCACATGAGATCCAGCACATGTGGCTTTTGAGCCATACTTGCAACACCTCTTGAGAACTGCGGTGGCAGCTGGCTTGGGTGTCAAAGCCCCAATTGTATATGAGTTGACGAATGTTTACCTTCCTCGACAGAAAGAAGAGATCCATAAGTGGATTGATGAAAAAAAGGAGAGGTGTGATATAATATTATAATGTCATTACTCGTTACTTGTTATGCATATTGTGATTTTTTTTACATTATATGGAAATTAGTGTTGAGAGTTTGAGATTCAGTTATTTATTGCGTTGCAAATTGTAGGTAATTTGAATATGGAGTTACATTGATGTGTGATGGGTGTCGGGTAACAAAAATCATTTTTTAGCATACTGCAATAGTTCCGCAATCTTCCTTGGATTTGTTGATGCATCTGACCAAGTTCGAGATTATAAGTACATCAAGAAGCAAATGAAGACATCTAAAAAATGTTGTGGTGGAAAATTTTGTACAAATAGTGACGAATAATCGGCCAAACTTCAAGAAAGCAGGCAAAGAGCTAATGAAGCAAAATCCAATTTATTGAACACCTTGTGCAGCCCATTGCATCGACCTAATACTAAAAGATATAGGTAATTCAAATTATATGACTTTTACCTTCAAAATATAACTATAAATATAATCACTTCAGACTTAACCATCATTTGAAAATTGGAATTATTGTAGGAGGGTAGATTCTTGTGAAAGCATCGGTTACCGAAGCTAAAACTATTACGGGTTTTATCTACAACCACTCATACTTATTGGCAGCAATCAGGAGGAAGGAATATTGTGGTGGTGACTTGATTAGGCCTAGAGTCACAAGATTTGCTACTCACTCTTTAGCACTTCAGGGTCAAGAGAGATGGATTGAAGAAGTTACTTGTTGGTGTTGAGTGGAGTTCAATGAAGGAAATCATAACAACTTTGGGGGCAAAGATAGAAGAACTTGTAAATAATTTGAGTTTTTGGGATAAGATCACAAATTCGTTGAAAATAATGGAGCCAATTGTCATGGTGCTTCGATTAGTAGATGGAGACAAGTCACCCATCATTCCATGGTTGTATGAGGGAGGCAATGACAAAAGTTAAGGAGACCATAAAATCAGTTGCACCTAGATCTAATGTGCAATATTTGAATATCATTAAAGAAAGATGGGACAACATGTTAATGCATCCTTTACACAAAGCAGATGAGTTGTGACTTATAACTTGTTATTCATTATATTGGAATAGATTTATGTTGCTCTCTCTCTCCCTAAATACATGTTAATGCATCCTTTGCAGCACATTATTTGATGCCACGGTTCCAGTACAAGTACAAATTGGGTTCAGATAGGGTCTTCATGTAAGCAATAAAGGATGTGACAGATAGACTTGTTACTTCATTTGACGAGAGACTAGCTATAATGAATTAGGTCGAATTCATACCTTACATCATTTTATTATGTAATTTTGAATTTTATCATGTAATTAGAATTGCAGCCTAAAATTCAGCTTATTTTCCTTATTTGCAGCTAAGGTTATTCAAAGAAGGGTTGGGCTGTTTTGCGCATCCAAAATCCAAATGTTGTTCAAGATAGGGATAAAAACATTCCTTGGTGAGTGTTGGTTGTGGCATGGCACAGGTTGTCCCAAGCTACGAAGAATTGCTTTGGAAATTCTATCACAAACAGTTGTTGCTGGCAGATACGAGAGGAATTGGTCCACATTCAACCTCCTCGTTTAAACAACTTGGTCTTTGTCCACTACAATATGAGATTGAGTGCAAAAGATCTTCGAGAACCAGAGTTCCAGAGAAGTGGATCTCTCCAGTTTTGTATGATCCCATTAATATTGCATACACCCTTGTTGGCGCCAATAATAATGATGAAGACGATCCATTGCAAGAATGGATGAATGAGACTGGCGGTGCCCCAGTTTTAAATGGAGCTACAGGTACGCCAGATGCAACAGTTGAAGGAACTTTTGAAATTGGTCAAGATCGACAAGAAGCACACAATGACTGCAGCCTCGTTCAAAGACCTGAGGAAGAGGATGTGCATTTATATGATGACATGGACATTGAAAGTGTTGTGAATGATGAGATTGGTGGTAGGGTAGTGTTGCACCTACTCCTGCTACCGGTTCTGGTTCAAAAGAAAATCTTCATCATCAAAGTCTCCTTCTGCTATTGATGATGACAAAAATGGTGACGATGACGACGATGGCCAAGGAGTTGGTGGTGGTGGTGGTGGCCATGAAGGATGGGAAGGATTTACAAATGAAGATGATGTTCTCCCTTATCCCACTGGCCTAAGGGTTGAACTTGCACCACCTAACCCTACTCAAACTCAATACCCAATGGCTCAAAAGACATTTCAGAGAAGGAAAACTCGAAGCCAAAAAGAGTATGGTGGTGCACTAGTACCAACACAACCTCCACTGGTCCACCACCAGCTCCTCAATACCAAAGTGATTATTATTCTAACTTCAATGATTCGATATTGAGTTTGAGTATTTCTAATAAGGAACCGTCCTCTGCTCTTGCTGATAGTATTTTTGGATTTGGGCCTTCACAACCACAACCACAATTCCTACCACCACAAGAACCTCCTTCTGGTTCCTATGGCTATGGTGAATCTGGTGTTGCTTAGACTCTTTATGGATATGGTTCTTTTGTTGTTGGTGTTATGTTTTACCTACTGAAGGTGCTAGTGTTGGTTATGTTTACCCAGACTATGGCTATGGCTATGACTCTATGGTGAAGAATTTGGTGCATCATCATCATTACCTCCTACACTTCCAAGTATTGACGATTAGGAGAATGCACTTTTGGATTTTTATCCAAAACATGGGATGATGCAAAATCTGTATGGTCAAATATATTTAGACCACGTTGGGACATACAATCGCGTGTATAGGTTGAGCTGGAAGGATTATGTAGATCATATTAATGAAGTTATGTATGGACAAGTACAACAACAACAACCACCAAGACACTCAAGCTTCAACTAGTGTAGGTATGGAGTGCAGCGTACTACAATAATGTATGGCAATACTACTATTACCATATGTTTTTATGTTTCTACTTCATAAACTTGTATTGTAGACCTGTAGTAACTAGTATGTTTTAATTGAAGTTGTATTGTTTATTACTTTAGTGATTTGTTGTAGACTTGTAGTAAGTTGTGAGTTCCTTAATACTCCCAATCAGATGATCAGATCAATATTGCTTTTGTACAACATGTCATCCCGCCTAGAGATCCTACCATACTAAACCATATTTTCTTTGCATAAAATTGTGTCTTTAAGTCTATAATATCATGCTTGCAAACTATAATGACTTAACTCATTCATTTCAGTATCAAAATTGACATCGAAATACCCATCGAAATCCCCCATCAAAGCAGTTTAACTTTCTTCAATGACTCATGTGGAGACACCCCTTAAACATATCCAAAATGAAATATTATTGCATATTTGAGTAGAGCTATACTAGTAGATCCTTTTGGTAAAACTTCATCAATTAATTTGTTAATTTGGCCGTCGAAATGCCAGGAACACGTCTGTGGAAATTTGTCAAAATTTTGTTTCCGTAGCCACCAAAACGGCGTCGAAATTGGACATCTTCTTCCTTGGTTTTTAGCAATTAAACTTGACATTGATTGTCGATTACTCTCTAAGCAAAAAACTGTTCAAGTAGAAAATTGTTCACGCACTCTAAGTAGAGAATGGTTCAAGAGAGATTTGTCCATTACTCTTTAAACAGAAACTTGCCAATACATTCATCTTTCTCCCAGCACTGCAGACCAGATTGTTGGTCGTTAAGCTTTATCCTATGTTCTTGTAATTCGATCGCAGTGTGTTGTTGAGTCGCTTAATTGATGGTGAGGTGCCCAGAATCCAGAGTCCCCTTGGAATCAATCTGATGTAGATCGTGGATCAGGGGCAAATGATGCGTGCAGATTGGATTAGGCGACCAAGCAGCGTTAGGATGGGGGTTGTGAGATCAGGTGATCGCGAGAAGGTGGTTGCGAGGGCGAGAGGAAGGGTAGCAGTGAGGTGATTGTGTGCAGTGAGTAATGGTTAAGGGGTGTGGTTTTGGTGTGATTTGTTGGGTCTGGCGGGATTGCAAGAGGCAAAGATGAGCACGATTAGCGAGATTCACGATTTTTAAAAGTGGGTGGCGTACATGGATTAGTTGACGGGATGATAACAAGAGCGTTGAGCAAACAAGTTGTCTGCGTTGACGAGGGCATTGCATGGAGGATGATGGGGAACATATTATAGAAATGTGGAGCGGTGGTGTAAGGGATTAGAGAAGTTGATGGGCTGACAGGCGGAAGGTTGATGAGTTGACGAGTGGAATGATTAACGAAATTAGCAGGATTGGGCAGAGAAAGGAGAGGAGGCGTGAGTTGGTTGAAACAGCATAAGGCAAGAGGGTGAGCGGGAGAGGTCCGCAAGTAGGGATGCGTTGGAGTTTGTTGTTGAAGGGCGAGGGCTAGGGTGAGAGGGAGTCGGCTTGTCGGGGACACAGCAGAAGAAAAAGGGTACGTCAAACGGCCGCCAATTGAGGAACGGAATTAGGACTTAACCTCAATAATTAGGACAGGCTCTGACACCATTTAGTGGGGAACCTAATGATTATATATTTAAACTTATTTCAAATAACTAATTGAAATAGAATATAATTTATCAAAAAAAATCAATCATAAAGTTTGCTTTTTAAAGAGCCTTACAAAGCCTATATATAGGCTTTTAAATCCAACTAACTAAACAGATAGCCAATGTGGGACTAAACCACGGACTTTACAAAACCAAACTGAAAAACTATCAATTAACACCTAAAACACACGCAAACTAATACAACATGATGAATGTTATTTAAAGGATCGTGCCAAAGGCTACAATCATCATATATCACCTAGCCATAAAGTAAGGAGGGAAAAAGAGAGAATATATGATGGTCACGGAATTCGCCCTTCCTCCCTTTCTTGGTCGGCCACAAGCCTTCCCTCTCCACTCTCCCAGACTCTGTTGCCTCACCTTCTGCATTTGTTGTTAATCTCCTCTAATTGCTTCCCCCTATTGAAGTGTTAATAGAGGTTGCTACTAGCCTCATTGTTGCCCCATTGTTGGCACCCCCCTCTACAATTGTTGACCCTAATAGAGACCCTTTCTAGCCTTGTTGCTACTTCATTGTTGGATCCCAATGGGCCACTGACCTCATCTTCTTCCTCAATCTCTTCTTCCCGATTATTCCTACGGTACTCAATGAGCATGTTGCAGATCATTTTGTGTTGTTGCCGCTGTGTGATGGAATATACAGTAAATCGTAGAGGTATTACTTTGGGTCCATTACTTGTGCCTACTTGAGGTTGATCGAGTGGATTTCTCTAGATTGATGTTGCCCTGGTGTCTGTAAGAGTGTGATGTTGTCTGCCTTGTTCGTGGATGGGCTTTGCCTTTCTGTCCACATGATCATGCTCACAAGTCACAAAAGGTATGTCCAAAATTCCAAATACTCTTCGAGGCTCTGCAACCAGCTACACAAAGCTCAATGTAATTTCATCCTAGATGGCACCAAGATCTTTTCCATTGTGGTTTTACCTAGTACTATGCATCCAACACGTGATAATGATCTTCCATCTAATTCTTTAATTCAATGGTTTATATCAGTGTTTAGAAAATTGATCCTATAATCGGTGCAGGGCCGACTAATCAGCCGCTCAAGGATATAATCGGACAATTAATCGACAATCTTTAAAATCTGATTGTTGTAGTAAATTTTTTGCAGTAACTTTTTCCAAACCTACTATTGGTCATTGTAGTTACATTTCCTTTTCCCTCTTCACATATTAGGTCTTCTCCCCTTGTTTTCTCGATAAGTATATAGTTTAATGTTTATTGAATTGCTTTTTACTTAATTGCTTCTTATTGTTGATGTTACCTTCTCCAATATCATGTTTCTAATTACTTATTCACTGCAATATTAGTCTATGACTGATTGTTATTAGTAGCTACTCCATATTGAATATTGATTTAGATGCACATTCTTATATTGATTTATTTATATATAGTTCATTTTGTTTGTATCTATGCTTAGTTACAATTCAAATGAAGTTTAACTCCTACTTTTAGGACATGATTAATCTCATATTACAAGAAGAATCTACTCAAATTTTGGCAGTACAAATCTAATATATGACTAATACAAAACTTGCAAATGGTCAATGTACAATATAGATATACTGTGTTATTGTGTTATTTACTTGTTGTTTTTACTGTTTACTTTTAGTCCCATATTTCTCACTTGTACTTATGTCTCTACTCTCATTAGCTATATTAGAGACTATCATGTAACCTGTTTTACTCACTAAATAAACAATTCCATTTCCCTCTAGATGGTATCAAGAGCAGGTCTCTTTTTCCCCACCCACCCGTCCGCAGTGACGTAAGAAAACAAGCCCCTCCCCCCACCTGCCCGCCGCCGGCCTGCCTCCCCCTCCCCCCGCCGCAGACCCCTCCCCTCCTCTCCTTCAGCCGCCGCCCCCCCCCCAGCTCTTCCCCATCCTCCGCCCCCCCTCCCCCACCCTCCAGTCGCCGCCCACCCCCTCCTACCCGCCGCCGCCCCCCCCTCCTCTTCCTCTCCCGTTGCCGCCTCTGCTCCCCATCCTCCTTTTTTCCCACTGCCAACCCCCCTCCCCCCGCAGCCTCCTCCCCTTCGGCTCCTCTTCGCATCCCTGCTCCGGCTGCCACTGGTTTTTACCTCTCCTCTCCCTCTACGTCCGGGTGATCTTCGTATCCAAGTTCGAACATCCACTGGCCGTCTAAGTTGAGTCTTTCGTCTCACCATCTTCTCTGCCTGCGCCTCATGAAGGAACATTGAGTGTACCTCATGACGGCGTAGGTTTCTCTATATATGCATATTCTGCCCTATACGGATTTTCTGATCTGACTCGTCAGATCCCTGCTGTTGGTATCTGCCCCTTTGTGGGTCTCTGATCTACTCTGCTGTTGCGCCGACTACTGCCTCTGCCATGGCCTTATCTGAGCCTCCTCGCTCTCCGTGTGTCACCACGGTGAAGCTCGACGGCGGCTCCAACTATCATCTGTGGTCGGCGTCATTTGTTCTATATGTCAAAGCACAAGACCGGTATCACCATCTTACGGCTGAGCCTCCTGCTGTTCCTACTGCTGATGTGGATGACAAAATCAGACAAAGCTATGCACAATGGTCCAAGGATGACTCCGGTGTCATGTCTTGGATCATCAACAGTACCGAGCCCGGGATTAGCCAATCACTTCTCTGGCTTCATGATGCTAAGGCTATGTGGGATCAATTGTCCCACATCTACTCTCATCAGGAGAACCCTAAGCGAGTTTTTGAAATTTTCAAAACTTGGCTAAAAAGGAGTTCTCCCCTGACACTTCCATTGATGACTTCTACAATCAATGCTCGGCTCTGTGGAATGAGTTTGAACTATACCACCCCTTGACGGTGGACATCAAAATTGCTCAGAAGCAACGCAACGAACTGCAACTTGTTCAATTTTTGGCTGCTCTTCCTGCCTCGTTTTCTGGTGTGGTTGACCAGATCCTGTCAAGTGATCCGCTGCCTACCCTTTGGGATGTTCTCAAAAGAGTCCAACGCCTGTCGTCCATGACTCCTACTCCTGTTGTTGAGCACCTTGCGCTTATTGCTCGCTCTGTTGATTCTGGTCGTGGTCGTGGTCGCGGTCGTGGTCGTGGTCGTGGTCGCGGTCGTGGTCGTAGTCGCGGTCGTGGCCGTGGCGATCTCCCTCCTCCCTCAGGAGGTCGAGGGTCATCTGCTCCTGGACGTGGTGCTCCTCCCGACCCTCGCTACTGCAACTGGTGTGGCCGGGACAATCATAATGAAGATCGATGTTGGATTAAGCATGGCAAGCCCGCTTGGGCTAACCAGGCTGCTACAGAAACTGTTGTTGACTCTACCGCTGACTCACCTACTGCTCCTGCACACGCGGAATGGTTACGTTCTGAGTTCGAGAAGATGTTCCAGGAGCGTCTCGCACAGCTGTCATCCTCGTCTACACCAGGACCCTCTGCCATGCTCGCTTCTCCATCATCTGGTAACAAACAGTGGTGCATTGACTTGGGTGCATCCACTCATATGGCTGGTGATCTTCGTCTATTTTCTATTCTAAATAAAATTGTTACTATATCATCTGTTACTGTTGCAAATGGCTCTAAAACTGCAGTTCATGGCACTGGCACGGTTTCTATTTCACCAAAACTGCAATTGCATTCTGTTTTATATATTCCAAAGTTTCGTGTTAATCTGTTGTCAGTCAGTAAGATGATAAAACAACTCAAGTGCTCTATTAAATTTGATCCTTATGGCTGTGTTTTGAAGGATCTCCGCACGAAGACAAGGATTGGTTTGGGCCGTGAAGGACCAGATGGGCTGTATTATCTGGATGGACCTCCTGCTGCTTATGCTATGCTATCTACTTCAGTGACGGGACTACAGTGGCACTTTTGCCTGGGCCAACCATCTGCTACCAAATTAAAACATTTATTCCCTACTTTATCTGAGAACAGTTTTTCCTGTGAAACTTGTATTTTAGGCAAACAAACTCGGTCTGTTTTTCCTGCTAAGAAAGTTATTGCTTCTAAAGAAATTTTTGACATTGTTCATGCTAATATTTGGGGACCGTGCTCCATATCGAGTCACTCGGGTGTGAAATATTTTATGACCTTTATTGATGATTATTCTCGCACCACATGGTTGTTTTTACTTAAAGGTCGAGATATTGTGTTGGATATTATTCGTACCTTCTTTGCTGAAATTCACACCCAATTTAACCGACCTATTAAGAATTTTCGTACTGATAATGCACTTGAGTTCATGCAACAATCTGTTACCTCCTTCTGTGCTGCCCGAGGAACCATACATCAGACCACTTGCCCTTACACTCCTCAACAAAATGGCGTCGCTGAAAGAAAAAACCATCACTTACTGGAGGTTGCTCGCACTCTTCTCATACACTACAAAGTACCCCATCATTTCTGGCATGAAGCTGTCTCTATGGCTTGCTATCTTATCAATCGCATGCCTTCCTCTATTTTGAAAAATCAAGTCACCGACGCCTTATCGACGACGTGGAAATAGATATTTACAGGTATACCGAAGGAAATATCGACAGATGCAATCCTGGACTTATCGATGCCTAAATGAACGAATTAAATCATGAAATTTTACAGGTGTGGTCTCAACACCTAGATGCAACGTTTTATGCAATAAAATTCTATATTGGGTATGTTGGGGGGGGGGGGGTCCATCATGTGGGAGGTAGGGAACCTATCCTGTTTTCTGCAGATTTCGATGAAGGATTTCAATGACAAAATACTGGAATTAAGATTTGAAATTTTACTAGCACAATCCATAAACATAAATACACACTTATGCAATAATATCCAATTTACAACACATAAATAGCATAGTAACTTACTAACTCATATCAGTTGTATGTCGAGTTATACACTGATTCTCCATACAATATTGAGTTGATATGGTTGACATATTGCTCCCATGACATGTACATTATGTAAGGTTGGTGGTATCAAGTTACGTGTTGCTCATACACGTCATGTACAATACTATATAAGTGTATAATACTCGTTCGTATTATGTAATTAAACACGATATGTTTTAGAATTTTACAGTAGTATGTCTCCATATGCATCATATCAGATTCTAAAAGAAAATATACACCAGGGCTTTCTATTGCTCTTCTTCAATGTGTGACTTTGACAATTAACTTCATGATTGTCAAGGAAGTTAGGCACCATCACTGTTGTGACACCTTTTCTCTGTTGTTGTTTGTAGCACAGGATCTTGATATGCAGTACTGAGTTTCTCCATGGATTATGCACAATAGCGGGATAAGTATAAAAGCCATTATTACCATGCCCACCATATGCATGTCGTGGGGATGCGATAATTTAAAAGTCTAGTTAGCATGTCAACCATGTCCATCTTGTGGGATATATGTAGCAAGTGCCATGTATAATCAAATATAAGACTAGAAAGTTACAAAATTTGTGTTTTTTTACAATATTTGTTTGTTGTGTTGCAAACTAGTACATTTTCTTCCTTTGTATGATAAAAATACTAGTTAGAAGAACATATGTATACTTATTAGCTTACTACTAAAAATGATAGCAAATTATACTTATATTTCATGGATTATTTAGGTATATTACTATGATTATTATGTAGATTATGAGAAATTGTTGTAGATCTACAAACACATACAATTAGGAAGACATAAAGAAGCAGATGGCGAGATCTTTGCCAATTTAAGGCATTTTGGGACGAATTTACATTTTAATTGAGATAGATGACGTGTAAATGAGAGAAATGGTAGAAAACATAAAGGAACACCTTAGATTAGACTTATCTGAGCCCTAGTTGTCGAGATCCCTTTGCTCCACCATTTTCTCCTATCAAACAACAAAAACAGACTTAAGCACGCAAAAATCGGTATATCTGTCGGTTTACCAGTAAATTTCGTCGATATTTGGCGGTATTTGGCGATATTTGGAGATATTTGGCGGTATATCATCGGTTTACCGATATTTGCAATCCCAACGACAGGTTTATGTGAACCGATGACCGATGTCGTCGATATCGGTATACCGGTCGGTATACCGACGATATCGTCGATATCTCTTTCCATGGTCCCGTATGCCATTTTGTTTCCTGATAAACCCTTATTCTCTCTGCCTCCTCGCATTTTTGGGAGTACTTGTTTTGTGAAAAATCTTCAACCTGGGCTCACCAAACTTGATGCTCGCTCGGTCAAATGTGTTTTTCTAGGATACTCCCGTACACAAAAAGGCTACCATTGTTTTGATCCTATTAAAAAACAGTGGTTTGTTAGTGCGGATGTGACCTTTTCTTAGCATATGCCTTATTATTCTACTCATCATCATCATCATCATCATCTAAGCCTCAATCCCAACTATGTTGGGGTCGGCTACATGGATCCTTCGTTTCCATTCAGCTCTATCATGGGTCATATTCTGATTGAGATGTAGAGATTCAAAATCTCTCTTTATAAGCTCATCCCATGTTAATTTAGGCCTTCCTCTTTTTCTATTTATAGTGTTTGGCTCAATAGCATTGCTTCGTATAGGCGCACTAGTAGGTCTGCGTTGCACATGTCCGTACCATCTGAGTCGGCCCTCACGCAACTTGTCCTTAATGCTCGCCACCCCCACTTTATTCCTGATATAGTCATTTCTCAAACGATCTTTTCTTGTCTTCCCACACATCCATCTCAGCATACGCATTTCGGCCACGTTCATCTTATTGAGACCTTGTTTTTGGGAGTACTTGTCCTCAATGCCTTATTATTCTACTGATGGCGCAAAATTGTCTGTCGATATTATGGCTACCACACCGTTACCGGTGATTGTTGAGGATTTACCGTCTCCTGATGTGCCTAAAGAACGTCCATTGCAAGTCTATCAGCGCAAGTTAAAGAGCCACAATGCTTCTGAAGCCCCAGCCGAACCAAATCCTGCGTCTGCAGTTGATCCACTATCCACTGAGGTATTTTCTGACATGGATCTTCCTATTAGTTTACGAAAAGGCGTTCGATCATGTACTAAGCATCCTATCAGTCATTTTTGTTCATCTAACAATCTCTGTGGTAGCTTTGCTTGCTTCAATTCTGTTTTGTCTGTTGTGACAATTCCTAAATCAGCCGAAGAGGCCCTTCGCATTCCTGCCTGGAAACATGCTATGGAGCAAGAAATGCATGCACTCTGTGATCGTCACACCTGGGATCTGGTTGATTGTCCATCTTCGTGCCATACCGTTGGCTGTCGCTGGATCTTTACTATTAAATATCAACTGGATGGTACCATTGAACGCCTGAAAGCCAGATTAGTTGCAAAAGGTTACACACAAACATACGGTGTTAACTACTTTGAGACCTTTTCTCCAGTTGTACGCCTGAATTCTGTTCGTATTCTGATTTCTATTGATGTAAATAAAGATTGGCCTCTGTATCAACTTCATGTCAAAAACGCTTTTCTCTATGGAGATCTTCAGGATGAGGTATACATGGAGCAACCGCCGGGATTTATTGCTCAGGGGGGAGTCTGCCTTCAAAATATGTAAACTCAGAAAGGCCATCTATGGTCTTAAGCAGAGCCCGTGTTCCTGGTTTGATAAACTCAGTCAGATCTTAATTACTTTTGGCTTTCAGTTATCACAATCTGATCATTCTGTATTTATTCGTAAGTCGGCAACAGGGCTTGTTATTCTGATTGTATATGTAGATGATATTGTTTTATCTGGCAGTGATAATGCGGGTATCCAGGCAACCAAACATTATTTAACACAACACTTCATCACCAAGAATCTTGGCAAACTGCGATATTTTCTAGGTATTGAAGTTGCCAGATCATTTGCAGGAATCTGTCTTTCACAAAGAAAATATGTTCTGGATTTATTGCAGGAAACCGGCATGCTGGGTTGCAAGCCAGCCAACACTCCTCTTGATCCCAACATGGATTGGGATGATGATAGCTCTCCACCTTATGATGATCGTCACCAGTTTCGAAGGCTGGTAGGCAAGCTTATCTACCTGACGGTCACTAGGGCTAACCTAGCAGCTGTTGTAGGATTCATAAGTCGGTACCTTGATAAACTCCAGCAGTGCCACTGGGACACTATGTGTCACATCCTACGATATCTGAAAAGCTCGCCAGGGAAAGGTCATCTGTATAAAAAGCATGGCCATTGCAATCTATCTGGATTTTCTGATTCTGACTATGCAGGAAGTCGATCTGATCGAAAGTCCACTTCTGGATATTGTACCTTTGCGGGAGGCAACCTAGTCACCTGGCGGAGCAAAAAGCAAACTGTGGTTGCTAGATCCAGTGTCGAGGCCGAATATAGAGCCATGGCTCATACTGCATGTGAGCTTTTGTGGGTCTGTGGCCTTCTTCAAGAGTTTGACATTGCTTATTCTAGTCCCATTCCTATGTTTTGTTACAACAAAGCCTCGATTTTTATTGCAAGCAACCCCACGTTTCATGAACGCACGAAGCATATTGAGGTTGATTGTCATTTTGTTCGGGAGAAAGTTCTCTCTAGACATATCTGCACTCCATATATTGGCACTGACAAGCAACTTGCGGATATCTTCACCAAGATCTTGCCTAAAGCTCAGTTTCAGACTCTGATTGACAAGCTGGGCTTGTTTGACATCTACGCTCCAGCTTGAGGGGGAGTATAGATATACTGTGTTACTTGTTGTTTTTACTGTTTACCTTTAGTCCCATATTGCTCACTTGTACCTATGTCTCTACTCTCATTAGCTATATTAGAGACTATCCTGTAACCTGTTTTACTCACTGAATAAACAATTCTATTTCCCTCTAGATACAATATATATATATATATATATATATATATATATGTGTGTGAAAGACAATGAGATTTGGAGAGCTTAGGGTTGCACAATGTGTGCAACCTTATATTTATAGTAATGTGACAATTACAAAGAAGTCCAAATATAATGTAAAATAACAAAATGAAAATAACAGAACATATATATTAACACTCCCCCTCAAGTTGGAGCATAGATGTCAATCATGCCCAACTTGTCCACAAATGTGCAGAACTGCTTCTTAGCCAGCAACTTGGTGAAGATATCAGCAACTTGGTCTTCAGAGCGAGTAAAAGGAGTGTAAATTTTGCCAGTCAGGATAGATTCCCGAATGAAATGACAGTCAACCTCGATATGCTTGGTGCGCTCATGATAAACAGGATTGTTTACAATGAAGATAGCAGCTTTATTATCGCAGTGCATGGGTATAGCAGAAGAGGACTCAACCCCAAAGTCTTTTAGGAGAGAACACACCCACAGGAGCTCACAGGCAGTATGGGCCATGGCCCTATATTCAGCTTCAGCACTAGATCTGGCAACCACATTTTGTTTCTTGCTTCTCCATGTGACTAGATTACCTCCAACATAGGTACAATAGCTAGAAGTTGATTTCCTGTCAATTTTGCTCCCTGCATAGTCAACATCAGAATAACCCTCAAGAGAACTTTGACAGAATTAAGACGGGCAACAGGTGAAAAAGTTTCAAAGTAGTCAATACCATAGGTCTGTGTATAACCTTTAGCAACAAGACGTGCCTTCAGACGTTCTACAGTACCATCTGGTTGATACTTGACAGCATACACCCATCTGCAGCCTATAGGCTTACACTGAGGAGGTGGATCCACCAACTCCCAAGTTTGTCTGTCAGAAAGAGTAAGCATTTCTTCCTTCATAGCAGTCGTCCAAGCTGTACTTTGCAAGGCATCATGTACAGTCTTTGGGATGGCAACAGCAGATAAAGCAGTGACAAAGTTGCTAACATGAACACTTAAATGATCAGTTGATACATAGTTAGCAATATTGTGAATAGTACAGGAACGAGTGCCCTTCCTAAGAGCAATAGGCACATCAAGGTCAGATATTACCTCAGGTGATGCAGAACCTTCTGGAGGAGAAGATTGGCTTGGTTGGGGGGGGGGGGGATCTTGTGTAGGTTGAGCTCTGTTCCTACGCTGATAAACAATAAGAGGAGGTGTCCGTTGTACAGAATTAGTGGCATCAGAAACACAGTCACTAGTAATAGGTAGTGGAGAAGTAATAAGCTCAGACTGAAGACTATCTCCTTGAGTAGAGTAGTATGGTGTACCCTCAAAAAAGACAACATCACTGCTAGTGAACCATCTCTTGGTAGTTGGGCTATAGCATCTGTACCCTTTCTGTGTACGAGAGTACCCCAAAAAAATACATTATCATGCATTAGGCCGAGCAACTTTACAAAGCATGTAGAGCCAAAAATGCGAGGGGGTACAGTAAATAAAGGTTTATCAGGATTCAGAATTTGCACAGGTATTTTATTTCCAATTACCGAAGAAGGCATCCGATTTATTAGAAAACAAGTAGTCAAGATGGCTTCTGGCCAGAATCCCCGAGGTACATTAGCATGCAACATAATAGTTCTGACAACCTCTAGTAAGTGTTTATTCTTTCTTTCTGCAATGCCATTTTGCTGAGGTGTGTATGCACACGAAGTCTGGTGGATAGTGCCAATGGATTTACAAAACAACTCAACATCTTTTTGAACAAATTCAAGTGCATTATCCGTTCTAAAAATTTTAACAGGCATAGAATATTGTGTTTTCATCTCAGCAAAAAAGAATTTAATAGTGGACAATACTTCAGATCTACTCTTCAAAAGAAATAACCATGTGGCTCGAGAAAAATCATCAATGAATAGAATAAAATATTTGTTTCCAGATAGACTGGGGACATGACAAGGGCCCCATACATCAGCATGAACAAGATCAAAAACATTTTTACTGCTAATCTGAGAACGTTTAGGATAAACAGCCCTAGTCTGTTTGCCTAACTGACACGATTCACATTGAAACACATTTGTTCCTACATCAGGTACAATATGGTGCAATTTCTCAGATGATGGGTGCCCAAGTTTGTAATGCCACTGTAGAGTCAATACTGACGAAGATACTGCAGAAGCCAGAGCCACATTGTCCACTTTTTTTAGATAGTCCAGGTAGTACAAGCAATCAGAGCCTTCATGCCCCCACCAATCTTCATCCTCGTGTGAAGGTCCTGAAAAACACATGAACTAGGTACTAAAGTCAGGCTACAGTTCAAGTTCCGCAAAGTTTTGCTAACAGATAATAAATTCAACGGAAAACGAGGCACATATAGAGCAGATTTCAGCACAATATCAGACACAATGTCTCCAATTCCGGAAACGGTAGACTTGGAGCCATCAGCAAGCATAACAGAGGAATTAGTAGTCGGTCTAGATAATTTTTTGAACAATGACCGATTCCCAGAAATATGAGAAGATGCGCCTGAATCTATGACCCATTTCGTATTACCAGTAGTAGAAGATGGTGCAGAAAGGAAGGCAGTGTCATAACCAGAGTATGTCGCAGCATGTGCTCCCGTGGTGGTGGCAGTAGACGAAGAGCCAGTACGCTCCAGTGACAGGCGCTCGAACTCGGCACGAATGAAGTCAGCAGTAGAAGTATCATGGGCATCAGGCTAGGTAGACGTCTCAGAAGATGTAGTAGCATCAGTGGCCGCATTGGCCCAAGCTGGTTTGTCGTATTTTTCCCAGCACTTGTCTTCAACATGATTAGACCGGCCACAGAAGTTGCAGAAGCGTTGGCCAGTCTGAGGACGAGCAGTAGCAGTAGTAGGTCCAGAGGATGCTCTACGACCTGAAGAATTCCTCCCCCGGCCAGCACCAAGAGGAGGACGAGCATCATATGAGCGACCGCGTCCACGGCCACGACCAGACATCACAGCAAAAGCAGTTGAATCCCCTGTATCAGTAGGAGTCTCAGATGACGATGCAGGCAAGCGTTGTAGTCTCTGAAAGGCAGTCTGTAGAGTAGGCAGCGGATCACTAGCGAGAATCTGATCGACCACCCCTGCATAGGAATCAAGTAGGCCACAAAGAAACTGGACTACTTGCAACTCCTGTCGTTGTCGTTGCATAGTAGCCAAATCAGTAGACAAGGGATGGTAGGCTTCCAATTCCCCCCACAGTCCCTTGAAAGCAGAAAAGTAATCCGTCAGATCGGATCCAGAGAAACGCAGATGGCTAAGCTGCTTGTTGATGTCAAACACCTTTTTGGGATTCTGACTATGTGAATAAGTGATGGCAAGCTGATCCCACATCTGCTTCACCGTTTGCAGGTATAATAAGGTGACGCTAATCTTGGTCTCACTGCTATTCAGAATCCATGTCATGACTGTGGAGTCGTCCTTCACCCAATCATCATAGGCTTTCACATCCTTCGAATCGGCTGTTGCAGGAGGCACGGGTGGTGGATCTCGCGTCAGGTGCGACATTTTTCCTTGTGATTTAACATATATCTGCATAGAGCACACCCAGTGCTGGTAGTTTCGCCCATCCAACTTCACAGTTGTTACCTGACGTCGCAGATCTTCATGAGTAGACGCCATCAGGAAGAAACAGATGCAAACGTAGATTTACAGGCAGGCAGCAACAGTCGGGCCCAGGCAGTAGAAGGTTGCCTACGGACCCAGGTAGGCAGCAGCAGGCACAGAGCAGGCACAGCAGTAGTAGTCAGCAGTCACAGGCAAAAGTCCAACACATGGACTACTAGTAGAAGGTAGAAGATCCACGCATGGATCTTAAAAAAAACCCACGTAGGGGCAGCAGATGAAGAGAAAAAACCTACGCCAACATGGAGGATCAGTCACTCCACCATGAGGCGCAGGCAGACAGAGAGGATGAAGCCTGTTACGTCGTCAACGTGCCAGAACTGGAAAGTTACTGAGGCTGTCCAGAGATTTCGGAAAGAGAAACGGAGCTAGACGGAGGGATCTGTGGTGGATTAGGCCACAAGGATGGAGGTTATTAGGGGATTAGAGGTAGATGGAGGGCTGCGGAGGGGTGGACGGTGTTACTGTAGCGGCGGCGGTGCTACTGTAGCGGTGGAAGAAAAGGAGATTTCGAAGTGTGGCGGCGGCTAGGGTTGGTGGAGAGAGAGAGGGATTAGGTTTAAGGTGGATCGGCCCGCTCTGATACCATGTGAAAGACAATGAGATTTGGAGAGCTTAGGGTTGCACAATGTGTGCACCCTTATATTTATAGTAATGTGACAATTACAAAGAAGTCCAAATATAATGTAAAATAACAAAATAAAAATAACAGAACATATATATTAACAATATATATATGTATATATATATATAATTAATATTTAAAAAAATCAAAACCGATTAAAACTGATTATTCTCCCGCTTATACTCCCGCATACAATATATACATTATTTGGTACCCTATTTACCCATACACTGGTTACCACTTTTCACGTCACTGGTTTATATGCAAGATTGCTTGATCATCCTTCAGAAATTATCGTATGCCTATTTTAAGGATTATACCCCCTATCTCCTAAAAGGGACAATCTTCCCTTGTATCCTGAAGTATTGGAGTTGATCATCAATGGAGTTATTCAGTTATGCTTCTTGATTGGCTCTTTTCTATTACGTGCTGCGGTTATGTGTGACTCCCTTAATCGATGATGTTTATTGGAGGATTGTCGAGTTTTTTCAAGGAGTCTTCTTTACCATTAATTACCCAAGCAGTCTCTTATCTTCCATGGTTGGTATCAGGGGAAGATATAGAGGAGAAGAGGAGAATTTAGGATGAGATGAAGTGAGGAAACAGAATTAGATAAGATGAGAAGTTGTTTTCCTCTTTATCTTTGAGTTTTGACAATGAAATTCTGGAGCTTAACATCATTCATTTCATGCTTATTTTTGTTTCATTTGCTGCTACAATGCGATATATATATATATGATGTTACTTATCTTATAACAATGGTATTATCTAGTATTGTTGTATTGCTGCTATGCATCATATGTTGATGCCTAGGAAGCATGGACACTTCCCGGAGGCTGTCGTGTTTGTGTCTAACATGGACACACCTTGGACACACTTGGACACGTGTTAGTTTTTATTGCAGTGCCGGACACATCTTAGACACTCGGTGGACACATCCAGGACACGCCATCCAAACCCACTAAAGCCTAAGTGTATGAAAAAAAATCCAAGCCTTCTCCAAATCCCCACCTCATATCCTCCACTACTCCTTGCACTACTAACATCAGGTGGTTAGGCTTCAGCTGCTACAAGCAAGCTGTCATCGCCCTTCTTTAGCTATTATAACAACCATCATCAGTTGTATCATCTCCACCAACTATAGCAACATTCAAGGATCTGCCGCATCGACTCGAGGAGGAAAGCAGTTGGATTCACCACCTTCTCTTCCAGTTCCATGTAACTCTTCCCCCTTTGCTTCCCTCACCTTCTCTTCCTACTTCGTCTCGTCCCCCTCTTCTTTTTCCTACTCTAGAGCTGCAGTAGCTGCAAAAATGTACCTTCACCTCCTCTTTTTACTGCTCCTCTGAGTTGGCTTCTCCCTCATCTACTTTTCCTTCTCCCGCTCTTATTCCTCTTCTCATTCATGCTCCTCTTTTTCAATTTGAATGTGGCAGCAGCTGGAACATAGCTCCCCATCCCCGACTGCTTATTTCACGTTGGTCCTCCATGTCTCCTTCTACATTCTCTTGCCACTCCTCCCACTACTCTTCTTCTTCCCCTCCTCCAGGAAAAAGTAGTAGAGTATTGTTCTCCCTACGCCTACTCTTTTTCTTGCTTCTCTACATCCCCATCTCCACTCATCTTCTCTTACCCCTCCATCTAAGTAGCTCTCAAATGTATCCCCCTTCTCTTCCCTCTCAGCCTCCAAGACACCTTCATTTTCCATCTCCACCACCCAACAACAACATATTTCCTCATCCCCTCACCTTCTTCCTCTTGATACATGTTGTTTACCATTACTTCCACCAACAATAAAAAACTATTGTCCCCAAAATTCTGACATTGAAGTTTACAATTCCATATATATACTGTAACAATTTTATAATCAAGCATTTTATATATTGTACTTAATCGATATTGTGACTTGTGGATATAATGATATATGTTGATTGTTTGTTGGATTTCACGGTGATTGCCCCTGTGGATAATCTATTTAGATCGTTTTGTGTGTTTATACGTATAGCATATTATATTTCAAAATAGGTGTCATATATACACACATGTATAAATATATATATATATATATATATATGGAGTCAGGCTAGAATACACTCGAGTGTACAGATCGCACGGATACACTCACGTGTGTTTGCATATCAAGACTATTTTTTGCAAGATTTAAACCATTGATTTTCACCGTCATACTATAACTAGGCTACATACAAATTTTGAGCCCATTTGGATGAGTGTAAGTCACTCATCCGAGGGCAACAAAATCGACGCGCGAAACTAATTTGAAATGCATAATTTTTGCGGTCTTTATAACATGACCAATAAATGTCCAAATGTGCTCAAATTTTGCGTATGAGCTATTCACAAGATGATTAAGAAGATCAACGGATTAGATTTTTGAAAAAAAATATTGCATCATGATAAACTACTTGAGTGTATTCTGCTCCGAATACACTCGAGTGTATTCTAGCCTGGCTCTATATATATATATATATATATATATATATATATATCTGTGTGTGTGTGTGTGTCCAGTGTCGTGTCTGTGTCCTGTATTTTTGGAAATTGTCTGGCCCGTGTCCGTGTTCGTGTCTATATCTGTGTCTGAAACCGTGTTCGTGCTTCCTAGGTTGATGCTATGGAGCTTCTCATACACTTGCCTATGCGTCATGAAGTTTTCTCGTATAATTGTGCATTCTTCGTCGTCTTCTATTTGAAGACGTCATTCTTGTTGCTTGTGCTATGCTAGCGCATTTTATCTGTTGTGTTGTGCATCGGCCTACCTGCGCGTCTTTACTCTATTAGCGTATTGACTCTTTGTTTGTCTATGCTTTGTATGCATTTTAACAACTGGTTGCATGTAACCAAACACTATGTAGACTGCAACTCAACACCCTCTGGTTTGTGACGCCAATGACTAAGATGGAGACCACGACAGATGTTTGTTGCTATAAACAGCTCTAAATGTTAATTTATTGATTTGGAAGGCTCTTCTGCTATCTACCTTGGCGCTACTTTCTTCATGCTACCTGCTTCACTACTATGTGCTTTTGGGGGAGTCTACTCGTCTACAGTTGTTTCAGCGCTATTTGTTTTAAAGAAAGTCAACGTATCTTTACTACTTTGACACCATTAACTTTAGGAGAGAGAAGACTTGCTTGCTACTTGCAGGTAGAGTGTTTAATCCTTGTAGTATGAGATACAGTTAGAGGTCAATTTTTAGTAAGGAGAGCTTGCGGGGGGGGGGGGGGTACTGAGAGAGTTTTTAACAAGTTTATTGTCTATTTAATACATGGACCTAAGTAGTTGCGTCCAAGTTTGTCAGTGGTCTCTTCTCATATATATGAATCAAGGTTTTGCCTGATGAAATTATACATGTTACCCTTGTATAAACTTTTTCAAGTCCAATAAGGAGACACCAAAGATCTAGAATCTTGACTTCAAGGCCATCAATGGTGCTTAGCATGTCGCGGTCCTCTTGGATAATACAAGTTTTTTTACAAAGTGACTATTCATTGTGAAGAACCCTTTGGAGTTGGTTCATAATAGAAAAAAAATGGTAGCACGACCCCAAAGCAAATGTAAAAACAAACATCGCCCAACCAAAAGCCATATAATACTCAGACAAATCTCATGGCCCAAGAAAGAGGCCCAAATACAGGTAGAAGACCAGATCCTATCATGTGTTGTATGAGCGCTCGCCCAGCAGCGCCTAGGTGGCCCAGGCGGCCACCCGGGGTCCAGATCCCAAGCACCCAGCCTAGTAAGGCCTTTGGGCGGCCTAGGCGTGCTATGTGACTGATTTATTGTTGCTCCCCACTATAACTAATTTACTGCTGCTCTTTAATTACTCATCTACTACATGCTCCACGCTTTTTTCCCTTCAGCAAGCAGCAGCTTTGCTAATTGACCAATTTACTGCTGCCCTCTATTACAAATATAGTGCAGCTCCTCTATTAGTAATTTACTGCTGATCCACTAAATTAAAAAATAAAATATCTACCTTTTATCATCTTTGTAGACTTACTACAGTTTTATTTTTGTTATTTCTTCTTTCCCCTCCCACTTTTCTGTATTTGTCTTCTTTTTCCTTCATCAAGCAGCAATGTTGCTGCTATGCAATGATTTTTTCTTTCTTTTTGTTCTTAATTGTTCCTATCACAATTCTTGGTTGTGTTTTCTCATTGCTCCACTGAGCAGCAAATTGGTTGCTACATTCTTCTTCTTCATCCCATGTTCCTTCTATTCCCTATTTCTGTTTCATCCATCTCCTCCCACACTAATGCTCCTCCCCAACTCTTTTTAATAACTCCTACTGATTCATATATTACTTATAGGTTAATATATAACTATATGTGAGTATATAATTATATTATATTATGTTATAGTATATATATGATATACAAAAAATAAAATAAAAAAGTCTAGAAACGCCTAGGCTGTTTGGGCGTCCTCAGGCAACACTTGGCCGCCTAGCTGCCTATACAACTATGTCCCCACCCCATGGAATGGATAACTTAATCAGCAAATACATGTTTTGAGCCTTCAGTGGCAAAATATTTGCCCATCTATGAGAATTTTATGCATCATGGTGTTGAGGAAGGCCTTCACTAATTCTCTATCCCCCTTGAAGAAAATGCTCAACGATTGCCTCATCTTCAAGTTCCTCTTAAGAGTGAGGGGAACTTCAAGATCTGTATTGGAGACTCAACCACTGCCCCATCCTAATTGTTCCAAGTCACCTCAGCCGCCTCCTTGGTATGTTCGTTCACACCTTCATTGTCCATTGTTGCATCCAACTCCTCAAGCAATAGCCCAACCCACACACCGTCTATCGATTCTGAAACGGGAGAAACAAGGACCATTAAAGCAAGTAATCATACAGCATGGACACCCTAGTTTCAGAGGCTCTCTACCCTTCCTCTGGCATAAATCCCCACCACTACAAGCTCCTTCCCTATTCATACCTTTTCGTAGGAGATCAATCCTACCCAATAACGCCCATCTCCAAAAGCACTTGCCAACTATAAGTTGGATCCCCCGTCCATGAACTAGAACATTAGCACCTTAAGGTTGTGGACTTTCCCCTGTCCACCTCATCGGACACTTTTATGCCTCAAGGTGTTGAGGAAGGCCTTCACAGTTTCCTATCCCCCTTGAAGAAAATGTTCAAGGATTGCTTCATCTTCAAGTTCTTAAGAGTGAGGAGCTTCAAGATCTGCATTGGAGACTCAACCACTGCCCCCATCCTAATTGTTCAAGTCACCTCAGCCTCCTCCTTGGTATGTTCATTCCCACCTTCGTTGACCATTATTGCATCCAACTCCTCAAGCCAATAGCCGAACCCGCACACCGTCTGTGGATTCTGAAATGGGAGAAACAAGGACCACTAAAGCAAGTACTCATACAGCATGGACACCCAAGTTTCAGAGGCTCTCTACCCTTCCTATGGCAGAAATCCCCACCACTACAAGCTCCTTACATTCATACCTTGTTGTAGGAGATCAATCCTACCCAATAACGCTCACCTCCAAAAGCACTTACCAACTATAAGTTGGATCCCCCATCCATGAACTAGAACAATAGCACCTTAAGGTTGTGGACTTTCCCCCATCCACCTCATCGGGACACCTTAAGTCAGGTCATCATACCTTACGATGTGTATGTGTATTAGGGGGGATCATTCCTATAACCAAGCCTTAAAATAGAGACCCTAAAACTAGCTTGGTGCGACCACCCCACTCCAACCTACTATACTCTATCGAAAGAAGCCTCCTCCCTCCTCTACCCCTCTGAACTGACCAGTACCTCTGAAATTGTTGCACAAGGTATAGCACCACCCGACAAGATAAGAGGATCGACCATTACCTCAAAGACTGACTCCAAACCTTTCAAAACCAAGTTCTCCAATTCCTCCAGGCAACCATTTGTGTAGCAAGGGATCATGGTTGTACATGTGTCCACCTTGGTGGCACCTAAGCGCGCCTACGGCCCCTCGGGTCCTAGAACCTGGGTGCCCCAGTCCAACTAGGCCTCTCGGTGGCCTGGGTGGCCACCGCGTCTAGGCGCGCCTAGCAAGCTAGTGGGTTGAATATGGACCTCATATAATAAGTTAAAAAATAAATACCTACTTTTTATCTTTGTAAATGTGTTGCTACTCTTATTGTGTTAATTCTTCTTTAACCTCCGAATATTTTCTTCTTTTTCCTCCATCAAGCAAAATTGTTGTTGCTATGCAATGAGTTTTTCCTTTTTCTTTTTGCTCTTTACCCCCCCACACACACACAATTCTCTATTGTGTTATTCTTGTTCCACCAGGCAAGAAATTTGTTGCTTCATTCTTCTTGTTCCTTCCATTCTTTGTTTCTGTTTGTGTTACTCTTCAAATTTATGTTATTGTTTTACTTATTCTCTCCCCCCACCTTTTTTTGGTCCCTCCCATGTTCATGTTGTTGCATTTTGCTTTTCTTTTCCATGCATCATTGCATCTCCTTCCTCCCACACTCTTGCTCCTCCATTCTTATTCTTCCTCTTTACCCAGATTCCCTCCTCTTCGTAATTCCTACTAATTTTAAGATCATATCCGATAATCATATATCCAGTTGTTTAACATATCCCTGTATCATGATTTTTTAGCTGCAAGTGAACATGAATTAAATAGCTAGATCGACCCATTTGATACCTTTAACATTTGACATTCAGAATATTTTGATATTTTAGTGGGTTCCATGTTTAATACCTATGTATGATATATATATATATATACATATATATATATATATATACACATATATATATACACACATTGATTCATATAGGTTAAGATATAATTATGCATGTATGGTTATATATTTAGAATTATATATATGACATATAAATGGAAAATAAATTTGGGAAAAAAACACCAAGGTTGTATGGGCGCCCATGGGCAATGCCTGGCCACCTAGACAACCTTGCAAGGGATCAAACCATACTTGTTAAGGCTATCGCCTAGGTGCGCCTAAGTGGCCGCCTAGGTGCGCCGAAGTGGCCGCCTAGGCAGCAAGGCGTTCCAGGGGGTGAGATCATACTTGTTGAGTCGGTCGACTAGTCGACAACTAATCGGTTGGTCACTGGAGGGGGCTCTGACTAGCCTACCGCCAAAATTTGGACCTCACTTTGGCGTCCACCCAGGCCGACTAGTCGGTTAATCGGTCGACTAGCCCGATATGTCAGCCCAAACCAAGCCAGGGTGGTCGGTTAGTTAGGCTAGAGCGAAGAATGGTAAGGTTTTTTTTTTGCTATTTTAATTTCCCCCACCCCTATCTCGAATGTTTGTGATTGTCTTTTGCAAAGGTTTGATGTGAACATTAATTTTATTCACACTACACTAGTTCAATTGATAACTTTTAATTTAGTTACAACAATCCAACAAGCATTAAAAGTCTAAATTCAATAATGGTATATCACTCTTCTCTATCTAATTATATTTGTTTAATTTGAATGCATTGAATAGTCTTCATTCAAAAAATTTGAGGTGTCTTATGACATTATATACCAAATCTAGGTTATTATATGCTTGGATACATGCTTACATTAGTGGATTTATATAACTATTATATATAACTATCTGTAGATGATCAATATTATGTAAATATCATACCTACGACTGAGCGACCGACTAGTCGTCAAATTATGACATTATATACCAAATCTAGGTTATTATATGCTTGGATACATGCTTACATTAGTGGATTTATATAACTATTATATATAACTATATGTAGATGATCAATATTATGTAAATATCATACCTACGACTGGGCGACCGACTAGTCGATTGGTTGACGACTAGTCGGCAGGTCGCCCAAGCTGGAAAGGTGACCGAGTGGCCGCCTTGACGAGTATGGGTGAGCTTTACCTTACGCTTTGCCTAATTTGCCGCCTTATGTTATTTTCACACATTTTTTTTGCATATTAATAATTTTTAATAGACTAATCTTGCGTCTTAGTGTTCAAAATGTACATTTTTGTATTGTTGTGTCACTGCCAACTATCATTTTTCTATTATAATTATTTCAATTCACAAGCATTTCCTAGATTTTTCATATTTTGCCTTGTTGCCTTAAATTCAGTTTCTGGTTAGTGGCTATGTTATTAAAGATAGCCAATACTTAGCAATAGATTCGTCTTTATTTATGTACTAAATCTCAATCTCTTAGATTATTTGGAATTATCTTCTTCTTGTTTTGGCAATGCCAAGTAGACTTTTTTAGGCTCTCTTACCAAAATACATATGTATGTCATTGAGTTAACCATAAGTTATGTAATTACACATAATTGTGAAATAAATGTATATGAAAGGAGAAAAGTTTCTGAAAATCATAAAAATATGTATACCTACATGTTAAATGTATTGATATTTTAGCCTATTTTAAAGTCGCCTAAGCGACACTTAGTCATGACTAGTCGCAACTAGTCATAAGGCTCTCTGCCTGAACGTTGTGTCGCCTTGCCACCTTTACAAGTATAGATTAAACATTATTTCAGCCAAGTTCCACACCAAAGCCTCACAACTAGAGATACTCCAAGTTGGTCCCATCTACTTAGCTAAGACACTTCAAAATTTGAAGCTAGCGCAGTTTCTATTAAAAAGTCCCAAACACGACCAAAAGTGAATTACGAGACAAAACCATGCTAAAAAGCCTTTCCCACCAACTCTACATTCAATCCAAACCAAAAGCTAAACATCTCATGGGATCCAACACGTGGCGTGTTGATGCATTAGGTCTACAACAATGAAAGGTATTACTAGTGCATGTTTCTTATTAGGTCATTGGACATATTAGCGATAACTTATGAGCGCAATGTCATGAAATGCGGAATAAGTGACATTTTGACATTGCCCTAATCATTAGTTTCATTGAATGCACTGAAAATAAAGATTTATCTAAATTGCCTCCTCCTTGTCTACATGATTGCTGACCTATAATTATGGAATGCATTTTTAAAGATGCGTCATTTGCCTGCTGATAGATTTTTGCATGCTACTAATAAGCTAAAATATGTTACAGAAAAAAAAGATGCTCATGCTTTATTTTTATTTTTTTTATGTCGAGGAACCACTGTATAATATTTTTAATTTACAGCAAAAATATGTTACACCTATCGGAAGCAAGATTATTGAGTCAAACACAACTAAAAGAAGCAAAGGCAGACCTAAATTTACTTGGATAGATCTTATAAAGAGAGATTTTGAATCTTTGCATCTTGATCACAGTATGACCCATAACGGAGCTTATTGGAAAAGAAGGATCCATGTAGCCAACCACAACATGGTTGAGATTGAGGCTTAGATGATGATGATGATGTCGAGGAACCTCTCCTAGGCAGGGCCCGTCTGACCCATCCCAGCAGAGTAAACCCCAGGACCCGACACGTAGTGGCAAGTCACCCTCATGCCACGCCCATAGCGTGAAATGTCACTCATTACAAGGCTAGCCCCTGGGCGTTACGCCTGGCAGGTTTTTTTCCCTATAATTCGTCCGCACGAGAATTCGAACCCAGAACCTCTCATGTTTAACTAGAACACCACGTTTACCACTTGAGACAGCCTTGCCCTCCATTCATGGTTTATATAAAATTGATTAAGCTAGGGAACAGCTTGACTGGATGGAAAGGACGAATTATGAGTCAGTTTACTTTTATTTAGTTTTTGTAGTCAATTCAATCTGACTAGTCCAAGATTTCTTTTGGATTCTAAAAAAAAAACATGCACCGTCTCATTTTCAGGTACACCTCATTCTGATAGATAGAAATACTTGAACTGTTTTATTGTACTTCATAAATTACTCCACTATAATATAAATAAGCCATCTTTTCTATAATAAAAAATAGATTCCATTTGATGCAGTCTAGGTAAAAAAAATACCACATGATACTATCAAATAAAGAAAATGTTAATCATAATAAAACTTCTATATGGGAAGAGGTAGAATATCGCTCAACTCAGGACAATGAGCATTATCATTTCTTGTATTACTAATATCAAGAAAAAGAAAAAATCCAAGATAGCGTCTGATCTATAAGAAAGACGTATACACCATTCATAACTGAGAAAAAAAATCCCTGAGCAAGCACTCGTTAAGCGTTACTACAGAGTAATGACCGCTTTATAGCAGGAGCTGATGGATAAAGTTTTGTTGTATTCGAACCATTTAACCAATTTAAGTATAACAGTAAGAAAAACATAATTAGACCTGACGATTAACGCCAGAATCCGGCCTTAGTTCTGAAGCTGCGGCAACAAATTCCTTCCCGTACTTTCCAGCAAACATCATTTGAACTTGCAGCAGTTCAGGCAAATCTGCACATCTAGGTGCAGCAAAACAGATGGTGGAGATGGCTTCCTTCAAGTCTAAAGGGCATTCCCTGGAATTAATAAAAAGGGAAGGAACAAGGCAAAATGATCACAGGGTTCTGACCAATGTAATTTAAATTTGAAAAAGAAAAAAAAAAAAGTAGCGGAGAAAGTAGTCTAAATTGAACCCATCCATGTTTTAACAGTTGAAATCAACTTTAGGATCATTTAAATTATGGAGATATAGCTTCCTTAGCAAAGTAAATAATAGCTGTCTAAACAGATATACACCTCCATAGATCAGAAATGTTTCTTTCAACTGGTAACTAGGTGTGTGAACCTTTGAGCCCAAAGCACACTTATGAAATGAGCAATATCAGTTAGCCACCGGTGAAAGAAATACGTTAATGCATCTCCAAGGGCAATCATATAGCAAGTTTACAACTATTTTCAATAACGTGCGGCGTTGTATAAAAGCACAAACGCAAAATGAATGTATAATTAAGTTCGTTGAGAAGTGGGAAGAAGTACTAAATCATAGTTACAGCAGAAACAAACATGTCTTGAAGCAGCTGAAAGCAACAAAAGGGAACCTCACCTCTGCGCTTCAATTATTGGGAGCCTGACGCTTATAAGCTCGCAGAAGAGCTCAATTATCTCCTGTGCTGCCATCATGTTCTCCTCCCTGATAATATGCTCTACCTGGAGTACAACCCAAATTGAATGAACAGAAACACAACGCTGCCACATCAGACCATTTCCATCCATTCTACTTCCTTTGAAACATATATAGTGGAATTTAAACCTCAAAATCCTAATATCATAACTCCCAGCCGCTGTCTGGCATATCCACTGCCAGATGGACCAACCATCTCCCCACCCACAATCAATATGTTCTTCTCGGAGCTGCTCTTCCGGTTCGAATCAAAAACTTTAGAAATTGATCAAACAAAAACCAAACAACGCATCACATACCCTAATGCGAGCAGTGGCTTCCTGCCCAGTTTCAAGTAGCTTGGCGATGTCCCTCCGCATCTGCTTCAGCTGCATCTCCCTGCGGTTCCGCAGGAGCTTTATCCGCGGTAAAGTCAGCTTCAGCAGCGTCTTACTGCGAGATCACAAGTGAAAAACCCTCAATTGGGAACAATTGGCAATAATTCGAGGAAGGAAAAGCAATGGAAGTGTCGGGGACCCTCGTTCTCGATGTACGAGTGAAAGCACTAACCATCGGGAGGCTTTGAAGAAGCCTTTGCTAAAGAGGGCGTCCAGCACAGACATTGGTGTGTGCCGATCGGGGAAGGAGAGGACGATTGCTGTGGAAGGGAGAACGAGTGAGGAATAGCGAGCGGTACGGGATCGAATTGGGTATTCTGGCCTTTGGTTTGGGTTTGAGTGGAAGAAGTTGGAGATCGGGAGTTCTAAAACGCTGTACAGAAACAGAAGATAGGAGGGGGTAAAGGCGTCAGCAGCCGGGTTAGTGCCGTCAGGCAAGCCGCGGCAAAGCTAAGAAAGTAGTCGTGAACGTGTGTGTTTCTATTTCTTCGAGGGAAAGGAATTTAAGGTGGGACCGTTTGTAACGTTTGTTATTGTCACAAAGGGGACAACTACTCCTTGCATTAGGAGTTCTGCTCATAATCGAGCATGTACTATGCGCGTTTTTGCAAATCTAGTCTATACTTGGAAATACAATTAATGTAGCACCTTTGTCTGTTGGATATTAGTAGAACTAAGCCTTGAAATCACAAACCTGGAACGAATTTCGCTATTAACTTTCACAAAAACATGGGGGACGGGAGAGAGGAAGGGACCGAAAATGAATGTGTTTCTATTTTCCTTCGAGAGAATATTTAGGTGGGACCGTTGGTGATTGTCGCAAAAGGGACATCTGATTGCATCAGTTTTGAGGGGCTAATCTCGTAATCGAGCCTATGCATGATATTCAAATCTAATATATACTTGAAAAAGCAATTATGTAGCATCTACTTCTATTAGTTAGACATTAATAAAACCCAGCCTCTACATTGTGACTCCTAATGAATAAACCCCTTCACTGTCACTTTAATGTAAATGTGGTAAATGAAGTGGAAGGGAGGGGAATGGGCGCTTGATGCTTTGTTTGGTTGGAGGAGAACAATGAGAAAAAGGAGAAATAAAAAAGCTTCAAGTGATTAGACAAAGTAACCAAGAAGGAAATGAAAAGGAGGGAAATCAAACGGAAAAGAATTATGTCTAGTTTTCTATATTTGTTTGTAATTTCTTTGTCTGTAATCAAATTTCCCCCCGTATTTTTAAATTTCTTCAAGATACAATATTGAATCTTTTAATATAGTCATCATTTTGTTTGCCAAATTTTATTCTAAATTTCTATTTCTGTTATTAAATTTCTCTCTCAAATATTTAATTTACTCTCAAGTTTACTCTTTAACTTTTAATGTTTCTTGCAGGTTTCTAGGTAGGTTTTCTTCCTAGTCTTTCCCTTATATGTTGTTCACTCTAGTTTGGTAGGCATGGAAGTGGTAGAAACACACATACATCCTTCCATTCCTTATCCTTACCTTTCTTTTCTTGTCACTTTTCCTAAACAAACATATCAAGCATTTTTCCTTTTCCCTCTCATCCTCATTATTCCCTACCTACAAAATAGACCATCTACATAGAGAAAAGGTATACGTTACTCACATTTTGAAAATTGAAGTCCACCCTCTTTTCCTTCTTTTGGACACCTCTCCCTTGCACCTTTTCTCCTTCCCTCATGCTATGTTTAGGAAGGCATGTAGATTGCATAAAATTGAAATTTCTTCATGCTTATTTTCTTTTTGTGAATTAGATTAAAAAATTTGAAATGAGAGAAGGGGTGTTCCCCTCTACAACTTGTTGTTGGGGTGAAACTATCTGCTTTGAGATCTTCTGGTTCTCTTGATACCACCATTAGAAGGTATTGTTTTAACACTCCTCTCAGATATTTGATTGCATTCTAGAAATATCCAAATTTCACTATGCCCCTTGATAGAAGTGTCCATTGTAAGAAAATTAAATTTATTCTAGTTTCATCCTAGATTGTGATTTATCTAAAATAAGCTTTGCTTGAGAATAAGACTATATGTACCTAAAATGGCTTTATTTAAGGAGTATATCTAAGACGCCTATAGTTCATTAAAATCCTAGAAAGGTTGGTGTCCCTCTCTCATCCTCAATATTCAATCTTTCATCATCAGAAAGGTTGGATTTTCAACAATGAAACACCTTCACATTTTAGGTTGTAAGAGAGAAATAGAACCCTATGCTCTCTCCGGCTCAGAAGGGTGTTTGCACACCTTACCTTACACATGTGATCTACATCTTAATGTTTCAAATTCTATGTCGGTACCTTGACATTCAGGTTATCTACTTTGTGCCTTGCCATTCTAGTCTCACATATCTATCAATTCGTATACTGCTTATGAGGCTAGATTGGAAAACTATGATCAATAAACGGGTGTTGACGATCAAGATTCAAATATGCTCCTTAATAGGACAAGTGAAGGCTTTCTTGATATCTCTAAGCTTTATTCTATATATCATTATCATGTTTCTCAATCATTTATGGACTCATTTCAATAATTACTCACATTATTATACATTAGTTAGGATAACTATCAAATAAAATAATTCATTTACTAGAGGATCCTAACTATGTTTGTAATAATCCAAAAAGCCTAGGTTATAGCATACCTAAACCTAGGTTCATATCTTAAATATCCCTTCTTCTAGACCCCTATTTGATTATTAATATCCAATACTTCTTTTTCAAAAAAAATCTTTAAGAATAAAAGGATTAAAATAGCATCATGAATGTATTAATACCCTTTATATATTTGGTAAAAGAACCATAATACTTTAGTTTCATAGCCTAATGCACAAATATATCCTAGTGGTAGGTTTGACACTAACTTGACTCTCTAGAATGGTATTAGGAGTATGAAATGAAATGATACGGTTTAATGTGTATTGCAATATCACAATTGAGTAATTAAGATGAGTACATTAATTAGATGCTCAATATACTAATAATGAAATTTTATACTAACCAATTTCAAAATGTAAAATTGATTTCAAATTCGGATTTCTTGCATCCTAATCAACCTTCATATAAATTTACATACTATTTGGTTATTGACTGCTCATTCGAATGAACTTTGTAGAGAGAACATTATAGTACCTAAGTTGGGTCATTTTATCGTGTTAATTCACTATGTTTAACATTTGTCCTTGATAATTCTCCTTGTCACGCCCGATTATCAAATTAAAATAATTTTTGCTCGTAGATGGATCGATTTGGTGACCCGATCAAACAACCACCCAACCTCCTTCCCCTTCTCTCTCACAATGGCTCCAACCACGAAAGATTTGTTCTTTGCCGTACACTTTTCCCCTCTTTCTTGATGGGTCTATACTCAATGCCATGCCAAGGCATGTCACTCCTCCTCCTTTTCATTATGCATCACTAACCCTAACCAAACTAGGGTTTAGTAACCTCAAAGACTAGACCGGCCCCACACTCTCCACCTCCCCTGTTTCTATCGTTGTCAAACCATGGTTCACGTTCCTATCCTTGAACCTGCAACACACCCATCATTTAGGGGGGAGCACTGCCAACCCCCTACACACTATCCTCTACCCCCAATTTCACCTGTCACACCCTGATCCATCACCCCCAACTCAGTGAGCATCTCTAGTTTCATCAACTGTTCCCTAGACATCGAGATCATCTCCATCCCAATTGATGCACATGTTGGATTCCGTACTCCTCTGTGATGGTTTCCCCAGGCTCCACCTTGGGTGTGGGGGTCTGGACCCTTGCAACCTTGAGCATTCTCTGCTCTTCTTCTATTGGCATCTCTAACCACAACCATGAAAGCTCGGCGCCACCTTGTGTTGGGATTGGGACCAGCTAGCGCACCACCTGGCGATGTTGAGGAGTTCAAGATCTGTGACTAATCTCCTCTCTATTCTTGGTAATGTCTTGTATCCCCTTTTTCCTCCTTAGGCCTATGACGGTTGTGTGAGCCATGTTTTCTAGTTGTCTCACTCGACTCTAAGGTATTGAGTTTGATTTTATCATGTTGAGTATACAAGTTTGTATGATCAGTGTTGGTTTTCCCATATTTAGGACCTCTTTATGACTCTTGACATTTCCAGAATCCTTTGCCTTAATAACGTTCAATGCATTCAACTCTTTCACAGTGAGTTTCACTTGAAGCCACTTCCTCATTGATCATTCCCTATGCTTTCTTCATGGTGTGACTAGACCTCGCTCTGATGAGCACATGTCACAATATCATTGCAAGGAGGTTTGTCCCTCTCGTCCTCAACTTTGCGGTTCCCAAAACCACATAATCATAGGGGAGACAAAGTAGTAGCCCGATGGCAATGAAGAGAAATGGAGCGATGTCTAGACTCAAGGATGAGCTCCCTACTTCTATCACTGATGAAGAAATAATAAGCAAGGGGCTGAATTCACTGTGAGGCACTTTACCCATGGATTGTCTATTGAGCTCATAAGAGGGCATTCTCATCTCTTCACTAGATTTTCCTGTTTTAGCCTAGTATGACTTGATACACTCATTATTAAATCACCTTTATCACACTATATGACTTGAGACCTGGAGCATACCAATCATTCTGGGATTCCTTTCTTTAATAAACAACCAGAGAATGTTTTATCTCGTAAAATTCATCATTATTAATGGTTTATCAGAATAATATAAAAATATAGGTCTTTGAGATTATAAAAATTAGCTCGACCTCATGGTGTGGTTTTTAGAGTCGAAATCTAAGTTTTCCAAAAAGGTTCTTCTAGGTTTTTATCAATTGTATGAACAATCAATAACCCTAAAAAATTATATATTGGAATATGATTTTGGAAGGTTGGGAGTCATACCGTAGGAGTACTTTTTGATAAGTAGAAGTGACTTTTAAGGTATGTACTTCCTCTATTTAATTTTGGGCATTATTTGACTTAAACCTAATCCATTTAATGAGGAATCTCTTGAATACCAATTCTACTTGAAATTCAATTGCTTATATTTTCATATTTCCTTATTTGAATTCATTATTTATTTTTTTTCAAATAAGTTAGGAGGTCCTTTTATTCATCCTACCCTCCTCACGTAGGCTAAAACATCCTCAAAAAATATACATCTCCTACTCATAAAAGGCAAGTTTGTCCCATAAGTAAACATAAAGAACAAAAAAACACCAAACACCTAGCCTTGACCCGCAAAAGACTACACGTTGACCATCCTCTTAATGACGTACGGCATATTTCTTTTTTCAAGCAGTGCCAAAAAAAATTTCATTATATTTTTTGTAGTGGTTAACTACTTTCTTCTATGGGTTCTTGGACTCCACATGCTATGATTTTCTTCCTATGAGAAATTGACTGAAATACTAGTCTTGTCTCTATATTTTATGCATGCTACATGTTTGACTAGAATATTTAGAATAGTGATACTTATATACAACCATACTTACAAAGGGTGCGCATATTCTACCCGGGGTGTGTGTTTTCACCCTTATTTCTTTTTAGGCCATGATACTATGGTGTTATGGCAATGTTTTAGGTATATTTAGTCTACATTGTTATGCATGAAAAATTTAATAGTTTATATTGAGATTGTTGATAACTGTTATGGCAAGGCACTCTTACTCTCATACTTGTAATCTGAATTTTAATATGCCTCATTCCTCTTGTTATATTTCTTTTGAACTTACCTAATTGCAAATAGCCCCCTTCTTGTAGGAACATCCCTTTTTGCAACTTTAAACCCAATATAATGCCCAAAGTGTTTATCATATGTACATACTTAGCTTTTGCTAACATATACCTTGTTTCCTATGTTCTAGGTGATGTTCCTTTCCACCCAGGTGTACGTACATTAGAAGACAAGGACACACAAGGATTGTATATAGGATATTGGACCTAAGCATAGCTTGGAATGGCCTAGTTTCCTTCTACAACAGGTCGTGCATGTTATTAGATTTACTAGATGTGCACCCTTTTTACTTTCTGTACCACCTTTCTATGGTGAGGAACAATTGTATAATAATACACTTTGTAATTTTGATATAGTTTTATTTTCGTTGCTTATAAAATTCATGTTATGATATGTATACCATTTGAGAAATTATTGAAATTCCTCCTTTCCTTATTTGGAATTGGATGGACTTATTCTTCAATTAATTGAAAAGTGGATCCCCTATCAGGTCTGTAAGGACCTTGACCTTCGTTTAGGGCTTACCCTGTTTGCTTTGCTTAACCCTGGTGCTTTGGTGCTTGCTAATCACCTCGGTTTGGTTGTGCTTTGTTGAGAGTTGGAGGTGCTACTTGCAAATAACCCAAGTCTAGGGTTTTGTAGGCAAGTTAGCCACATTGTGAGGTGTTCCTCCCTCTCTTTGCTTCCTCTTATATAGAGAGGTAGGCTTGGGCTCGTTGCTTGAGTTCTTTTGGGCCTTGTTGAGCTTGTTGGGCCTTGAGGTGCCTTGCTTTGCTTAGGGTTGAGCCTTGTATCGGCCAAGTGTGGATGTGTATCGGCCAAGAAGTGTGTCGCCCATGGCAATGGAGTGTGTCACCCATGGCAACGGAGTGTGTCGCCCAAGGAGCAACATGTTGTGTCGCCCATGGTGCATGTGCTTTGTGTCGCCCATGGTGCTTGACCTAGCCTTGACCTTGTTTAGTGGACACTTGGAGCACATCTTGGACATGTGTATGGAGCTTGTTAGAGTGGTGGCTCGTGCACTAGGACAAGTGTCCCTAGGGAAGTGACACCTTGCTTGGACCAACCTTGTTTTATCCTCCCTTTCCTTCTATATAGGTGTGTCCTTCCCTTAGCTAGGAGTTCCTTTTGTCCTTTGGTTCTTCTCCACCTTGGGTGCACGACACTCCCTCCTTCCTTGCTTGTGTCGGCCGATACCCCCCTTGAAGGAGCAGCTTGGTGGCTGACACACCTTTGAAGAGCAAGTGGTGGTCGACATCCCTTGAAGCTTGGAGCTCTTCTTCTTCTTTGGAGCTTGGATCTTAAGGCGGGTTGCATAACTTCTAACCCTAGCTACCTTATCTCTTGCTTTGATCCTGTTTATACGCATGTTAGTAGCTTAGTTTCTTGCTTTAGTATCTTTGTGGCCGATCACCCATGTGGTCTAGTGTTTCTTGTGATCTAGGGTTTTAGGAAGCAATACTCCTTTCTCCCCTTGGTCTAGAGGAGTGAGTTTGAGTTTCTAGTGTCATGAGCAACACCCCTCTTTCCCTTAACCGATTGAGGTGAGCTTGTGTCCTAGTTGCTTAAGCAACACTCTCCTCTCACCATGGGCTAGAAGGGTGAGCTCGTTGGTGATGGTTGATGAGCAAGACCCCTCTTTCTTAATCGATTGAGGTGAGCCATCTTCCTAGGGTTTCGGGTGCCTTTGTGGTTGAGGAAGAAGATGACCTTGTAAGTGGTATCTTGATGTGTTTTAGCTTGGACGCCTTGGGCTTGGGAAGGTGTTGCCCGACAACCCTCTTGCCCTAGCCTTGCATGTTACCAATGAGTGAGGTGTGTGTTTGCCGACAGGCCTGTGTGATGGGCGTCAGCCCTTGTTGCTGTGACGGGCGTCACAACCCCCCCTTGCTTTGCTTTGTATCGGCCATTAGGCTTTGATCAGGTTGTTGCATGATTGAGGAGTGAGTTCTCTCTCTCTCTTGGTTGTTATCTCTAGTGGGATGACCTGGTCGATATGTTAGCCCTGTGTCGGGCGTTGCTGAGCTCCTTGTGATGGGCGTCATGTTGTCCTTGTATCGGCCGACAGACCTGGTGGTGACTGGCGTTGCCCGATAGATGAGGAGTGCCCGACATACACCCCTTGACGCGCACGCAATGCAGCGTTGCTGCTTGCTTATATATCTGTCGTTGTGCGTTATGCTTTGGGTAAGGGTTGATGGCCGGCACAGTCTTTTGGTGAGGGTTCGTGATGACCTATAGTGAGGGTTCCCAGTACTGTTAATGACGGTTCATTTCGTTATGAAAACAGTCTAGTGGTTATGTTCTTAGTAAAACGATAATAGCTCCTTATATAGATGATGATGCTCGTTACCATAAGCTTGTTCATTTATCTTAGCCTGGCTACACATATGAAAATGATTATCTATTAATGATAAGGAGAATAGTGGTAGTTACACTAGTGGTTTGCTTAATGGTGTGCTTTAGGCACTTGATCACTAGATAATGTAAGATTGATAAGTATAGCATCTTGAATGTCATTTCATAATGGTAAGCATAGTCCTTATGTTAAAACTATGATTATTGTATACCCTAACCATGCAGGTGATGATTAGCTATGAAAAGGCTATGAGAAATATGTGATGTGTAACATTACTCTGGTTGATGAAGTTGCATGTATGATGTATTTGTTCCATGATGATGATATAAGCCTTGAGAGGCAGTGGCACTATATGATGAGGGATTAAGATCCCATGGTATGTGATGATCCTTGACGTGTATTTTACTACGCGCTTAAACGCAAGTATACGCGTCGAGTAATATAGGCCTTGTGAGGCCCGAGTCGAACTCAGGGATACGTGAATTACTGGAGACTTCTACTAACTAATCGCAATCAGCTAGGCCGATTAACAAAGCAGGGTTTTGTTGTTGAAATTAGAAGAAAATAAAAATCAAACAAAGAAAACAATCGATTAAAGGTTAATTTAATCAATTCAAAGGGATATCTTTAGGATGGCGGTTTCACCGCGGGTCAACATTGTATTAGGTTTCATATAATTCCTCACACTTCTCTCTCTATCCGGGTAGTGGCCTGAAATGAGAATTACCCACTGTCGTGGTGTAATTCACTACTTAGGTTTAGGTTGATTCCACCGTCGTAGTAATCATTCCCCTAAACTAAGCGCATTAAAAACGGTCTCTCAGTTTCCACCATTAATTTTACAACTCCTTTGTCAAGGGTTTTATTGATTAATGTAGAATTCGTCTCTTTTCAACCATTAATCCTTCTGTCGAAGTGATTAAGGGTGTTAAATTATTATTATGGTGATCAAGCATAACAATAGAAATGGAGAAAACGAATCTATACCACGGATTTAAGAAAAAAAATGAATTATTGATATAAAAATGTCATACAATGCATTCCCGGGCTACTCCCGGTCCTAAAGATTGAGGGTTTTAGCCTCTCATGTTCATCTCACACGAATACATGGTAGAAATTGGGGAATTCATAAGAAAAACGGGAAATAAATGGGAAAACCCCTGAATGGAGAAGAACCGGTGGATCCTTGGCGTAAAACACGAGCTTCCCCCGCCTGTCGGTGGTGGAAATCGTCTTCGGCAGCGTCCGAATCACCCGGGATGAGCTTCTCGGCCTCCGTTCTCCTTTTTCTCCTCCTCGGCACTCGTGCAATCAAAAAATAAGATTTCCCTCTCGTGTGGGCGGCCGTCATTAGGTATAAGTCCCTAATTAGGTCGTCAAATAATAACAGTCGTCCGATCGAGATCAAAACAAATCCAACACATATCCGCCGGCGTCGATACCATCGACGCGGGTCGATGGTATCGACCCAGCGGATTAGCGGCAGCTTTCCTTTCTTTTATTCTGAGCGCCTGTGGTGATCTCGATACCATCGACTGGGGTGTCGATGGTATTGACTCCTGTAGCGTCGGTTTTGTCTTCTAGAGACGCTGTAGCTCTCCTTGTGTCGATGGCATCGACTTTCGTCGATGGTATCGACTCTGTATTGCTCTTCTTGGCTGACAACCTGTGGCTTGGTCGATGGTATCGACTTCCGTCGATGGTATCGACGGAAGCAGATACTTGTTTTTCCTAAAATTTCACAACAAGACCAAGTAAATCCACACAATTTATAATAAGATGATAAATAATGCTCAAAATAGTAAAACAAAGGGGATTTGATATAATATGATGGCAAAGACCAAATTAAGTGAATTATGCAATATTATCCATGAAAATGAGTAATTAGAGCACAAAACACATATGAAATAGGTCTATAAATGCGACTCAAAATCATCGCATCAAACTCCCCTAAGCTTAAACATTGCTCGCCCTCGAGCAACTAATCCTTAGAATAGAATTGTAGATGTCAACTAACAATCAACATACCAACCTACATCACACATGACTCCCACTGGACGCTCTCAAACCGGCCTTTCCTAATCACAGAACAGTAATTACCCTACAGGCGACAATAATCATCAATAAAAGAAATTATCCTTCAAATCGATGAACACTATCACATAAGGCAGTTAACATAATAAAATCCGCCGATTCAACATTGGTGCATCTTGTGATCGCCTATACTACGTTGCTCGCCCTAACTACCATCTACATGGAAGCAGTTCTCCTGATAAACATGAGTGAGGAGAAAATCACGGTGGCCTACCAATCCGAGCAACGGGTGGATGGAATGGGTGGTTCATGGAAGAATTTGGAAGTATTACACAGTTTCAAAATGCATATAACAAAATGTCCTAAATGATGTGAATGCACATTAAAAATGCCCTAATGTCTATAATTGGGTGGAATGATGCATGCACTAACCTTCCACCTCAAAAAGAGATAGAATTCTAATTAAGCCACATCATGTACTCAATTTCCTTGTTATGCAAGTAATATCATGTTCCTTTCTCCCTCTTATTCCATTTCCTTCTAAATTCTCTCTTTTTTTTTTCTTTTCTCAATTTTTTCAGATTTTCAAGAATTTGTTTTTAGCCCACATATCCATAATTGCTTAGAGATACATGTGTTAGGCTGTTTTCTTCATGATTGGAAATCTTTGTACTATTTCGAGGGTATGGAACAATTTAGATCACTTTTCAAGACAAACTGAGGTACATGGTGTACTTATGCGTGAAAATCATGAAAGTTATGAGTGCAACTACATGACATGCACCTAAAGGTAATGTGCATGAATCACTATACATTTTTTCCGTTTTATGCAAAAGTATGAAAATAACAATGCAAATCCTATCTACATGCTATGCACACAAAAGAAGTTAAAACTGTACTTTACTTCCAATTCTTTGGTAGATTATGGAAAAATATGAAGTGGAATGATCACAAGATTAAGTTACTGAACCTTAGAAAAATATCATGTGTCCCTCCTTACTGACATGTGTAGTAGTTCAAAGGGTTCTTTCTCTTATATCCAATTAAGGTCTCATTACCATTTGATTAGGTTAGGCTCAAACAACAGTTACTATCCACTTTTCATGAGTCAATGGGGGTGTGGGTGTGACATATTGCTTTAGAGTTGACATAATCAATCATTTTCATAGGACAAGTTTCCCAAGGACAACCAAGTTAAGCTATCCAAAAGACACAGAAATTTTTAAATTCCCTTAAATTTCCCATGAAAACAGCGAGATGACAATTTTTAAGACATCCACGATTACACTAGATAGATGTGGATCCTAAACAAACTAAAATTTCAAGAACAAATAACAAAGCAAAAACTAAAAACAACTAAAGAAAAGATAAAAGATAGAGTTGTTCCAGCCAACCCCCCTAAGCTTGAATTCGACTATGGCCTCATAGTCAAAAACCAACTTAAGGGTGGAACAGTGATACCCTGATCAATCCTGCGGAGGCGGTGGTGGGTATTGCGGTGTCGTAGGATCCCAAGACGGGTACTCCCCCTGGAAGCTTGGATCATATTGGGTCCTCGGCGGAGGCTGTGGATAGCCTCCAAAGTAGTCTTGACTCCAGTAATGGTCAAAGAAAGGCTCCTGTTGCGTCTCTATCCGCTGCAACCGGGTGTGCATTTGCTCTTGGTTGGCGAGGATGAGCCGCTCGTTCTCGAACATAGCCCGTTGGTTGTCAAGTACCCGGCTCGTAGTCTCATGAATGCCGGTATACATAGCCATGTGCTGCTGCTGATTCTGCTGGATGTCTTGCAGCATGGTGTACATCCCCTGCATGGAATAGGGATCCTCGGTTGGCTGCTCGTGCTGTGGTGATGGCGGCGGGGGCTGAGATGATGAAGATGCACCCGGATGCATCCTAGGACGCTTCCGTGGTGCCACACGTGCTCGAAGAGGTGTGAAAGCCTCCTCTTCCTGTGCAGCCTCGCCTTCTTGCTCGTCACCTCCCCCTTCTTCCTCGGAGGACTCGATGGCTATGATTGGCCATCTGAAATGCTGCTTGCCCTCAATGTTGAAGACGTCGTCTGGTAGTGATGCCTCCTGATAAGCTTGGTTGACGTGGCAATGAGCGTACGCCAACCCGTCCCGGAGAAGAATGAGGTTTGAACGGTGCAAGTGTTGCACGTTCACCTTGCTCCTCATAGAGATCGGAATCATGGACTGAAGGTTCAGCCCCAAGTAAAGCACCAACTTGGTGACAAGACCACCAAAATGGATTGGAGCCTTCCTTGTGCTCCTCTTCACCGCCAGGACGCGCTGTAGCCAGAACGCCCCCCAGTTGCATGGTTGACGCTTCAGGAGTGCGTAAAGGAAGAACAAGTCACTCTCCTGAAACTTGCTCAAAGCAAGATCACTTCGAGCGAAGAATGTCAAGCTCAACATCCTATGCAAGACCCGGACGAACGGGTGCTCAAAATCTGCTACCGCTGCATTGTGGTAGCTCACGGTCTTCCCCGTCGGCACTGTAACTAGCTCGGAGAAGATCTTTGCATAGTCGGTGTGGGAGTCCGGCCTTCGGTGATCATGTGGAGAGTGGATCCAGTTGAAGATTTGATTGAACTGGACCAGTGTGAGATTGTAGTTGTTGTTGAAGAGTCGGAAGGACACCCTTCCCTTGATCCATTCCCGGTCCGATGCTATCACGTCGTTTGGTACGACGCAGACGTCGAGAGACGCCATGAACTCCGCCACCAGTTCCTTGTAGGTGGGCCATTCGCCGAAAAACGGCTGCCCATCCGCATGGTACTGCAGCTCGTCAAGGCGTAGGCTTCTGTTGGTGAGGCGTGCTTGTCCATGAAGCACATAGGCCAAGTTGGCCTCGAATCCCAACTCCTGGATCATGCCCCGGTCCACATACCGGGTGGGCTCGAACTTTCGCTTCATTATCTCCTCGTAGACCTTCCTCACATCCATGTTGGCATGAATTAGGCATGGACGAGGGATGGAAGCGGTTGGGGGAGGAACGAACTCCTCGATCTCCATAGGGTGTGCGCTTGAGGACGACGCTCCAGCGCCGTGCACCATGGTTGTGAGAAGATGGGATTAGAAGAAAAGAGCTCAGTGAAGATGGAGAAGAAATTCTCCGCTCGATGAAGATCTCCGCTCGATGATGCTTCTCTTCAGTCTTGGAGGGCTCGGGGAAGTGTTCGGCACAAAGGAGGATACTTGCTCTGAAGGTGTGACGTCAAATGACGTTGCAAGTCCCCTTAAATAGGCTTGATCGGCGCCCCTGTTGACCCGTCGATACCATCGACGCGGGTTGATGGTATCGACACATCTCGCGGGTAGCCGCCTCCCTCACGAGTATCGATGGCTGACGTTTGCTGGATCGAGAAACCCGGATTGCTGACGGGTCGATACCATCGACGGAAGTCGATGGTATTGACGCAGCACCCGGATCGCTGACGTGGCTGTTGCGATCGTCGTCGATGTCTGTGTGCGGATCGGTGACATGTTCGTCGATACCATCGACGGATGTCGATGGTATCGACTTGCTTTTATTGCGACACCACCATTTTGTTGCATTAAACCTGTGATGATGTCGATACCATCGACGAGGCCGTCGATGGTATCGAGTTGACTGAGCAAAATTCGTCTGAATATCTCCAGAGATCTCAATGGTATCGACTGGGGTGTCGATACCATCGACACTTTTATTGCGACCTGTTTGGGACCATGTCGATACCATCGACGGGGGTGTCGATAGTATCGACGCAGTGCGATTTTTGCTGGTGTCAAACTGAACCCATGTCGATACCATCGACGAGTGTGTCGATGGTATCGACCCTGCCTGTGCCTGCACATTCAACAAATGGATCAAGGTATCATTTTAAACTAAAATTTAAACGAAATAAAAGCAATCTATGACTAAAATTAAACTATCCTAATGTACCGATGGTTGGGTTGCCTCCCAACAAGCGCCCTTCTTTAGCGTCTTAGGCTAGACGGTGTGACAATCATCATCTTTTCACCTTGGGAACTGCACTTAGAGGATCATTCGGTAATTTGAATTCAACACGATCTCCTCCAATACCCAAGGACAAAGTACCTCTCCCTAAGGCAGTCACAACGTCTGCCGTTGCTTGAAACGGTCTTCCTAGGAGAATTTCACAACTTTGGAGTGGTGGCATATCCATGACGACAAAGTCCACAGGAAATATGAATCTATCCACTTTGACGAGGACATCTTCACATACTCCATAGGGTCTCACGGTAGACCCATCTGCCAATTCAATTGTTGCAGCCAACTTCTTTATCTCTTTTAACCCCAGCTTTTGAAATGTAGCCAAAGGCATGAGATTTATACTAGCGCCGGAATCACATTGCGCTTTAGGGAAATGTTGACCACCTATTGAACACGGAATGTAAAAACCTCCTGGGTCTTTTCTCTTCTTTGGTGAATTCCCGTGAATCATAGAGCTCACCGTCTCATTCATCCAATAAATTTCATCATCTTTTATCTGCCTCTTCTTATTAATGATTTCCTTGATGAACCTCCCATAGGCGGGTACTTTCTCGATCATCTCCACTAATGGAATATTGATGTGGAGTTTTCGGAATATCTCCAGGAATTTTTTAAAGTGACGATGCTCTTTCTTTGACTTAGGATTAACCACATTTGAAACATCTGCTGCCTCAACACGCCTATGAGGTGGCACATAAGAGCTTTTTGGGGGTACCTCCCCTAAGCTTGCTTCAATCACTCCCTCCGACGTGGGTTTTGGCGAGACATCCTCAATAGTAGCAGCTTGTTGTGGTTCCTTTCTCGCCTTAGATGTCTCCACATGTGCACAAACAACTTGCACTTGTTCTTCCTGCCTAGATGGAGATACAGTATTCACAACTCTTTGTGATTTTCTGAAGAAAGGATTTCCGCCCGGCAATCCATAGTATGTGCGTGGATATGGTATCGCCGGTGTTGCATTCACATTGAAAGTCATTTTTCTTTCTTCTACAGCTTCTTGCACCTGAGATTCCTCATTTCTTACCACCGACATGTACTTAACCTGATGATGTGCTTGAGCCACATTTGCATTCTCGGCTGGGGTCTGTTGGTTGGCGTGCTTAATGGCAGCCACTTCACTCGAAATCTGCGCCACGGTGGTCTCTAATGCCCGCATTTGTGCTCCATGGCTTTGCAGCGTCTGCCCAAACTTGGTTAGAATATCACCTTGAGATTGCAATTGTTTTCCAAACATGGCCATCATCTCTTGGTTTTGCTGGACCATTTGAGTTAGTAATTCAGTGTTCTTGTCCTCGACTTTCTGCTGTGGCTTGGCATCCGGATCCTGTAGAAAATTGTTCGGATCCTTCCATGAAAAGTTTTTATCTTTTCTCCATTCATAGTCATTGTTTCTATAGCCCTGTTGTTGCATGAATTTCACTTGGGCCTCCCCATCATCAGATGCATCCTCCTTAGTTAGCACCTTCTTGGCTAGAAGATCTAACTTGGCATTCAGCTCCCTCACTATTCTGGATTCACCAGCAGCCTTGACATGTTCCACAACCCCTCTATCACCCCATGACTGTTTCCTCGCCATGTTTTTCAGTATCTCCCAACATCTGATATCCGTATTATTCAGAAAAAATCCGGATCCGGCTGAATCAAGATTACTTCTATCGTGCTCGGAGAGAGCAAAATAGAAGATTTTCACTTGTGTCTCCTTGTCCAATCCATGATGTGGACACCTCCTCAACATAACCTAGAATCGCTCCCAAGTCTCAGAATAAGTTTCACCCGCCTGTTGGGTGAAATTGTGAATCTTCCTGATCATATCATTGGTCTTCTCAGGAGGGAAAAACCTCTCAAAGAAAACCTCCACCATGTGATCCCATGATTCAACAAACTCGTCATCGAGGTTATGAAGCCACTCTCTTGCTACTCCAGCCAAGGAACTCGGGAATAACTTGAGGTAGAGCACATCCTGTGGAAATCGATCTATCTTCACCATATCACAGTTCTCCACGAACTGGCTGATGTGGGCCACTGGATCTTCATTTTTTAATCCGTGGAATGCGTTTGATTTGACCAGGTTAATCAATGCTGGATCGATCTTGTAGGTTGGAATGTTTAGCCCCTGTTTCTTTATAGGCCCCTTTGATGCCGAGGAAGAAGACGCCTTGATCTTCTCCCATATTGTTTGTGCTTCAGCCATTGCTTCTTCTTGTTCTTGCTCAGATTCAGAATTTATATCACTTTGGTGTTCCTCCTCGTTGTAGTCCTCGTCCTCTGGTCCCGCAGATGGAACCTCAGGTGTGCGCTTCACGTAGTCTCGACTACGTGTGTGCACCATGCAAAGTACCTGAAATATGGAAATAGGGGTTCAGTACAATGCTTTGAACGAGTCAACACAATTATAGAGAAATATAGGAATTTTTGAAATTGTTTTAAAATAATAAAAAAAAATGTGGCCTAGAGTGGCCGCTCTTAGCACTCAAAGTGCCAATAATTCGCTGTATCCCCGGCAACGGCGCCAAAAACTTGACGTGTATTTTACTACGCACTTAAACGCAAGTATACGCGTCGAGTAATATAGGCCTTGTGAGGCCCGAGTCGAACTCAGGGATACGTGAATTACTGGAGACTTCTACTAACTAATCGCAATCAGCTAGGCCGATTAACAAAGCAGGGTTTTGTTGTTGAAATTAGAAGAAAATAAAAATCAAACAAAGAAAACAATCGATTAAAGGTTAATTTAATCAATTCAAAGGGATATCTTTAGGATGGCGGTTTCACCGCGGGTCAACATTGTATTAGGTTTCATATAATTCCTCACACTTCTCTCTCTACCCAGTAGTGGCCTGAAATGAGAATTACCCACTGTCGTGGTGTAATTCACTACTTAGGTTTAGGTTGATTCCATCGTCGTAGTAATCATTCCCCTAAACTAAGCGCATTAAAAACGGTCTCTCAGTTTCCACCATTAATTTTACAACTCCTTTGTCAAGGGTTTTATTGATTAATGTAGAATTCATCTCTTTTCAACCATTAATCCTTCTGTCGAAGTGATTAAGGGTGTTAAATTATTATTATGGTGATCAAGCATAACAATAGAAATGGAGAAAACGAATCTATACCACGGATTTAAGAAAAAAAAATGAATTATTGATATAAAAATGTCATACAATGCATTCCCGGGCTACTCCCGGTCCTAAAGATTAAGGGTTTTAGCCTCTCATGTTCATCTCACACGAATACATGGTAGAAATTGGGGAATTCATAAGAAAAACGGGAAATAAATGGGAAAACCCCTGAACGGAGAAGAACCGGTGGATCCTTGGCGTAAAACACGAGCTTCCCCCACTTGTCGGTGGTGGAAATCGTCTTCGGCAGCGTCCGAATCACCCGGGATGAGCTTCTCGGCCTCCGTTCTCCTTTTTCTCCTCCTCGGCACTCGTGCAATCAAAAAATAAGATTTCCCTCTTATGTGGGCGGCCGTCATTAGGTATAAGTCCCTAATTAGGTCGTCAAATAATAACAGCCGTCCGATCGAGATCAAAACAGATCCAACACATATCCGCCGGCGTCGATACCATCGACGCGGGTCGATGGTATCGACCCAGCGGATTAGCGGTAGCTTTCCTTTCTTTTATTCTGAGCGCCTGTGGTGATCTCGATACCATCGACTGGGGTGTCGATGGTATCGACTCCTGTAGCGTCGGTTTTGTCTTCTAGCGACGCTGTAGCTCTCCTTGTGTTGATGGCATCGACTTTCGTCGATGGTATCGACTCTGTATTGCTCTTCTTGGCTGACAACGTGTGGCTTGGTCGATGGTATCGACTTCCGTCGATGGTATCGACGGAAGCAGATACTTGTTTTTCCTAAAATTTCACAACAAGACCAAGTAAATCCACACAATTTATAATAAGATGATAAATAATGCTCAAAATAGTAAAACAAAGGGGATTTGATATAATATGATGGCAAAGACCAAATTAAGTGAATTATGCAATATTATCCATGAAAATGAGTAATTAGAGCACAAAACACATATGAAATAGGTCTATAAATGCGACTCAAATCATCGCATCAATCCTTGAGATGGATCCGGATGTTTGGCAAGAGGCCAAGTGATAACATGTGATGTGGGATCCCTGTCATGGATCAATATGATGTGAATTGTAGTAAAAGCATAATGTTAAGTTTTATGTTGTTTATTCTGTTATAGTTTGCATGTTATACAACTTGGTTGAACCTTGCAATCCATCTAAAAGACACTAAATAATCATAGTAAAATATACCATGTAGTTGCCCTGGCCATAGATCCATCATCGTCAGGATCTGGTGATGGTGAAACGGGTTCTCCTACGGGTTAACCCGGAGAGCAAATTGTTGAATATGTGAGGTTGCTCCTAGCCTAAAGTGAGGAGGTAAGAGTGCAACTTTGGTTGTAGACTCCAGGGTGCGGTGTTCAGGCCTGTAGCCCAGTTGTGATGAAGAGCATGGTGAACAGGCCCATGGCTCAGGATATGTGATATGAGGAGCATGAATGTGTTCATGGCTCAGAGCACGGTGAACATGCCCGTGGCTCAGTTTTACTAGCGCCGAGACCTGTACCAAGGCGGGCTAGGCAGAGGGTATCCTGTGGAGCTGACCCTGTGGCTAATACCACTTCAGCATGAGACTACGGTCCTGCTTATGTTGTACTCATGCACTGACCATGAGGCAGAGAAGGTCGTAGAGTCGGGCTCTTCCATGTGACCTTGTATGGCACCGACTCTGGGTTTCGCAGCCGTCAGTTGGATTTGAACGGTACAGTTCACTTCCTCAGGGCATAAGAATACGTAATCCAGCCGTTTAGTATATATATTGCTTAAGGCAAAAACGGAACATTGGTTGAGGCCTTGCTTGTGTAGTTACATCTTGTAGTTGCTTATATGTTTCTCATGATATGTGGTGATATATCTTATATGCTCCTCATGCAACATAACAATATATCTTATCTTGTCAATTATGTTCCATTGAGAGTACTTGGTTACATGCCCTTTGTACAGTTGGTAAGCTTGTCAGTAAGAATAGCTTTGATTTACATAAATTGCTCTTGTTATATCTCTTATCGGTTATCTGCTATTATACGCTCTATCTTCTGAGGTTCTATAGTTGCGGTGGGAAGTTATGTTTCCCACTGGGACAATGTTCAATTGTCTCACTCTTCTGGTTTACACCCTTTTTAGGTGGTCGAGCTAGACGTAATGGTGGTCGTGGTGTTGCGGCCGAGCAACTAGACGAGCAGTAGAAGGAAAGAGATGGACATGCTGCTGTTTTGGATGTTTTGTAGTAGAGTCTAGAGTCATTCATGTATCCTCAGGTCCTTGGCAGTGTTTGGCGTTGTTTCACAATGTACGACCGGTAATGTTTTGTATATCTTGCTGTTGGCCGGATGTGGGCCTTTATGTATATGAACAGGTGGTGAACTCATGTGATGGATAGACAGCTGTTCCTTTAAGATGTGGACATGTATCAGATCTTGTATATGTATATATATGACTTGTTTTCTTGCAGGATGTGGACTGGAACGTAATAGTTTCTCAGTTTATTAGTTTTCCGCAATCGGTTTTAATTAACCCGTGTTTTTGGTAATCTGTGGTTATGGTGATTTCCGCACATTTTCATGTAACACCTCACTGTCTGTGTGATAGTGGGATGTGTTGCCACAAGTTTGGTATCAGAGCCTTAAGTTCGCTGAGTCTACAGGGATTTAGGACTAGGTCGTCTGTTCTTGTGTGTTGTCCAGATTTTCTTACAACCGTCTTCTGCCCTCAGCGGAAGAAAAGTCAAGATGTCTAGAAACCACGAAGAACACTCAGCTGAGTATAGTGATGCTGCTTCAGCTGAAGGGTAGGCACATGGAGATCGGGTGCCTGAGGTCCCCCAACCTGACCCAACCATTCTTGAACACCCTGCCTATCAACAGCTTATGGGGCAGCTGATGGCTACGATGAATCTCATGGTTGAGCGATTTCCAGTGCCTCTTCCGAGAGCACAGGCTCCCCATGGAGAAGCATCGGGTATTAGGAAGACCTTCGAGCGGCTTCGCCGAGTCGGGGCTTCGGATTATGCTAGAACGGCTGATCTAGCGGATGCGGATCTGTGGCTGACAAGTCTTGAGAAGGCTTTTTGGATCCTCGACATCCCCGAAGCAGACAAAGTAAAGCACACTGTCTACCTTCTGAAAGGTAGTGCTGGTCACTGGTGGACCATTGAGGAGGAGAAGCGGCCCGGTGAGGTGATCTGTTGGGAGGTTTTCAGGTGCGAGTTCGTCACCAGATACTTTCCCAAGACGTATCTGGATGAGAAGATCAGTCATTTTGAGAGCTTGCGAAAAGGAACGATGAACATCATCGAGTATGAGGCCAAGTTCATGGATATGTTGAGGTTTTGTCCTCACATGGCAGCGACAGATGAGGAACGGATTAGACATTTTGAGAAGGGTCTGAGTTCTGAGCTAACAACACCTGTGTCTGCGTTGGAGAACTGAGAACGGTTTTCTACGTTCGTGGAATCTATTTGAAGGATTGAGAGGTCAGTAAGGGAGAAAAGAGAGTCCATGTCTCATAAAAGACCTGCTCAGTTTCAAGGACGGAGGTTTGGTGGCTTTAAGAAGCCCATGTTTTCATCACCGTCAGTGATGAGAGGTTCTGGTGTATCGTCCCAGTGGTCTCCAAGTAAGGGGAGAGGTTATGTTTCTTTGCCATCTAAGGCGCATAGTACAGCTTCTGTGGCAGTGATAGGGCCAGCTAGGCCATGGTTTGAGGACATGACATGTCATCTTTATGGACAAGTCGGGCATTTCAGGCTCAATTGCCCGAATAGAGACGTTGAAGTGACGCAACAACCGAGGCAGAATCATCAGGGATCAGATCGACAGCAGCCTAGTGGTAGCAGAGGATGAGGACGCGGTCAAGCGTCTCAAGCTGGATCATCTGCTCAAGGAAGCAGAGGTCGTGGACAGCAAGCAACGGTTCGATTCTACGCTATGAATTAGGCGGAGGCGATAGTCAACCCGCGAGTAGTGATATGTCAGATGAAGTTATTTCATTCTGATATGTCTTTTTCTTGCTTTATATCTGTTCTGGTTGACCCGGGTGCTACACACTCTTTTATCGCCTATAGTATGCTTGAGAATTGTCGTTTACCTGTTAGTCATAAGAATGATAGTTTGTTGTTAGAAACCCCTCTTGATGGTTCTTCGTTGCTTCGAGAAGAGTGTCCATCTTGTGTTTTGTCTTTTTCGGGACACTGTATACAAGTGGATCTTATACCACTTGATATGCATGGTTTCGATGTTATCCTTGGGATGGATACCTTAGAGAAATATAAGGTTGTTTTGGACTGTGGTTCCAAGCAGGCAGTGTTTGATGATGCTGGAGAGAAGTGGATCTTCCAGGGAGATAGGAAGATTCTTCCGACGTGTCTGATATCAGCTATGGTGGTAGATAAGTTGTTGCAACAAGGATGTGAGGCATTCTTAGCTCATGTGGTGGATACTATTGTGGCTACCAAGGCGAAAGGTCCTAGCCTTGAGGAGGTGTTAGTTGTTCGAGAGTTTGCATATGTGTTTCCTGAAGAGTTTCCTGGTGTTCCCCCACCCCGAGAGATTGATTTTGAGATCAATCTGGTACCACGAACACAACCAGTTGCACAGACACCATATAGGATGGCTCCAGTAGAGATGGCAGAGCTGAAGAAGCAGTTGCAAGAGTTGTTGGACAAAGGTTTTATCCGACCAAGTACGTCGCCTTGGGGTGCTCCCGTGTTGTTTGTCAAGAAGAAGGATGGATCGATGCAGTTGTGTATAGACTACCGACAGTTGAACAAAGTCACGATCAAGAACAAGTACCCGTTATCGAGGATAGATGATCTTTTTGATCAGTTGTGTGGTGCTACAGTGTTTTCAAAGATCGATCTACGGTCCGGATATCATCAGCTAAGGATTAAGGTGGATGACATACCAAAGTCTGCTTTCAGGACGAGGTATGGTCATTTCGAGTTCGTGGTTATGCCATTTGGGCTAACCAATGCACCTGCTGCTTTCATGGATCTGATGAACAGAGTGTTCTGTCCGTTCTTAGATCAGTTTGTCGTAGTCTTTATAGATGACATTTTGATCTATAGTCGGGATAAGTAAGAGCATGATCGACATCTTCGTCTAGCGCTGACTCTTCTTCGTCAACATCAGCTATATGCCAAGTTTAGTAAGTGCGAGTTCTGGTTGGAGGAAGTGACTTTCTTGGGTCATGTGATATCTGCTGAAGGAGTCAAAGTCGATCCGAAGAAGGTGGAATCCGTTGCAGATTGGGAGCAACCGAAGACGCCGACATAAGTTCGTAGTTTCCTGGGTTTAGCAGGATACTACCGGAGGTTTATTAAGGACTTCAGTACGATCGCGTTGCCAATGACAAAGTTGACCAGGAAGGATGTACCTTTTGTTTGGGATGATCGATGTCAACAAGCTTTCCAGAGTTTGAAGGAGAAGCTGACCAGTGCTCCAGTGTTAATCCTGCCAGAGCCTGGGAAAGGCTATGTGGTTTTCTGTGATGCTTCCAAGAAAGGCTTAGGTTGTGTGCTGATGTAGGAGGATCATGTGGTTTCTTTTGCTTCACGACAGCTTAAGAAACACGAGGAGAACTATCTGACTCATGACTTGGAGCTGGAGGTAGTGGTTCATGCGTTAAAGATTTAGAGACACTATCTTTATGGAGAAGTGTGTCAGATCTTTACGGATCATAAGAATCTGAAGTACATCTTTTCGCAACATGAGTTGAACATGCGACAACGTCGATGGATGGAGTTGATCAATGATTACGACTGCACTATCGAGTATCATCCTGGCAAGGCGAACGTGGTAGCTGATGCGCTGAGTAGAAAGTCTTCTTCTCTTTCTTCAAAGAAGGCACAGTTGAGTTCTCTGGTATGCCATAAGCGAGATATGTTTGTTTCGATGTGACAGATGAATGTACAGATGGAAGTTTTCTGGTTTTCTGGACTTTTAGCACAGATGCAAGTCAATCCTACATTGAGACAGCAGATCAAAGATGCACAGCAGACAGATGATGTGGTATAGTTGATCAGATCAGAGTTTGGCAGTGAAAAGCGTGATGGGTTTCATGAGTCTGAGGATGGGTTGGTCTGCTATCGTGATAGGATGGTGGTTCCTGATGTTGATGAGCTGAGGAAGTTGGTGCTCGAGGAAGAACACACGTCGATGTATGCTATGCATCCAGGTGTCACGAAGATGTACCATAGTCTGAAGGACTTGTACTGGTGGCCAGGTTTGAAGAAAGATGTAGCCGAGTTCGTGGCTAGATGTTCGGTTTGTCAACAAGTGAAGGTTGAACATCAGAAGCTGGCAGGTACGTTGCAACCTTTGTCGATACCGCAATGGAAATGGGATCATATAACCATGGATTTCGTAGTTGGTCTACCCATGACAACTAGGAATCATGATTCCATTTGGGTGATAGTGGACAGATTGACAAAGTCTGCCCATTTCCTACCTGTAAAGACAACGTATACAGCCGAGAAGCTCGCTAGAGTGTACGTGGATGAGATAGTTCGTTTGCATGGTGTGCCAGCGATGATAGTTTCTGACAGAGGTCCTCAGTTTACGAGTCGTTTCTGGGAACAGTTGCACAAGGCGTTGGGAACACAGTTGAGGTTCAGTACCGCCTTCCATCCGCAGACAGATGGACAGTATGAAAGGACTATTTAGATTTTGTAGGATCTTCTTCGAGCTTGTGTTTTGCAGTTCCTAGGCAATTGGGATATGCATCTCAGTTTGATAGAGTTTGCCTACAACAACAGTTATCAGTGGAGCATTGACATGGCTCCTTATGAGGCTCTGTATGGAAGAAAATGCAGATCTCCTTTATGTTGGTACGAGTTCGGTGAGTATCAACTTTTGGGTCCTGAGTTAGTACAACAGACAACAGAAAAGATCAAAGTGATACAGCAACAGTTGAAAGTGGCACAGGACAGACAGAAGTCTTATGCAGACAATCACCGACGACCCTTGGAGTTCCAGGTAGGAGACAAAGTGTATCTTAAAGTCTCGCAGTGGAAAGGTGTGCTAAGGTTTGGTCAGAAGGGTAAGTTGGCACCCAAGTATATGGGGCCTTATCCAGTCATAGCACATGTTGGCAAGGTAGCTTACAAGTTAGAGTTGCCTCCAGAGTTGTACAGGTTGCATCCAGTGTTCCATGTCAGTATGCTGAAGAAAAGTCATCCAGATTCAGGAACAGTGATACAGCCGGTGGAGGTTGAGCTTGATGAAGATGTGACCTACGAGGAGGGTCATGTGGCGATCCTTGACAGAAGGGTCAAGAAGCTGAAGAGGAAGGACCTGGTTCTTGTGAAGGTTCTTTGGCAGCGTCGTGGCGTTGAAGAAGCCACGTGGGATCTTGAGGAAGAGATGAGGAGGAAGTACCCCTCGCTTTTCTCTTCGGATTTCGGGGACGAAATCCCTTAAAGGGGGTTAGCTTGTAAGGACCCTAACCTTTGTTTAGGGCTTACCCTATTTGCTTTGTTTAACCCTGGTGCTTTGGTGCTTGCTAATCACCTTTAGTGGTGATTAGGGTTTGGTTGTGCTTTGTTGAGAGTTGGAGGTGCTACTTGCAAATAACCAAAGTCTATGGTTTTGTAGGCAAGTTAGCCACCTTGTGAGGTGTTCCTCCCTCTCTTTGCTTCCTCTTATATAGAGAGGTAGGCTTGGGCTCGTTGCTTGAGTTCTTTTGGGCCTTGTTGAGCTTGTTGGGCCTTGAGGTGCCTTGCTTTGCTTAGGGTTGAGCCTTGTATCGGCCAAGTGTGGATGTGTATCGGCCAAGAAGTGTGTCGCCCATGTCAATGGAGTGTGTCGCCCATGGCAACACAGTGTGTCGCCCAAGGAGCAACATGTTGTGTCGCCCATGGTGCATGTGCTTTGTGTGGGCTCTGATCTCCAAACCATGACATAAACACGATCAAAACTTAGCGGAAGCGAATCGGTAATCAGCGGAAGACAAAATCACGGGAAATTAAAACTTTTCGTGACAAGAGCTTGAATCCATAAAAGCTTCTTTCATAAAGATAGATAAACTGTTTACATCTCAGGATAATTACTTCTCGAGTAATTATATACATCAAATACAAAATCTCAAGATTACTATACAAAAGACTCCAAGACCTGAGAGTACAGAGGACACATAGGACTAACTCTAACTACACCACATGGCAGGACAAATCTCCACCTGAGATTACTGCTGCCCCTGGTGCTGCTGCTGCTGAGACTGGTCACCTGTAGGCTGGTTCTTTCGTCTCCGACGTCCACCTAAAAAGTTGAAGCCTACGGGGTGAGACAATTATACATAATTGTCCCAGCGAGAGTTATAACTCTTCGCCAGAAGCTTTATTATAACATCAAAGATTATTTTAAACAGTAAAGCCTTCAAAGCATTCTATAACAGTTGCAGGTATAACAAGATCTCTACAATTTAGGAGATATGGAGAATATCAACATTATTGCAATGTAACATCAATCAACTAACTTGGAGTCATCTCTAACAAGTTATACTACATGGTTGATTATGTTTTACAAACAACATTATGCCCTGTGGAGATGAGGCTTACCACTCATACTCCAACTGATCGCTGAGAAGCCGCATCAGTATCATACATAGGTCATTAAGAGAGCCGGATTCTCATGACCTTCACCTTCCTCAGTCAGTAAGAGGATCACTTGTAGGACATCTCGTGTCTCTACTACTATAGCTCACCAGGGTAAACTGGTCCTTCGCTATTCTAGAGTCACAGTGGCGTTCTGTACTCTCTTCGTCATCAGGAGGTTTCATATTTACCTACCACTGATACGGATATCTGTGCTTTCTTCGTCATCAGGAGGTTTCATGTTTACCTACCACTGATACGGTATGGAACTATAGTGAAGGATGGATGGATTCCACATCTACATCACTTTCCTACACTAGGATGTAAGGTTCTACACATCCATGTACCCCACATACTCAAAAGTATGTGCTCCAGGAGTTCCCTAAGGAAAACCTGTTTCACCATCACTTAATTTCTGACAATGATGGATCTATGATCAGGGCTCTACATTATACTCGATTAGTTAGGTACATTCAGTATTCTTTAACAGCATACATTGTTCTTCAAACAATAACAGTAGCATAGCAGCTATAAAAGAAGAATACTAAATGTAACAGGCCTAACTCATATCAATCATTATTTCTCATTATCCTCATCACAAGTCATCCCTAAGGCATGACCTTGATGGTATTCATGGCTCTCATAGCCCATTATCAGCATAAGATGCCACTGGCAAGGCATCAGATTACTTTACTTATTCATAAGGCTAACAACATGCCTTTAATGAATATAACATCAACATCCATACCTGGATATGATTACCTTCATATCAGAACCTGCATGGTTAATACATATGATAAAGATAATACAACAATAAGGAATGTACTTCCTACTCTTGTGATAAGAGTTAAATCTTTAATTCAAATCAAATAGAGTTTAATACTCAGAAACATGCCATTACCCTTGAATTAGGGTTTACTATTCACATTACATGTCATCACCCTTGAATTAGGGTTTACTATTCACATCAAGGTGAATTAAACTCATAACATCATCATGTATGAGTAACATCTTCATTTATGCTCTTGGATTACTTAAAGGTTCATCATTTATCATAATTAGGGTTTCTATGATCTCACACAGGTGGATCATACCCTAATTATGCTCATTCCTGTGCATTGGAGATGATTTAGTTGAGTTTCTACTTAAAAATGGTACTTTCTCTCTCTAGAAGTACTTTCTCTCTCATCATAATGTTAGGTGATGTCAACATCACTCTAAAACAGGTTGGATTGAGGCATCATAGGCTAACATAGCCAAAAACATCATCATTATGTGATTAGAGTTACTTTCTCTCTCTAGGGTACTCTCTCTTTCATCATACTAATAGTTGATGGTAACATTAGACTAGATCAAGTTGGATAGAGTCATTATGACTAAAAACATCATTCTCATGTAATTAGGGTTTGAATTGAGCAAGGTATAACTTAATTGACCCTTCAGGGGTATATTGGTAATTCACCCCATTGATCATCATTATGGTCAAAACCTTAGTCAAATAACCCCTTAATATCCTAGGTTGTCATTAGGGTTTGATTTGGGCAACATTGGACCATTTATATTATGAATTGATTGAAAGAAGTCAACTTGGAATCACATTGATTGATTTCAATCATTAATCATCAATTGGGTTGAGATTGGTTGAAAGTGTTGACCGTTTGCCCACTTTGACCCTCCAAGACCGCGAGCCTCTTTCTAACTCCAAGACCGCGAGCCCCCTTAGGCTTTAAGACCGCGAGCCTCTTCAAGTGGTTCAAGACCGCGAGCCCTATCATTGGTTCAATTGATGTTGAGACCGTGAAGGTCAAGTTGGAGTTGAGACCGCGAAGAGACGTTGACCGTTTAGCTAGTTTGACCTCAGGACCGCGAGCCTCCTCTCGGTCTTGAGACCGTGAGCCCCCTCACGGTCTTGAGACCGCGAGCCCTCTCACAGTCTTGAGACCGCGATGCTCACATGGTCTCAGCCGCTTGGTCCATCAACAAAATCAACAAAGCAATCGATGATGTCAACCGATGTTGAAGCCCTCAAAAGGTCAAATCTATGTTGACCACTTATGGATTGAGTCAATTAAGATTATGCTTGATCACTTGGTCATTCAATTGACCCTCAATTGTTGACCAATTATGATTGAAATCGATTCAATTGGGATCTATCAATGTTCACCCATCACCACTCAACAATGTGCATCAACACAAGGTTGAACCCTTCAATTGAGCTCCAATTGGGCCCAAACTTGGCCCAAACGGTCTTGAGGTCATGTGGGTGGACCCCACATGGTCTTGAAACCGTTTGCCCAAGATTTCATCAAAATTTCAGGTGATTTGAGAGGGGTTGAACCCTGATTGAGTCACAAAACAGAATTTTGATTAAATTGATAACTTATTTGCAATTGGGTCCTCAATTGGTCAAATTACTCAACCCTAGACCTTCAAACGGTCTTGGGTGATTGTCCTCTCGGTCTTGAGACCGTTTGGATGAGTTCCAAATGGTCTTGAGACCGTTTGCCCATACAATTTTTGGATTCTAGTGGAAATTCATCAAGGTTGAACAAATTGAGTTGATGATTATATCAATATTTAATTGCAATGTAGATTGGTGTAAAAGTACCTTCAATTGGTCAACAAATCTTGACCCCAGACCTCCAAACGGTCTTGGTTGATTGCCCTCGCGGTCTTGAGACCGTTTGGTGACCCCCAAACGGTCTTGAGACCGTTTAGGTCAATCAACCCTAAAAACTCTAATTAGGTCACCATAATTTCAGTACTGATTTCACCTAGGGTTATCCCTAGTAATCACCCTTCAACTCTTAGCCCGTTTGGAATTAGACCATCAAACTTGATGAGTTGTTCATTAACATAATTTTGAACAGTAATCTCATACGGTCAAAGCTTAGTCAACGACCTTACACGGTCTTGAGACCGTTTGCCCAAAAAGGCAATTTCAGACCGTTTGAAAATCAGCAATTAATTCATTTAAAGTTGTGACTTAAAAAGGTCATATCTCCCGATTCCTTTGGAGTTAGTCTCCCAAATTTGAGGGTAATTAGCCTATATAATTAGGAACAGATTTATTATACGGTCCACGCTCGGTCAACGGGGCCAAACGGTCTTGAGACCGTTTTCCCTGTCGCGGTCTCGAGACCGTTTGCTCACCTCACGGTCTTGAGTCCGAGAGAGCAAACTGTTAGGACCGTTTAAGGAAAAGAAAAGCGGTGGGTTTTTCTTGGAAATCACGCCTTCATCTCCTATCTCAAGAACAGTACGAATATCCCATGGGTTTGCTTGTAAAATAGCAAAGAACAGTAAGGAACATGAAGGACTATCATCTAACCGCATATAAAGGATGCATATAGTAAAGCATGGGTTTAGAGTTATAAAACTCGCCTAAAGCTTGCTTCTTGAGCTCCAAGCTTTCAATCTCCAAGCTCTAATGGCGTCCTTGAATTCTTACAGGTTGGCCAAGGTGAAAACTCCAAGGAAGGATGAAAAGAGACGGCTAGAAAGATAGGGTTTCGAGAATTAGCCATGAAGCTGACCTTGAATTCGAATTCTAACCATGGAATTAGGCAAGAAGAAGATCCCAAACCTACCTTGCACCCTTGGTCGTTCCTCTTGAGCTCCAAGATAGTCCTTAGTCGGCCAAGAAAAGAGGAAACAGTGATATGCACGAAGGAAAGATTTCTTTGCTTGAGAGGTAGAGTGTATATATACTAGGGGTATGATTCTCAACATTAGTTCATAAGTTTCCCTTTATTCCAACTAAGTCCTTCCTTTATTACTTGATCGTCCCTTCCTCTTTATTCTAAGGATGAAACTTATCTTGAGTTATAGAAAATAAAGCAAGGAAGAACAATCTAATAATAAAGTTCATACTTAAAGGGATATTGCACATATACCCTGATTATTCAATCACAAAGCCTATTTCTTAACTTGATAACTCAATTGAGGTGAATTCCTCATCATTTCTTCTCTAAATGATGGCAAGAGTCTAAAAAGATACTTTATATGACATTCTTTACAAATTTCATCCCTTTATTTGGGTAAATTGCATTTTACCCCAAATTAGGGTTTCAAGCCCTGGGATTGCTTCCACAGCTGCACCTTGGTGCTCTAGCTTGGGAAATCCCTCAAACTTTGCCAAAGAGATTATCATGATGTCTCAACATCAGAGGAACATCTCATCATGTGCAAATTGCAAGCTAACCCTTTCAATTGGGTAAATTGCACATAGGTCCCTGTATACCAAAACAATGCTACAACTTTAAATAAAAAGGAGCAAATACTGAAATATACGTTTCTGAGAAACTTAATTACATGCTCAGAGTTAATCACAAAGATTTAATTACATATTTAGGCAAAACACCTAGGGTTAACTCATAACCCAGGTCAGGGATGTTACAAATTATCCACCCCTTACAAGGATTTCGTCCCCGAAATCGATAAAACATACTAAGAGAAAAGGGCAGGATACTTCCTTCTCATCTCATCCTCTAACTCCCAAGTGGCTTCTTCAATACACGATGGTTCCAGAGGACTTTCACAAGACTTATATCTTTCTTCTTTAACTTTTTAATTCGTTTATCAAGGATTGACACTGGTCCCTCCTCATAGGATATGTCATCATTCAATTCTACCTCCATAGGTTGTAGAACTGACTCAGTGTCTGGGTGACATTTCTTCAACATAGAAATGTGAAACACAGGGTGTAACCTCTGTAATTCTGGGGGAAGCTCTAGTTTATATGCTACCTTTCCAATCTGTTCAATGATTGGATAAGGCCCCATATATCTAGGAGCTAACTTTCCTTTCCTTCCAAAACGAAGGACCCCTTTCCAAGGTGAGACCCTAAGATACACTCTGTCTCCAACCTGGAACTCTAAGGGTCTACGACGTTTGTCAGCATAAGATTTCTGCCTATCCTGAGCAGTCTTAATCTTATGTTGTATTACTTTAATCTTTTCCATGGTTTGCTGCACCAGGTCAGGCCCTAACAACTGGTGCTCACCAGTTTCAAACCAACACAAAGGTGATCTACAACGTCTACCATATAAGGCTTCATAAGGTGCCATATCAATACTATGCTGATAGCTATTGTTATAGGCAAACTCTATCAAGCTTAGGTGTAGATCCCAACTTCTGGTGAACTGGAGAACACATGCTCGCAACAGGTCTTCTAAGGTTTGTATGGTCCTTTCCGACTGTCCATCAGTCTGTGGATGAAAGGCCGTACTAAACCTCAGCTTAGTGCCTAAGGCTCTGTGCAACTGTTCCCAAAAACGACTGGTAAACTGAGGACCTCTGTCAGAAACTATTGTGATAGGAACTCCGTGCAAACGCACTATCTCTTTAACATACAACTCTGATAACCTTTCAGCAGAATAGGTTGTTTTGACAGGTAAGAAATGTGTTGTCTTAGTCAACCTATCAACAATTACCCAAATGGAATCATGTCCTTTTCTTGTCCTGGGTAGGCCAACAACAAAGTCCATGGTCACATGGTCCCACTTCCACTGTGATATGGGTAAAGGTTGCATTGTCCCTGCAGGCTTCTGGTGTTCAGCTTTAACTTGCTGACACACAGGACACCTCAGAACAAACTCTGCAACGTCCTTCTTCATCCCAGGCCACCAATACAGATCCTTCAAATTCCGATACATCTTGGTGCTCCCTGGATGCATAGCATACATGGAAGAATGGGCTTCTTCCAGGACTAACTTCCTCAAGTTGTCCACATCTGGCACTATCATTCTTCCATTATAACAAGCTACTTGATCTTTTGAGTCATGAAAACCATCTTGCTTCTCATTTCCATACTCAGATCTTATATGTTGAACTGCAGCATCACCTAGCTGTGCTTCTTTAATCTGCTCCCTTAGAGTAGGTTTAATATGCATCTCAGCTAACAAACCGGTTAACAATGACACCTTCAACTGTACATTGTTTTGCCTTAAAGAGATAAGCATATCTCTTCTAGAGCATACTAAAGAGTTTAGTTGTGCTCTATTCATGGTTGATGTTGCCGATTTCCTACTCAAGGCATCTGCAACAACATTGGCCTTGCCTGGGTGGTAATCAATTGTACAGTCGTAGTCCTTGATTAACTCCATCCAGCGACGTTGCCTCATGTTGAGCTCATGCTGAGAGAAGATGTACTTAAGGTTTTTGTGGTCTGTGAAAATCTGGAATGTCTCTCCGTAGAGATAATGTCTCCAGATCTTCAAAGCATGAACCACAGCTGCTAACTCCAGATCGTGTGTTGGATAATTCTCCTCGTGTTTCTTAAGCTGTCGGGAAGTAAAAGAAATCACTTGTTTATCCTGCATCAACACACATCCAAGTCCATTTTTGGAAGCATCACAGAAAACCATATACCCTTTTCCTTGTTCAGGTAGCACTAGCACAGGTGCACTTGTCAACCTCTCTTTCAGCAGCTGGAAAGATTGTTGACACTTATCACTCCAAGAAAAAGGAACCTCTTTCTGGGTTAACTTGGTCAAAGGTAAAGCTATAGAACTAAAGTTCTTTATGAACCTTCGATAATAGCCAGCTAACCCCAAGAAACTTCGGATCTCCGTCGGTGTTTTCGGTTGTTCCCATTGTAGAACAGATTCTACCTTTGTAGGGTCAACACGAATTCCCGAGGCGGATATTACATGTCCAAGAAAAGATACTTCTGGCAGCCAAAACTCACACTTGCTGAACTTAGCATACAGCTTATGTTCTCTTAGCAAAGTCAAAGCTTGGCGAAGATGCTGCTCATGCTGCTGGGCATCCTTACTATAAATCAGTATGTCATCTATGAAGACGACAACACACTGATCAAGGAAAGGTCGAAAAACTCTATTCATGAGTTCTATAAATGCAGCTGGTGCATTGGTTAGTCCAAACGACATAACCGTGAACTCATAGTGACCATATCTTGTCCTAAAGGCAGACTTGGATATGTCACTATCCTTAATACGGAGTTGATGATATCCAGACCTCAAGTCTATCTTTGAAAAGACTGTTGTACCATGCAACTGGTCAAAGAGATCATCAATCCTCGGCAGAGGATACTTATTCTTTATTGTTACTTTATTGAGTTGTCTATAGTCGATGCACAACCGCATTGACCCATCTTTCTTTTTAACAAACAAGACCGGAGCACCCCAAGGTGAAGTACTTGGTCAGATAAAACCTCTCTCAAGTAGCTCTTGAAGCTGTTTCTTGAGTTCTGCCATCTCGGCAGGCGCCATCCTATATGGAGTTTGAGCTATGGGTTTCGTATCTGGGATCAGATTAATTTCAAAATCAATCTCCCGAGGTGGTGGTATACCAGGAAGTTCTTTAGGAAACACATCCTCGAATTCCCCAACTATGGGAACCTTAGCAGGATTGGTCCTTTCCTTGGTAACATCTACCACATGGGCTAAGAATGCATAACATCCTTGCCTCAACAGCTTATCAGCAACCATAGCTGACACAAGACAGGTGGGCAGAATCTTTCTTTCACCTTGAAAGATCCATGTGTTGCTTTCATCAGCAAACACAGCCAACTTGGACCCACAATCCAAGACAGCTCTATACCTTTCTAAGGTATCCATCCCGAGGATTATATCAAATCCCTGCATATCAAGTGGTATAAGATCCACTTGAATGCGATGGTCAGAAAAGAAAAGGATGCAGGGAGAACATACCTCCTGCAAAATGGCAGACCCACTCAACAGAGTCTCTAACAACAAACTATCTGCTCTATGGCTAACAGTCACATTGCAGTTACGAATCACTTCACGAGTGATGAAAGAGTGCGTAGCACCCGGATCAATCAGAACAGATACAACACAGGATATAGACATATCAGAATATAAAAGTTTTATCTGACCTGCCACTACCCGTGGATTGACCACTGCCTCAGGTGGGTTCATAGCATAGAACCTCACAGTCGCCTGGTGTTGAGGTGGTGCTGATGATCCAGCTTGAGACGCTTGTCCACGTCCTCGAGCTGCTCCTTGATGTTGTCTATTCTGAGATCCCTGTTGATTCTGTCTTGGGGTTTGTTGTGTCACACCGACAGGCCTAGAACGGCAATCCTTCATCAAGTGTCCCACCTTACCACAGTTGTAGCAACTCTTCTCCTGTTGCTGTGGTCTGGGTGGCCCAGTAACTGACACTGATGCATAACTGTGCGTCCCTTGAAGCGGTTGACTCTGCCCTCTACCTCTGCTTGGTGTCCATTGAGTTTGAAAACTCGATCTGGGTGGTGGAGTGTTAGGTGCAGAGAATCTAGGTTTCTTGGAATCCCTAGATGAAGAACCCTGGAACTGTGGATATCTTTTATGGGTTTGTCTTTTCTCAACCACTGATCTCTCTATCCTTCGGACTGACTCAACGAAGGTAGAGAATCTCTCTCTGTTTTCTAAGGCAGACACAGAGGTTGACATATCAGAATTCAAACCCTTCTCGAATCTTCTGATTCTTTCCTCATCCGTAGCAGCCATGTGCGGACAGAACCACAACAACTCCATGAACTTAGCTTCATACTCACTAATGTTCATCATACCCTGCCTTAGTTTCTCAAACTGAGAGATCTTCTCATCTAGGAAGGTCTTTGGAAAATATCTATTGATAAATTCCCGACAAAACTCTTCCCATGAGAACTCTACTCCAGGTCTCTTCTGCTCTTCCATGTTCCACCAGTGACCAGCACTGCCTTTGAGAAGATAGACAGCATGTCTAACCTTCTCAGCTTCCGGAATCATAAGAATCCTGAAAGCCTTCTCCAACTCTGTCAACCATAAGTCAGCATCTGCAGGGTCAGCAGTTCCGAAGTACTCGGTAGCTCCGACACGACGAAGTCGTTCGAATGTCTTACCAATACCTTGTACTTCAGGCTGGACAGGTGCCCTAGGTGTAGGAATGGGCATCCTATCGGTTATATGTGTCATGGCAGTCATGAACTGCCCGAACATCGTCTGTACAGCTGGATCACTCATGTCAGCTGGGTCGAACTAGGGTGGCTCTCTTGGCGACTCAAGTGCAGGTTGTTCTATTCTCAGAACTCTTGCACCGCCTCGAGGTGCACTAGCACTACTTTCTGCCACGTGCTCATCGTGATGTTCTGACATTCTTATGTATCTTCTTCTCCTGAGGAGCAGAAGATTCTATTAGATGAGGAAGGAGTACTAAAGGTAGACTCAACATCCTAAGTCCTATGCCTCTGTAAACTCAACTGAACCTGGAGCTCTGATACCACTAGTTGTGGGCTCTGATCTCCAAACCATGACATAAACACGATCAAAACTTAGCGGAAGCGAATCGGTAATCAGCGGAAGACAAAATCACGGGAAATTAAAACTTTTCGTGACAAGAGCTTGAATCCATAAAAGCTTCTTTCATAAAGATAGATAAACTGTTTACATCTCAGGATAATTACTTCTCGAGTAATTATATACATCAAATACAAAATCTCAAGATTACTATACAAAAGACTCCAAGACCTGAGAGTACAGAGGACACATAGGACTGACTCTAACTACACCACATGGCAGGACAAATCTCCACCTGAGATTACTGCTGCCCCTGGTGCTGCTGCTGCTGAGACTGGTCACCTGTAGGCTGGTTCCTTCGTCTCCGACGTCCACCTAAAAAGTTGAAGCCTACGGGGTGAGACAATTATACATAATTGTCCCAGCGAGAGTTATAACTCTTCGCCAGAAGCTTTATTATAACATCAAAGATTATTTTAAACAGTAAAGCCTTCAAAGCATTCTATAACAGTTGTAGGTATAACAAGATCTCTACAATTTAGGAGATATGGAGAATATCAACATTATTGCAATGTAACATCAATCAACTAACTTGGAGTCATCTCTAACAAGTTATACTACATGGTTGATTATGTTTTACAAACAACATTATGCCCTGTGGAGATGAGGCTTACCACTCATACTCCAACTGATCGCTGAGAAGCCGCATCAGTATCATACATAGGTCATTAAGAGAGTCGGATTCTCATGACCTTCACCTTCCTCAGTCAGTAAGAGGATCACTTGTAGGACATCTCGTGTCTCTACTACTATAGCTCACCAGGGTAAACTGGTCCTTCGCTATTCTAGAGTCACAGTGGCGTTCTGTACTCTCTTTGTCATCAGGAGGTTTCATATTTACCTACCACTGATACGGATATCTGTGCTTTCTTCGTCATCAGGAGGTTTCATGTTTACCTACCACTGATACGGTATGGAACTATAGTGAAGGATGGATGGATTCCAAATCTACATCACTTTCCTACACTAGGATGTAAGGTTCTACACATCCATGTACCCCACATACTCAAAAGTATGTGCTCCAGGAGTTCCCTAAGGAAAACCTATTTCACCATCACTTAATTTCTAACAATGATGGATCTATGATCAGGGCTCTACATTATACTCGATTAGTTAGGTACATTCAGTATTCTTTAACAGCATACATTGTTCTTCAAACAATAACAGTAGCATAGCAGCTATAAAAGAAGAATACTAAATGTAACAGGCCTAACTCATATCAATCATTATTTCTCATTATCCTCATCACAAGTCATCCCTAAGGCATGACCTTGATGGCATTCATGGCTCTCATAGCCCATTATCATCATAAGATACCACTGGCAAGGCATCAGATTACTTTACTTATTCATAAGGCTAACAACATGCCTTTAATGAATATAACATCAACATCCATACCTGGATATGATTACCTTCATATCAGAACCTACATGGTTAATACATCTGATAAAGATAATACAACAATAAGGAATGTACTTCCTACTCTTGTGATAAGAGTTAAATCTTTAATTCAAATCAAATAGAGTTTAATACTCAGAAACATGCCATTACCCTTGAATTAGGGTTTACTATTCACATTACATGTCATCACCCTTGAATTAGGGTTTACTATTCACATCAAGGTGAATTAAACTCATAACATCATCATGTATGAGTAACATCTTCATTGATGCTCTTAGATTAGTTAAAGGTTCATCATTTATCATAATTAGGGTTTCTATGATCTCACACAGGTGGATCATACCCTAATTATGCTCATTCCTGTGCATTAGAGATGCTTTAGTTGAGTTTCTACTTAAAAAGGGTACTTTCTCTCTCTAGAAGTACTTTCTCTCTCATCATAATGTTAGGTGATGTCAACATCACTCTAAAACAGGTTGGATTGAGGCATCATAGGCTAACATAGCCAAAAACATCATCATTATGTGATTAGAGTTACTTTCTCTCTCTAGGGTACTCTCTCTTTCATCATACTAATAGTTGATGGTAACATTAGACTAGATCAAGTTGGATAGAGTCATTATGACTAAAAACATCATTCTCATGTAATTAGGGTTTGAATTGAGCAAGGTATAACTTAATTGACCCTTCAGGGGTATATTGGTAATTCACCCCATTGATCATAATTATGGTCAAAACCTTAGTTAAATAACCCCTTAATATCCTAGGTTGTCATTAGGGTTTGATTTGGGCAACATTGGACCATTTATATTATGAATTGATTGAAAGAAGTCAACTTGGAATCACATTGATTGATTTCAATCATTAATCATCAATTGGGTTGAGATTGGTTGAAAGTGTTGACCGTTTGCCCACTTTGACCCTCCAAGACCGCGAGCCTCTTTCTAACTCCAAGACCGCGAGCCCCCTTAGGCTTCAATACTGCGAGCCCTATCATTGGTTCAATTGATGTTGAGACCGCGAAGGTCAAGTTGGAGTTGAGACCGCGAAGAGACGTTGACCGTTTAGCTAGTTTGACCTCAGGACCGCGAGGCCCTTCGCGGTCTTGAGACCGCGAGCCTCCTCTCGGTCTTGAGACCGTGAGCCCCCTCACGGTCTTGAGACTGTGAGCCCTCTCACGGTCTTGAGACCGCGAGGCTCACATGGTCTCAGCCGCTTGGTCCATCAACAAAATCAACAAAGCAATCGATGATGTCAACCGATGTTGAAGCCCTCAAAAGGTCAAATCTATGTTGACCACTTATGGATTGAGTCAATTAAGATTATGCTTGATCACTTGGTCATTCAATTGACCCTCAATTGTTGACCAATTATGATTGAAATTGATTCAATTGAGATCTATCAATGTTCACCCATCACCACTCAACAATGTGCATCAACACAAGGTTGAACCCTTCAATTGAGCTCCAATTGGGCCCAAACTTGGCCCAAACGGTCTTGAGGTCATGTGGGTGGACCCCACATGGTCTTGAAACCGTTTTCCCAAGATTTCATCAAAATCTAAGGTGATTTGATAGGGGTTGAACCCTGATTGAGTCACAAAACAGAATTTTGATTAAATTGATAACTTATTTGCAATTGGGTCCTCAATTGGTCAAAATACTCAACCCTAGACCTTCAAACGGTCTTGGGTGATTTTCCTCTCGGTCTGGAGACCGTTTGGATGAGTTCCAAACGGTCTTGAGACCGTTTGCCCATCCAATTTTTGGATTATAGTGGAAATTCATCAAGGTTGAACAAATTGAGTTGATGATTATATCAATATTTAATTGCAATGTAGATTGGTGTAAAAGTACCTTCAATTGGTCAACAAATCTTGACCCCAGACCTCCAAACGGTATTGGTTGATTGCCCTCGCGGTCTTGAGACCGTTTGGTGACCCCCAAACGGTCTTGAGATCATTTAGGTCAATCAACCCTAAAAACCCTAATTAGGTCACCATAATTTCAGTACTGATTTCACCTAGGGTTATCCCTAGTAATCACCCTTCAAATCTTAGCCCGTTTGGAATTAGACCATCAAACTTGGTGAGTTGTTCATTAACATAATTTTGAACAGTAATCTCATACGTTCAAAGCTTAGTCAGCGACGTTACACGGTCTTGAGACCGTTTTCCCAAAAAGGCAATTTCAGACCGTTTGAAAATCAGCAATTAACTCATTTAAAGTTGTGACTTAAAAAGGTCATATCTCCCGATTCCTTTGGAGTTAGTCTCCCAAATTTTGAGGGTAATTAGCCTATATAATTAGGAACAGATTTCTTATACGTTTCACGCTCGGTCAACGGGGCCAAACGGTCTTGAGACCGTTTTCCCTGTCGCGGTCTCGAGACCGTTTGCTCACCTCGCGGTCTTGAGTCCGAGAGAGCAAACTGTTAGGACCATTTAAGGAAAAGAAAAGCGGTGGGTTTTTCTTGGAAATCACGCCTTCATCTCCTAGCTCAAGAACAGTACGAATATCCCATGGGTTTGCTTGTAAAATAGCAAAGAACAGTAAGGAACATGAAGGACTATCATCTAACCGCATATAAAGGATGCATATAGTAAAGCATGGGTTTAGAGTTATAAAACCCGCCTAAAGCTTGCTTCTTGAGCTCCAAGCTTTCAAGCTCCAAGCTCTAATGGCGTCATTGAATTCTTACAGGTTGGCCAAGGTGAAAACTCCAAGGAAGGATGAAAAGAGACGGCTAGAAAGATAGGGTTTCGAGAATTAGCCATGAAGCTGACCTTGAATTCGAATTCTAACCATGGAATTAGGCAAGAAGAAGATCCCAAACCTACCTTGCACCCTTGGTCATTCCTCTTGAACTCCAAGATAGTCCTTAGTCGGCCAAGCAAAGAGGAAACAGTGATATGCACGAAGGAAAGATTTCTTTGCTTGAGAGGTAGAGTGTATATATACTAGGGGTATGATTCTCAACATTAGTTCATAAGTTTCCCTTTATTCCAACTAAGTCCTTCCTTTATTACTTGCTCGTCCCTTCCTCTTTATTCTAAGGACGAACCTTATCTTGAGTTATAGAAAATAAAGCAATGAAGAACAATCTAATAATAAAGTTCATACTTAAAGGGATATTGCACATATACCCTGATTATTCAATCACAAAGCCTATTTCTTAACTTGATAACTCAATTGAGGTGAATTCCTCATAATTTCTTCTCTAAATTATGGCAAGAGTCTAAAAAGATACTTTAGATGACATTCTTTACAAATTGCATCCCTTTATTTGGGTAAATTGCATTTTACCCCAAATTAGGGTTTCAAGCCCTGGGATTGCTTCCACAGCTGCACCTTGGTGCTCTAGCTTGGGAAATCCCTCAAACTTTGCCAAAGAGATTCTCATGATGTCTCAACATCAGAGGAACATCTCATCATGTGCAAATTGCAAGATAACCCTTTCAACTGGGTAAATTGCACATAGGTCCATGTATACCAAAACAATGCTACAACTTTAAATAAAAAGGAGCAAATACTGAAATATACGTTTCTGAGAAACTTAATTACATGCTCAGAGTTAATCACAAAGATTTAATTACATATTTAGGCAAAACACCTAGGGTTAACTCATAACCCAGGTCAGGGATGTTACACTTTGTGTCGCCCATGGTGCTTGACCTAGCCTTGACCTTGTTTAGTAGACACTTGGAGCACATCTTGGACATGTGTATGGAGATTGCTAGAGTGGTGGCTCGTGCACTAGGACAAGTGTCCCTAGGCAAGTGACACCTTGCTTGGACCAACCTTGTTTTCTCCTCCCTTTCCTTCTATATAGGCGTGTCCTTCCCTTAGCTAGGAGTTCCTTTTGTCCTTTGGTTCTTCTCCACCTTGGGTGCACGACACTCCCTCCTTCCTTGCTTGTGTCGGCCGATACCCCCCTTGAAGGAGCAGCTTGGTGGCCGACACACCTTTGAAGAGCAAGTGGTGGTCGACATCCCTTGAAGCTTGGAGCTCTTCTTCTTCTTTGGAGCTTGGAGCTTAAGGCGGGTTGCATAACTTCTAACCCTAGCTACCTTATCTCTTACTTTGATCCTGTTTATACGCATGTTAGTAGCTTAGTTTCTTGCTTTAGTATCTTTGTGGCCGATCACCCATGTGGTCTAGTGTTTCTTGTGATCTAGGGTTTTAGGGAGAAATACTCCTTTCTCCCCTTGGTCTAGAGGAGTGAGTTTGAGTTTCTAGTGTCATGAGCAACACCCCTCTTTCCCTTAACCGATTGAGGTGAGCTTGTGTCCTAGTTGCTTAAGCAACACTCTCCTCTCACCATGGGGTGAGCTCGTTGGTGATGGTTGATGAGCAAGACCCCTCTTTCTTAGTCGATTGAGGTGAGCCATCTTCCTAGGGTTTTGGGTGCCTTTGTGGTTGAGGAAGAAGATGACCTTGTAAGTGGTATCTTGATGTGTTGTAGCTTGGACGCCTTGGGCTTGGGAAGGTGTTGCCCGACAGCCTTCTTGCCCTAGCCTTGCACGTTACCAATGAGTGAGGTGTGTGTTGGCCGACAGGCTTGTGTGACGGGCGTCAGCCCTTGTTTCTGTGACGGGCGTCACAACCCCCCCTTACTTTGCTTTGTATCAACCGTTAGGCTTTGATCAGGTTGTTGCACGATTGACGAGTGAGTTCTCTCTCTTGGTTGTTATCTCTAGTGGGCTGACCTGGTCGATATGTTAGCCCTGTGTTGGGCGTTGCTGAGCTCCTTGTGATGGGCGTCATGTTGTCCTTGTATCGGCCGACAGACCTTGTGGTGACGGGCGTTGCTTGATAGATGAGGAGTGCCCGACATACACCCCTTGACGCGCACGCAACGTAGCGTTCCTGCTTGCTTATATATCTGACATTGTGCGTTATGCTTTGGGTAAGGGCTGATGGCCGGCACAGTTTTTTGGTGAGGGTTCATGATGACCTATAGTGAGGGTTCCCGGTACTGTTAATGACGGTTCATTTCATTATGAAAACATTCTTGTGGTTATGTTCTTAGTAAAACGACAATAACTCCTTATATAAATGATGATGCTCGTTACCATAAGCTTGTTCATTTATCTTAGCCTGGCTACACATATGAAAATGATTATCTGTTAATGATAAGGAGAATAGTGGCAGTTACACTAGTGGTTTGCTTAATGGTGTGCTTTAGGCACTTGATCACCAGATAATGTAAGATTGATAAGTATAGCATCTTGAATGTCATTTCATAATGGAAAGCATAGTCCTTACTTTGAAACTATGATTATTGTATACCCTAACCATGCAGGTGATGATTAGCTATGAAAAGGCTATGAGAAATATGTGATGTGTAACATTACTCTGGTTGATGAAGTTGCGTGTATGATGTATTTGTTCCATGATGATGATATAAGCCTTGAGAGGCAGTGGCACTATATGATGAGGGATTAAGATCCCATGGTATGTGATGATCCTTGAGATGGATCCAGATGTTTGGCAAGAGGCCAAGTGATAACATGTGATGTGGGATCCCTGTGATGGATCAATATGATGTGAATTGTAGTAAAAGCATAATGTTGAGTTTTATGTTGTTTATTCTGTTATAGTTTGCATGTTATACAACTTGGTTGAACCTTGCAATCCATCTAAAAGACACTAAATAATCACAGTAAAATATACCATGTAGTTGCCCTGGCCATAGATCCATCATCGTCAGGATCTGGTGATGGTGAAACGAGTTCTCCTACGGGTTAACCCAGAGCGCATATTGTTGAATATGCGAGGTTGCTCCTAGCCTAAAGTGAAGAGGTAAGAGTGCAACTTCAGTTGTAGACTCCAGGGTGCGGTGTTCAGGCCCGTAGCCCAGTTGTGATGAAGAGCATGGTGAACAAGCCCATGGCTCAAGATATGTGATATGAGGAGCATGAATGTTTTCATGGCTCAGAGCACGGTGAATAGGCCCGTGGCTCAGTTTTACTAGCGCCGAGACCTATACCGAGGCGGGCTAGGCAGAGGGTAGCCTGTGGAGCTGACCCTGTGGCTAAGACCACTTCAGCATGAGACTGCGGTCCTGCTTATGTTGTACTCATGCACTGACCATGAGGCGGAGAAGGTCGTGGAGTCCGACTCTTCCATGTGACCTTGTATGGCACCGGCTCCGGGTTTCGCAGCCGTCGGTTGGATTTGAACGGTACATTTCACTTCCTTAGGGCATAAGAATACATAATCCAGCCGTTTAGTATATATATTGCTTAAGGAAAAACACGGAACATTGGTTGAGGCATTGCTTGTGTAGTTACATCTTGTAGTTTCTTATATGTTTCTCAGGATATGTGGTGATATATCTTATATGCTCCTCATACAACATAACAATATATCTTATCTTGTCAATTATGTTCCATTGAGAGTACTTGGTTACATGCCCTTTGTACAGTTGGTAAGCTTATCAGTAAGAATAGCTTTGCTTTACATAAACTGCTCCTATTATATCTCTTATCGGTTATCTGCTGTTATACGCTCTATCTTCTGAGGTTCTATAGTTTCGGTGGGAAGTTATGTTTCCCGCTGGGACAATGTTCAATTGTCTCACTCTGTTGGTTTACACCCTTTTTAGGTGGTCGAGCTAGATGTAATGGTGGTCGTGGTGTTGAGGCCGAGCAGCTAGACGAGCAGTAGAAGGCAAGAGATGGACATGCTGCTGTTTTGGATGTTTTGTAGTAGAGTCTAGAGTCATCCATGTATCCTCAGGTCCTTGGCAGTGTTTGGCGTTGTTTCACGATGTACGATCGATAATGTTTTGTATATCCTGCTGTTGGCCGGATGTGGGCCTTTATGTATATGAACATGTGGTGAACTCATGTGATGGATAGACAGTTGTTCCTTTAAGCTGTGGACATGTATCAGATCTTGTATATGTATATATATGACTTGTTTTCTTGCAGGATGTGGACTGGAACGTAATTGTTTCTCAGTTTATCAGTTTTCCGCAATCGGTTTTAATTAACCCGTGTTTTTGGTAGTCCGTGGTTATGGTGATTTCTGCACGTTTTCGCGTAACACCTCGATGTCTGTGTGATAGTGGGATGTGTTGCCACAAGGTCCTACTCTATACAAAATGGTATCAGAGCAAAAAACAATCAATGACTTGACTATTTCAAGTTATCCTACATTGTTCCTTAATCAGGTATTTACGCAACCCTTTAGAGTTTATTGTTAGGCCTATTTCTTTGTAGTGGTTTACCAATTAGTATTTCAATCCCTTCTCAAATTGGTCATTACATCTTCTTACGCCACATCAGTTGTTGAAACATAGTACTTGACAAACCTTTACTACCCTACCCTCTATGTGGGGGTGTAATGATCACTACATTGGAATTGGCTCTTCTAGTGATATATTCATATCTCGTGATTTATGGGAGGCTATCTAGACTACATTATGTGTAGGTTGATTTGGACACTCGTAGATAAGTGTAACCATACTTCTCACATGATGCCCCTTTCATTTGTTGTTGTTCTAGCATGCCTATATTTTCACTTTGGTTACTGAGCATGCATGAATGTTAAACATAAAATCCTAATTAAGATTAGGTTTGAGATGATTCCTTTGATGTTAAGTGTTATTCTAACTAGCTCAACTATGGTTATAGCATGTCTTGCCCTCAACAAGAGTATCTTAGCATAGTCATGCCCTAATGCCATCTATTTAAGGGCTAAATATCACCCTCATTGGGATTCTTATGCTCATACATTAGAATCGGTTGATGAAAGCTATAAGTTTTAGTAATATCCTAAAATTATCACCTCTCTCATCTCTAATAGTGCGTTTGGTTTATCTAGTGATTGAGATGAGTAGCTTGGTTATATAGGTTACCTTATCGTGTGAAGGCACTATGGTTGTAAACCAACTAGTGATGAGAAAACCCTAAATATCTTCTTATAATGTTGGGTAATCTCATGACTCCCTTAGGTCTTATGATGAGGTTGTGTGAATTATGATTAAGAATGACATGGGGAATGGTGGATGCCATGCTTTGTTAGGTTTTGGTTGATGTTGACTATGAGTAATAAGAAACCCTTCTATCTCTCATGCTTACTACATATTAGAGAAGTAGTCCTACGACCTTTTAAGTGATAAAAGGATTAGACCCCTTTTGTAGAATGAAGTGGTGATAGGATAATAGTGTGTGTGTCGTGCTGTGGAAGGTAGTTGACTTGGTTCTCGAATCAAATTTAGCACCAACTTTTGGATTTTTTTGCAAAGCTTTTATCAGTAAACTTATTTTTAATATTTACTTATATGAAGAAAGAAAAGCTTTCAAATTTTACTGAAGGTTTTTGGAACCAAATCACCACCACAAGAAAGTTCTAACTACTAAGAAAACCCCTTTAGTGATGAACTCTATGACTGGCTAGAGAAATCTTGGTACCTTAGGTCTAGTGTGAAGTAGAGAGAAAAAGGAGGTTTTGGAAATAAATGACCTTATCTACCTCTACTACCTCTCTAGATGATTTGCAAGTTATAGAATAATATTTTAAGGTGTAAGGAGACCTTAATTAGTATGAGTGTAACTTAACTTAAGGACAATATGAAGTTAATAGTGGTTGTAATAAGTATAAGTTCGGTAACTCACTAAATTAAAGTCAAACAATTTAGATATCACATAATTAAGGTATATGAGTTAATTTGACCACCATGAATGTTACTTGGATAAAAAAGGATTATATTCACTAATCTATAATGGTGAACATAAGTAAGATAGGTTATAAAAGCAAAGGAGATGACCAATCCCCAAAAAAGAACTGAGCTCATATATTTCTTTTATTACAAATGATATGGGTAAGTCGACTCAAGAAATAAGATTCAGCACACTAAGGATGATAAACTTAATGAACATACTCATTTCCCAGGTAAGTACAATGAACTAAAAGTGAAAATGAATTAAGTATGCCTTAATCATGACTTGAGTAGATTAAGGTGTATACTAAAATCATGGATGACCTAAGTACATTAAGGTGTATACTAAAATCATGGATGATTAGTTCTCTACGTTCAATACAACACACTATGGTGCTCAAATATGTACGACAAAACCCGTTGGAAAACAAAACCCTAAACTTACATATCAACCTTAATATGCCTATTAAAGTATAAGTGTTGTCTTTGTCATGTGACACATCATAATTACCCCCCTTGATAAAATCTACCAATATATTCAATTTAGTATATAACCCTAACACTAGAAGGAAAACAAAACATATGTGCACATCATACATAAAAGTGACTATTATAAATAATGATGATGATGATGATGATGGTGATAATGATGATGATGATGATGAGGAGGAGTATATGATGGTGGTAATGATGATGATGATGATATTAATAATAAGGAAAGTGATGTCGACCATGATCAAATATTGGTGAAACTATGATAACACTGTAGGTAACCATAACTGATACAAACTGTTAAGATAATACTAGGTTTTGTTGTAACTTTTGTAGCCCAAGAACTAACATTATCAGATTAATGGATACAAGTAACATGGAGACTTATATCTTCACCTTGAGTGTAGACCATAAGCGCGACATGAATAGTATGATATGACCCCCTACATTAAGTATACTAGAAATTTATAAATTGGTTAGAAGGTATAACTTAGTATAATATGCTACAACTGGATGGATTTTGGGGACAAAATCCTCTTTAAGGGGTGGAGTGTTATAATATACCCAAACTTAGGTTCATATCTTAAACACCCCTTCTTCTAGACCCCTATTTGATTATTAATACCTAATATGTTTTTTTTAATTAAAAATGCTTTAAGAATAATAGGATCAAAATAGCATCATGAATGTACTAATACCCTTTATATATGTGGTAAAAGAACCATAATACATTAGTGACATAGCCTAATGCTCAAATATATCCTAATGGCAGGTTTGATACTAACTTGACACTCTCAAATAGTGTTAGGAGTATGAAATGAAATGATACATATTTAATGTGTATTGCGATATCATAATTGTGTAATTAATATGAGTAAATGCATTAATTAGATACTCAATATACCAATGATGAAATTTGATACTAACCAATTTCAAAATGTAAAATTGATGTCAAATTCAGATTACTTGCATCCTAATCAACCTTCATTAAATTTTTGCCATTTGGGTTTTGATTGCTCACTTAATTGAACTTTGTAGAGAGACCATTATAGTACCTAAGCTAGATCAATTTATTGTGTTAAATGTCTATGTTTAACCTTTGTCCTCGATAAATCTCCATGTAACGTCGATTATCACATTAAAATAATTTCTGCTCATAGCTGGATCGAGTTGGTGACACGATCAAACAGTCACCCGACCTCATTCCCCTTCTCACTCGCAACGGCTCCAGCCATAGAAAACTTGTTCTCTGCCGCACACTTTTCTCTTTTTATCGATGGGTCTCTACCCAATTCCATGTCAGGGCAGGTCACACCTCCTCCTCTTCATTATGCATCAATGACCCTAACCAAACTAGGGTTTAGTAGCCTCAATGCCTAGACTGACCCCACACTCTCCACCTCTCATGTTTTTGTTGTTGTTAGACCATGGTTCATGTTCTTATCCTCGAACCTACAACACACCCATCATTTTGGGGGCCAAAAGCACCGCCAAACCCCTACAAACTCTCCTCTACCCCCAATTTCACTTGCCACACCTTGATCCATCATCCCAACTCAATGAGCATCTCTAGTTTCATCAACTACACCCTAAACACCAAGACCATCTCCATCGCAATTGATGCACCTGTTGGATTCCATGGTCCTATGTGATGGTTTCCCCAAGCTTCACCTTGGATGTGGTAGTCTAGACCCTTGCAACCTTGAGGATTCTTTGCTCTTCTGTTACTAACAGAACACAGCCATGAAAGCTCGGCGCCCCCTTGTGCCGGGATTGGGACCAGCTAGCGCACCACCCAACAATGTTGATGAGTCCAAGATCTACGACTAATATCCTATTTTTCTTGGTAATGTCTTGTATCCCCTTTTTCCTCCTTAGGCCTGTGACGATTGTGTGAGTCATGTTTTCTAGTCATCTCACTTGACTCTGTGGTATTGAGTTTGATTTTATCATGTTGAGTATGTAAGTTTGTATGGTCAATGTTGGTTTTCCCATATTTAGGACCTCTTTATGACTTTTGACATTTCCAAAATCCTTTGCCTTAATAACGTCCGATGTATTCAACTCTTTCACAACGAGTTTCATTGGCATCCACTTCCTTACTGATCATTCCCTATGCTTTCTTTACAGTGTGACTGAACCTCACTCCGATGAGCACATGTCATAATATCATTGCAAGGAGGTTTGTCCCTCTTATCCTCATCTTTGTGGTTCCCTGGACCATGGAATCATAGGGGAGGTAGAGTAGTATCTCTATGGGCATGAAGAGAAATGGAGCCATGTTTAGACTCAAGGATGAGCTCCCTAATTCTATCGTGCTGAATAAATAATAAGCAAGGGGCGGAATTCCCCGTGAGGCACTTTCCCCATGGATTGTCTATTGAGCTCAGAAGAGGGCATTCTCATCTCTTCACCTGATTCTTATTTTAGCAGTGTATGACTTGATACAATCATAATTAAATCACCTTTATCACACTATATGACCTGAGACCTAGAGCATACCAATCATTCTAGGATTTCTTTCTTTATTAAACAACCAAATAATGTTTTATCTTGCGAAATTCATTATGATTAATGGTTCATCATAATAATATAAAAATATCTTTGAGATTGGAAAAATTATCTCGACCTCATATTGTGGTTTTTAGATTCTAAATCTGAGTTTTCCAAAAAGGTTCTTCTAGGTTTTTATCAATTGTATGAACAATCAATAACCCTAAAAATATTATATATTGGAATATGGTTTTGGAAGATTGGGATCCGTACTGGAGGAGTACTTTTGGATGAGTAGAGGTAACTTTAAAGGTATGTACTTCCTCTATTTAGGCATTATTTGACTTAAACCTAATTCATTTAATGAGGCATCTCTTGAATACCAATTCTACTTGAAATTCAATTGCTTAGACTTTCATGTTTCCTGATATGAATTCATATATTTTTGTAGTGGTTGAACTACTTTCTTATATGGGTTCTTAGACCCCACCTGCTATGATTGTCTTTCTATGTGAAATTGACTAAAATGCTAGTCTTGCTTATCTATTTTTTGCATTCTATATGTTTGACTAGAATATCTAGAATAGTGGTACTTATGTACAACCATACTTATAAAGGGCATGTGTATTCTACCTGGGGTGTGCGTTTCCACCCTTATTTCTTTTTAGGCCATGATCCTATGGTGCCCTATTTTAGGTATATTTAGTCTACATTGTTATGCATTCAAAAGTTAATGTTTTATATTGAGATTGTTGATAACTGTTATGGCAAGCACTCTTATTCTCGTACTTGTAATCTTAATTTTAATATGCCTCCTTCCTCTTGTTATATTTCTTTTGAACCTACCTAATTTCAAATAGCTCCCTTATTGAAGGAACATCCCTTTTTTCACTTTTGACCCGATATAATGTCCCAATTGTTTATTATATGTACATACTCAACTTGTATTGACCTATACCTTGTTTCCTATGTTTTGGGTGATGTTCCCTTTCCACCTAGGTGTAGGTACATTAGAAGACAAGGATGCACAAGGATTATATACTAGATATTGGACCTAAGGATAGCTTGGAATAACCAGGTTGCCCTCTGCAATAGGTCGTGCTTGTTATTCAATTTACCAGATGTGCACCTCTTTACTTTCCATACCACCTTTCTGTGGTGAGGAACAATTGTATACACCTCATAATTTTGATATGGTTTTGTTTCTACTGCTTATAAACTTCATGTTCTGATATGTATACCATTTGAGGTTGGATCGCAGGGGACCCTCAACTCACAGGGAGTGGAAGGAGGCGTGATGCGCGCCTATGTCAGGATCTGGCTCAAGGGGTTTCAGTTATTCAACCTAGTCGACTTCAACCATTCAAGAGAGATGGTTGGAGAGGAACCAACCCGCCTTGGTCTGCGACAATGGTGCTGCTCCGATCTGTAGGTGAAGAACTGGCTGCTGCTTGTTCGTCTCAGGCGCCTTCTACTCCATCGGCCGAGGAGAGTATGGTTGTCTTAGCCGATGGTGCCCCCTTGACCCCTGACGAGATCCCAGATATGCTGGTTTGGTGATGGATGGCGGTGCCTCTCTTCCCTAGCACCGGTGTGGCTTGCGGTTGTTGTTTCCAACTGGGCGGCATGGCTTGCGCCTTCCTCGTCCAGTGGCAGAGCCATCTTCAGGTGCACGTCTCTGGTTGGGTGGCTCTGTGCAAGCAGCAACCCTAGCTTCGGCAGGTTGGAATCTCCCTGATGCTGACCTCTTGCCCCGACGACCGTGCGGTGATGGGTGGTAGGCTCTATCCTCCCCTATCCAATGTGTTCCTCCGTAGCTGCATCATGGTGTTCGATGTATTATCTCTATGCAAACAGAGCATCATCGCACACCAGGTTTTCGACGGTGGCCCCCAATGGCCTCATGGTTCGATGAGGCTCTCTACCTAAGCAGTAGCCTATTTTGTGTGGGATTGGGCTTAAGGGGGGCAGATTGTATTTGCTTCCCCTCTTAGGGCCGTCCTGCTGTTGCGTGTAAGAACACCTACAAGGTGTTAGAAGATTTGTCCTTCAAAGGATGACATAGGTCAGGAGCTAGCCTCTATCCTACCCTGCGACGAGGTCTCTGGCCTGCTCTGTTTTGAGGAGTTCATCCAGGCTCTAGTCTGTGCTGACAAGTGGTGTGCACCTTTCCCTTACTCTCCTGCTTGCTACTCTGAAGGTGAACATGATGCCATGCGAGAAGGAGTGCTTTAGGGGACCGGTTCACCTGCATGTTCATCATGATTTGTTGGTTGGGTTTTCTCATCGAACTGGATGGGTGACAGAGTGTTATAGACACTGTAGTTTTTTGCAGCTGTTCGCTCCTGGGTGAACCAAGAGCTGGAGCTTTTGGTTAGTCTCCTTGGTGTAGCAGAGATGAGTAGGGTATATTATCTGGTGATTGTTGATTGATGAAGAGGGGCTGGTCATCTACCTAAATTTCACATCTTCGGGGATTGAATCAAATGCCAGTGGAGGAAAGGCAGTGCCTAACTCAAGGACATTTATTGATGGTTAGCTTATGGACGAATTATGTTGCTTTGTCTTCTGCATCTCGGTGGTCATCTTGGTGTCCTTCTGACCTGGGTCCATCCCAGGTACTGGATGAAGTGCCTTGGTGTACAACAGTAAGAGGTCCCTTGTTGGATGCTTGCTCATCCATATAGTGACCTGAAGGTTTTTGAAGGTTTGGTAGCAGAAGTGATCCCTGACTCTTCTTGAAGATAACGGCTGCTTCAATTCTATGTTCTGCTTTCAGTCTTCCAGTATGGCACATTTTGAAGGTGTTTTTATTGTTAGTGTTGTGCTGGCTGTGTTGGTTGACGCCCATAGCAATTGTTTGGGGTCTTTGTCTTTTGTAGCAGACGTAGATTTCTTTTCCTCTTCCTTTCTGGAGGTCTTTTTTAAGATCTCGTTGTTTCTTGTTTAGGATGTTTCATCCCTACTAGTTAAGGGCACAATGTTTGTACCCAAAGTTTTGGTAATATTATAGCAACAAGATTTTTGACCGACCAAAAAAATGTATACCATTTGAGAAATGAATGAAATTCCTTTCCTTCTTATTTGGAATTAGATGGACTTATTCTTCAATTTATTGAAAAATGGATCCCTTATTGGGTCCCACTCTTTACATAGGTTTATGCTAATATTGCCTTGATGTCATGATTTATTAGAATGAATATGGATTTATTTAGAAATATACAAATATAACAATCATGTCTTGCCATAATGCACACATATGTTTTAAATGACGATATTATGATATGCTCAAATTTTGAGGATGTGACTTTTTTCATGTTGTGGAATAAACATATGTAATTTATTATACTTGTATTAATTGATAGAATTGAATGATTTAGCAGTATTGGGCTTTGGGCTTCAGGGGATGCTTAGGTTGCTCTCATTGGGGTTTTGGGGCCCACACTAGATGGCCTCAAAGCCAGATGCATGACGAAAGGCCTCATGATGTGGGTGTCAGGGGAACATCCCTAAGTGAATGATGTGTGTTAGGGCCTACCCAACATGTGCACATCGATTGGGGCATTGGTTCATGATACATGTCAGGGGGATCTCAATGCACATCTTTAGTGCCCTATGCGGATAGTTTGGGCATGGTTTTTTGGCTGACGAGTGCTCTATAGGGTCTATTAGTAATTTTCTCTCATCTTATAAATATGTTATCCTATCATTTCTGAAGATTTTTTGAATTGTTTTGAGTTTTTGGAACTCTACTACAGTAAGAGAAGGGTGGTTCCAAGGGTGTAGCTTTAGCATGTGATAGCATGTTGGTGTTTTAGCTTGCTTTAGAGGATTCAAGGCTAAATATCACCATTTAAGGCTAGTATAGTCCTAGATCACGTAAATTCTTCCATCCCTTCTCATCTTTCTTGGTATTATCTTTGTTGCCATCTTGGTCGTGGTTCTTGGATATCCATGGTGAAAATTCCTACTTTTACTTAAGGAACTCTTCTTTTCACCTTATTTTGCCTAGTTGGGGCTATAGCTAGCAAGTGAGTACTTTTTGTATTGTTTCCTAAAGTTTGGAGATAAGGATTGATGTTTTCTTATTAAATCTTATGTTCCTTGATAAAGGTGAGTGATTTAGACCCGATCTAGTATTCATGCATGACAATTTTATCCATAATCAACTAATATCACTTAAATGGATGACATAAAGGTTAAAGAGGTGATTTTTTATGGGGTTTGGGGCTGTAATGTGGGGATCTTTAGGTTTATCACCCTTATTATTATGAATGTTTTTGGAAAACAAAAAGGGTGATCCTTAATTATGTTACAATGCTAAAAAATGAATCTTATGTGCATCTTGCTTTGAAATAAATCTTTAAAGACATATTTACTACTTTTGATCTATTTTTCGCATATAATAATATTTTTTGTCAAAATTTTGCACAATGGTTCCTTATTGATGTAAGAAAGGAGCCCTACCTTTAACATGAATTTTGAACCCTTTGAAGGCATGGCCTTTGTAAGACTAAAAACGAGTGGTTTTCGTTGTGTGTATAACCATTTTTCACATGAACTAAGCGTCCAATGCTTCTATTGCTTGAATGGTATTGTCTCATAGTGATATTCTCTAATTTCTACCCGTATTGCTTCATGAAATATGAGTAATTAAATTAAATTTCCAAGTGAAAAGTAAATTTATGTAGTGTCATGTGACCTTACAAAGTTCTCTTGTGTTTGGAAGTGGGGGTAGCAAAATGGGTATCCTTCCATAAACATGGTGGTTGTAAGAAGGTACTCAAAGTCGTATACTATTGAGTATGCATGTCTCAATGAGTGACTTGTGGCCCCCTCTCCACCTTGAAATTATCCAAACTTTTTAGGTTCCCAGCACCCATCTCAAAATTGAATCCTGAGGAGCCACCTTTCCATGGACAACGGTAGATGAAGGTGGGCGTCTAGCCTTTTGGTAAGTGTCTACAATTGTCCTTATACACTCAGTTTTGGGTAGGGTATTTAATGTGATGATGCATAGGTGGTTTAGTTTTTGGCTTGTATGCCCCATACATGTTACTCATCTTATAAATATAAACATACATATATTTGTATAGACATGTTTGCACATGGACACCTATGATAGACATTGTATTGTTACCTACATGTGAATAAATATATGGGCATTCACTGAGATATATATCTGGATAATGTTAAAAAAATTATAGACACTTCTTTGCCTTCTTGACTTATGATGTTAAGTAGGATTATTTGATGTTGTGTTTTTTGGATTTTGCACTTTACTATGACATCCTACTCTTAGGATACCAGATTTTTGTGGTATTAGAGACTAGGTGTTGTAAACTTATATGAACATAAGATGGTGTGTCTATTCTTAGATATTTTCCTTGTCTTATCATTGTGTATGGTTATGTAGATATGGTTGAAAGGTGTGAAGATCATCTATACAATATTTTTATTCTACGACGACTGAGGAGTGGTAAAGGGAATGCATACAACGTGCCTGACACTTGTGCAACCCAATATGATCATCCTGATGCTGCTCTTTCTCATTTTTGTGTTGCGCCTAATATAGTCGATCACTAAAAAGCTTATAACTATTGATTTACATAACAAAGTTGGATAAAATTTATATCATTGGCTTCATATTTTGTGTGTACATCAACTAAAGTCTAAATTCATCAGAGGATACCAAGAAAGTGACTCTTGTAGTAATTTTTTGAGATTTTTATAATCAAGGCCAAACTATGTGATTTTCCATGGACTTGTGGATAGAAACAAATGATATTTCTTATCCTCTTTGAAGATCTAAGGTTGGTTTCTTGTAGATTGTCATTGTTTCTCTTTTTTACCTCTCCATTTCCTTCATTTATCTTGTTCTTGGAGAGAAAACACGTCATAAATTCTAATTATCCTCCTTCTTACCTCCAAGCTCAAGTTCTTAGCCAAAGAATCCAGATCGAAGGTGTTTTCGGGTGGATCTTTGTTGAACTAAGCTCTTGATGGGTATTCTTGATCAAATCTTGACAATATGCAATTTTTTTTAATTTTGAGTTGAGTTGGATACACATAACAAGAATGCATGTATTTTTCTTAGTCTAGGCTCTAAATAGCCCTAAAGTTACTTCTTGCTTTTAGAAAATATGAGGTTCAACTCTAATGTATGAGATTGGAATTAAAACAGCTTACTGTTGCTTTTTCTTTCTCTACCTTGTACGAGAATCTCTAATTATTCTATCTATCTTGATGCTCTTGTGAAAGCTATGATGAAGTCAGCCTAAGCATATACAATGTAGTTGAAATCACTCTCTTTTATGTTAATCAAAACCAAAGGTGACTCCTTTAGCATGATGTGACCCTTAAAATGTGATGTGAATATTCAGATCTTACTTTTTGCTTATTTCTAGATCATGCATTTTAAAAGAACTAATGTTATGAGATAAGATGGCTTGGAAAGTGCATTTTAGAACTGTTTGCATATTAGTGAGGAATTCATGATGAAAAAGGTCAATATAATGTGATATTGGACTTACATGGAAATATTTGCGCTTCAAAATATAATGAAAAAACTAACTTATGTATAACTAGACTTCATTCAGAAGGTTTTTCTCTTGAGTAGACCTCTTGGGGCCCTATAAGGTAGTTTTGTAACATCCCAGGATTTGAGGCCTCGGATAAGTTGATCTTAAAAGGAATGATTGGACTACCCATATCACCAAGGTGCACCTCCTTTTCCGAGAGCCCATCACTAAAGAACTCCATAGTTAAGCGTGCTCTGCTTGGAGTAGTACTAGGATGGGTGACCAGTCGGGAAGTTGATCCTGGCTTGCGCATCAGTGTGGACAAAGTGCGCAGTTAAGGCTAGTGGTGGTCTGTGGGGCCAGTCGTCATTCCTAAAACTCTACTAGAGCCTTGGGCAGTGGTCCCGGGCGTTACAAATGGTATCAGAGCCAATTCCCCTCCAGTAGGTGGGGCCCACATGGGCATGGCATGCCAGTCTTGAGCCGTGCGGTCCAGGCATATAGGAAAGGGTTGTCCATGGTTGACGTAGCCACCCTTGTGCTGGTATTCCGTGATCGGGAGCTGGGTGTCCATGGGCCATTGTGGGTCTGCACTGAAATGGGGAAGAGATTATGAGGCCTTATAGTTGAGCCTTGACGAGGACGTCAAGAGTCTAAGTGGGGGAGATTGTAACATCCCAGGATTTGAGGCCTCAGATAAGTTGATCTTAAAAGGAATGATTGGACTACCCATATCATCAAGGTGCACCTCCTTTTTCAAGAGCCCATCACTAAAGAACTCCATAGTTAAGTGTGCTCTGCTTGGAGTAGTACTAGGATGGGTGACTAGTCGGGAAGTTGATCCTGGCTTGCGCATCAGTGTGGACAATGCACAGTTAAGGCTAGTAGTGGTCTATGGGGCCAGTCGTCATTCCTAAAACTCTACTAGAGCCTTGGGCAGTGGTCCCGGGCGTTACAAGTTTGGTCATGTTGGAATCCTATTCTAATAAACTTATTATTATCTTTTAGTTCTGTAATATCTTGTTCATTGATTCTTGATGTAGGATTTAGTTTTTTTCTATGACGTTTCACATGACTATATACTTAATTTCATTTTGATATTCTAATTACGAGAAAGATGTGTAATAACAAAAAAGTTTTAGAATATGTAGCTAGGTGTCCTGAACACCATGATCTATCCACAATGTTTGTTATTGGGATAGTGTCTATGCATTTTGGGGACGATCATGATGCACATACTCATACTCAATGTTGTTGGATTATGTGTGGTTTTTGGTTTTCTAGCTGGTGGAGGAGCTTGATAAGTGTTATGCAAGTGTTGTTTTGCAAGTTTCTTTTCCTTCAACATATAAATATGCAATTGTACCAATCCTAGGGCTGAATAGATCATTTTGAGTTGTTGGAATGTTGTTGCAACAAGAGGAGTTTGATTCCAAGGTAGTAACTTGTACCTGTGCTTTCATGTTAGCATTTAGCTTTCTTTGGAGGATTAGAGGCTAAAGATCAACATTTAAGGTTAGACTATTTCTAGATCATGTAAGTTCTTCCATCCCTTCTCATGTTTTGCTAGCTACATTATTGGATGTGGTTCTTGGCTATCTATTATGGAAACACCACTCTTCACTTTAAGATCTCTTATTTTACCTTCTTTGGCCTTGTTAGAGCTAGAGATAGCAAGGGAGGATATTTTCTAACTATTTGGCAAAGCTATTGATTACTTCATCATGATTTCTTTATGAAGACATGTTCTTCATAAAAGGAAAGTTATATAGCCTCTACATGGTATTCTCACATGTAAATTTTACTGATGACCACCTAATATCACTTAAATACATGTTATAAAGGCTTATTATGCAATTGTTATGGGTTTTGGGGCTATAATATGGGGAAATTGGGTTTATTGTCCTTACATGCTATTTTAAAACGAAAATGATGAGCCTTCTTACTAAGTTGCTAAAAATTTAGATCATTTTGCCCTAAAATGGATCTGGTTAGGCATTTTTACTAATTTTGTCTTATCTTTCCTTTAAAGTAGTATTTTTGGATGAAGTTTTTTATGATGGTTCCTTTCTGCTATAGGAAAAGCTTCCTACCCTTTACATAAATTGTCAACCCTTTTTAAGGCATTACTTTCCTATGGATGAAAATGGGTAATTTTGGCTATGTGTATACCCTATTTGAACATGAACTAGGTATCTAATGCTTGAATGGTATTATGTCATAGTCACATGCTATGTTTCTATCCTTATTTCTTCATGAAGGCATGTATTTGTCCTAACTAACCAATTAAAATTCTAACTCATGTACAACCATGTGATTTTACAAACTACCCTTGTGTTCAAAAAATGGGGTGGCAAAACGGTGATCCATGTAGAAACATAAAATTTGTGAGAACGTACTTGGAGTTGTATGCAAATGCATATATGTCAATGATTGAGAATCCATATGAGCTATGATCCCCTTGATGCCAGTAAATCACCAATGTATATGACTACACTTGAGGCGATATTGTCAATAATTATGACCAACCTTCCAATATGATTGAGAAAAGAAATAAGATATGATGATAATATGAGAAATATTTTTGATGATATATGATAGGTACCATGACCTAAGTATCTAGGTGGTTCATGATGTTGTTGTGTAGGCTCTTCTATGACCTTACTTCTATTCTTGCTCCAACTGAGACATGGGGGTCTTATGAAGACCAGATAAGCTGAAGATCTTCTACGGTGGGCTAGGGAACTTTATAGTCACTAGCTAGTAGTGTTGGTAGTACATCCCAAATGTCCAATGTTTAATAATAGAATATGTAATGATCTCCATGTAGACTCGTTGATGTAATTCCCTTGGTGCTCAACTTGTATTGTTTTTATTTGCTTGACTTCTACTCTAATCCTAGATTTTTTTACTTCTCTTAAGTGTCTAATACTGGACAATTTCCTTTACCTTATACAATATATTCTGGTAAGAGATATTTTGTCAGAGTTGGTTCTTATCATACAATTAGTGCAGTCGAAACACATGACAAACTTTTTAGGGGGAATTCATGATGTTTTTATTCATCTCTCCTTCCTCATGCAAGCAAATTCAATTGAACTATTACAATTATAACTATGAAAGCATGGATTAAACACAATAGTACTAACCATTACAAGAATACCTTAGCTAATATAAACTTGCATTAGGAAGGAATCTATTACAATGAAACCCTTGTCTATTTTTTGGTGTTGAATAGACAAGCTATCAGTCACTTGATTGCTTCTTAATAAACAAAACTAATAGACCATTCTTCCTTCATCTTCTTATGAATGTCCATTAGCTTTGTAGAATACCTAGGATTGTCTTTCATCTTGCCCTATATAATCTTACAAAAAAAAGTGACTCTATTTCAATAGTTACTATATGATATCTTTAATCAATACCTATATCCAATGCCCAATCAATTTCTCTAGTTTCAACTCTATGAGGCAAGAAGAATTTATGACTACTATAATAATTTTTGCATTGTTCTTCTTGAAGGGTGGATTTGTATTAATGTGAATACATCCCTATCCCAGTTTCAACCGCTTGCGTACCTATATGGTCAATGTTACATGTTCCTCCTTTTTATTGCCCTCCACAAAGGTTCATAGTTATTTGTTTAAAGAGTTGATTTGATGAGTTGCAGTTCTCTTATGATTTTCAAAGATTTTCCATTCCTTATGTTCCATATGTGCCACCAAGCATACATGAAGGTTGCGGTGTGAAGATAATTCATTTTTAGTCTAGCTTCCAGCCATCTCCAGATACTAATAATATTAAAGAAAGAGCTAATGATATGGTTGTCTAGTCGCCATACCCACACAAATTTTGCATAAGTGCAATCACAGAGAACATGGAAGGTCATTTCCCATTTTTCTTGACATCTTGAACACATGTTTTCAATAGACATGCGCATGGAAACTCTCCTACCATTGAGGAGTGCTTCATGGATTACTAGTCAAATAAGCATTTTAATTTTCACTCTTATCTTCATTCTCGACATGATATCATGATGACCCTCAATCTTGATTTCCTTTTCACCACAAATAGTTCCATAAGCAACTTTAGTTGAGAAGTTTCCAGATTGAATATGATCCCAAACTCTAATGTCTTTCACATCTTCAATAGACGAAACCTTTCTTATCAATATTTTATTTACTATTTTGGTAAGTAGCCATTCATTCAAGAAATCCTCATTCCATTTGCCTTCAATATTTATGAGATAGAGACATGCAGGTCTTTAAAATCATCAAGGATCATTTTCTTTGCTAGGTTGTGCAACACGTGTCCCTTAATCCACCAAATTTCTATCATACATTAATGCTCTTGCCATTGATGGGTATTATGAAAGTGTTATTGTGAATAAAGCATTTATATTACATTACAAATCTTCCCATCTTGACTGTTTGTAAGGTCATTTCCTTTATACTTGTTGTACTTATATTTCAGACCTCCACACTCGAACAAGCTCCTGCATGTCCTCGATTCCCATGCATGTTTTGTGTAATGACCACATTTGTGCTTAATTGGTAAACTAGGGTTTACCTGAATGGTTACATGCTTGATTATATTGAACATCATTTAGACTTGATTAATGACAGTAGCTCAATTTTTATGTTTCAAACCTAAGAAGAAACTCTAATTATGATTTTAGTTTGAAGAATTAGGGTTTGAGAAATGTAAACCCTAATTGGAAAAATTAGGGTTTTGATAGTACATGAATATGGAATTTGATCAGGATAGCAGTGTGGTAAATGATTTTATATATTTTCTACGAATTTTTTATTTAAATTAATATGTCTTAATCAATCATGAATATTGGAGAAAAATTTCATAAGATTTGGGTGTTCTTTGAATGTGGTTCTCAGTCGAACTATACTTTAACCGAAATGCTGACAGAGTGCTATTCAGTAGTGTAGTGTTCGATTTTTGATTATTTATTAGTAAATAGAAATGATCTGAAATTTATATTAGAGATATTAAATTACATTTCAGACATCATGCTAAATTTTCATAATTTTTGGAGTATACTTGACCTCTTAAATAAACGAATTACAATAACTTTTTTATAATAGAAAAATCTGCTGAAATAAGAAAAAGTATAGTGAGGGGTTAATGTGTAAATTACCCAAGCACCTAAATTGCTCTATATGAGAAATCTAGCACCCAAATATCTCTCATATTTCGTGATCCATTCCATAGAAATGAAATCCTAGAGAGAGAGAGAGGGAGATTTAGGGTTTGAGAGAAGAAAGTGGTGGAATTGCTGATCTAGGGTTTCTCTATCCAAGATATGATGAAATCAAGTAAGTTTAGCTTCTTTGCATAGACTTTCATGGTAAATCTTCTATCAAATGTCAATATTCCGTCCTTCCTCTGATTTGATTCGAAATTGTATTAAATCTTCCCCTTTTCTCACTCTTTCTTCATGATTCCCCATTTCTAGGGTTTCCGGGTTGAAAGGAAGAAGAAACTGGTGATTTGTTAGGGTTTTGATATGGATTCGAGATTTTCAGAGATGATCTGCATTTTTAAGGTGTTTTCACACCTTAAGGTGAGTGGGTACTTCCTTTAAATAGTATATTGCACAAAAATGAATTAAATGATCAATAATCTTTACTTGTTTTGTATGTGACTACAAACCCTAAACTGCCCTTTTGACCTAGCTTTTGCAAGATAATATGAAATAGATTATTTCTCTACTATGATGGATTCCAGCTGATAAATCATACTAGAATTGCATACAAATTATCTAATGAGAATTCCTAAAGTAATTGTAGAGTTTATATGAAAATAACGAAATCTAGGGTTTTCGACTATGACTAAAATTGTTGTATAATTGAATAAAGAGGTTTGTCTAGTTGAATCTCCTTAGTTACAAGTGATTTTTTAATCTAAATGCGTAGTACATATATGTCAGATAATATCTTGTATTTCATTTGATGATATCAATGTTTTCTTGATATATCAGTAAAGAGGGTAAAACCCTAAATCAATGAAAAGTTGGAAGTTTGTGAATAGATTCATGAATTCAACTAATGTGATTCTTTTATTGTTATAAATTCATTTGTTTAAGGTTATTCTTGATGCATTATATTTTAATGAATATCTTGGAAACCCTATTTAAATTCATACTAGGGTTACATATGCATGACTGATTGAAATGAGTTATGTGATAATTTGAGTTTCTAGCTGAATATCATTTTATATACATACACATTTTGATTTGTGATGCAAAAATCTCTAGCTGAGTTAATATACATGAAATGCATAAGTTGTTATGGTAATTTAAGAAAATAGAAAAGACATTTCCCTAGATAGGGATGTCATTGATGCCATGCATGAATACGAGAAATGTTGAATGTAAATGTTTATATCATTAGACATGATATCTATTCGAACATATGCAAATTCTTTTATGTGTATGAGAAATGAGAAACCCTGAGAGAAGGGTAATCAATATGTTAAGCATCTAAGAAATGAGAAACCATAAGATAAGGGTAACCAATATGTTATGCATTCAACTAAGTATTATCAATGAATTCAGTCCAATAGCTCAAGTAGTCATTAAAACTACAATGGTAATAGTAGGTGCCCAGAACACCATAGAACCCTCCCTGGAGGTCTGTACTGGGATGGGTGAAACAAGGTATGGACTATCAGATATAGGAAGAAGTAGCCCGAAATGGAGTATCTAACATCATTTGATTGGATATCGGTGGTACTTTAGCTGAGTAGCATAGCACCCAACAATAACTAGAGATCCTGGTGGTACTATTTCAGTAGTAGGGGTATCCAATAATAATTGGAGATCCAGTGGTACCCACCAGTTGAAGTATGGACCTACTTCTTCTAGAAATTACTCCATTTTTCATGTCATCCCTAGTGGAACCGCATTACGTAGAGTTGAGGCTTTTTAGCCTAGAGGCACCCCTCCTGAGTACCCAGGACAAGGGGCCATAGTTTACGGACACTGTTTAGCTGCCCTTAGGCTAGACGTGGCAACCTCATTGCAGACTGAGGTAGTTAGTGGTAGTCTTAAGGTCCTGGGTTTACCTTAAGACTTGTACGGTAAGTCACGCAGTAGTGGCTTTTGCTTGGATGGTACAATCCAAGTGAGTTCAGGGGAAAAGTAAAAAGAAAAGTTAATTGAGTTCAATTGAGTTTAGATAAAGAGTACCGTAGTCATATCAGTCGGTTATGTTTAGTTGGCCAACACAGTAGTAGTCAATTCAGTAGTCAGGTCAAGTCAGGGTCAATGAAAGTTTATAAAGAGAATAATGAGAAAAATGTTTAGATATTTGTATATTACTACTGATGCATTATAAGATGAATGAGAGGTTAACCAAGTGTGTGCAGTTATTCAATTATTCTTTGTATGTTTCTGGATTATTAGTTTTCTTTGTGGTTAATCAAGCACGTTCATATATTGATTCACTCTTGTAGATATCTAGAGTATTCTTCCATAATACTGTTTGTGAATGATTAGTCTCTTTAGAGCTTACTGCTGTTATAATTGATATCAGTTGCAAAACAATATATCTATAATTATTTCAGTGCTTTAGACTGTTTCTTTGAAGTACTCATTCACTGAGCGAGTAGGCTCACCCCTCTACTCACAATTTTTTAGGGATTACTTGTAGACTGAAGATGTCATTACATCAGCATAGATCTGCCACATCAGTTAAGTATGAGATTAGTTATGTTCAGTCGGTCCCAGTCACTCTAGGTCCTTGTATAGAAGTGAGAGAGTTGTAAATGATGACTGGTATCTTTATTTCCTTAATGATAGAGTATATATCTGGTTATCATGTTGTATGTAAATGGAAGTGTGAGGAATAAAATGAATGTCTGGATGTGTATCATTAACGTTGAGATCATATTTGAGTAATCAAGGTCTAATTCCTTTGTAAAGTTTGTTTATGTGATTGAATGCGAGAAAACAAAGAGTTTGAAATAAAGAAAAAAAGTTGGGAGTAAACTTTGTATTAAGTATAACCCTCAAACTTATGCCCTAATATCATGATTAGTGGTAATCGTGGGATGTGGGTGTAACAATTTGGTATCAGAGCTTAGGCTAAGTTATCAGGGACCATTAGGATAGAAAGTCAGAGTTATTAGTGTGGCAGTTAGGAGGTGATGCATCAATAGCTCTGGGAGGTCTAAGTATTTAGATACCTTGGCCCGGTATCTGATTACTTAGGCTGACCAGTATTAAGCTACTCTATCTATTCTTCTTTGGATGCCCTAGCCAAGTATGTAGAGGAAGGATGGGTTAGAGAGAAGCCCTAGAAATATTAGGGTTAGAAGACTGGAAAGAAATGAATGAATTGAGCATAAGAATAGAATGTGAGGTAACTCTTGTTTTATATTGTTTCTTTGATTGGATATCAACAGAAATGCTCTTATATATTTGAATTCAAATATTCAGTTCTTAGAAATATATGTGGTCCTTTAATATTCTTGTACACTATGAGGTTAATTCAATTATTGTTTACATTCTTTATATCAATTAGACCAGAAGTTATCTTTAAATGAATTAACCCTGAGTGGATATTCTTTCTATATGTTTGAGGTATATAGAAGTCAATTAATCTTGAGTAGGTCTTGGATTTAGGACTATAGGTTCAGTATGGTCCGGCTGGCAGGATGCGTTACTAGGATACGAAGACTCCTATTAACAATATAATAAGAGTAGACTCTAGATAAATCAGACCCACATCATAGTGAGAATGCACATACACTAAGATGTTGAAATATAAGGGAAATATTAGAATAGTTAAGAATCAATTGGAATTGATGTCTGAGATCCAACTTTGGTGCCTCAGATAAGAAACCCTAAGTTGGGAACGAAGGAAGAGGGATATATATACAAGACATACATTAGTATGTAACATACAAAATGAAGAAGAAAGGATGGATAAAGAGAACTGAACTATATAACTAATTGTGGAACTTTATCCAATCTAAAATCAAGGAAAGATAAGAGAAAACTACATGGAAAGCCAAGATAGAAAGAATCAATTATAATGAATGGATCATATAATCGAGTAAAATGTACTTATATACTCTACAAAAAAAGAAAAATAGGAGAAAAGAGTTAAGTATGCAATAAGTAAATAGAAGTGAAGTTCAGAAAAATGAAAGTAAAGAGAACTAGATAAACTTGTAAATTATAAGACTAGGATAGAAAACTAAGATGAAACAAAAAAAAGTGATGGAAATGATGAGTTTGATTTAGAAAGAAGGGTTACATGATATGACGAGGAGCATAGAATGTGTACTTTTATCATAAAGTTTAAAGTATTCATCCTTACTAGCTTTTGATTCAATGTCTCTATTTAGTAGCAACCTAGTTGACATCAAGTGTGTTCAATAGGTTCCTAGTGATGAAATGGAACTAGATCTTAAAAGAAGAACAAAGGTGTGGCTAAATAAATGAAAAACTCATATAAAGGTAAATTGTATTCAAAACATAAAAGCTTGATTGAAAAGGAAGCTATGGATGACCCCTACATGAGACGTTTGATTCAAAATGAAGGACATGTAATGTATTATGCATAAAATGAAGCTAGTAGGGAGGATATTGAATTAGAATTTCAACTAGATAAAAGTAAAAGGATGATAAGAAAGTTTATATGGCATGGAATATGGAATCATACACAAAAGTGAGAACCATGAACATAAGAGATAAGTAAAAATAAATAATGGCATAGGGAAGAGTAGCAAATAGGTAGCTGATGATAGAAAATAAAGAAAGGCCTGAAACATGAGGGAGTAATATAGATGATATAAGAGAGAGATTGTGAGACACGAGGAAATGTGAAATAGTCTAGTATCCTTGATGATGACCAATATGAGAATTTTGTTAAGTGAATACTCGAAGGTTATAATTCTATGTCTCAAAATCAGCTTCTCTTCTGTATCCTCCTTAGTGAGTGTAACATGGGATGAAGTGATAAGGAAATAAATCATAAATGATACACAACCGTCATGAGAGACACATCTACTGAATATACTAATCACACATAATATGATGATGAAACCCTAGTAGGGTAGATCAAGAAAGTAGTCTATCAAAATGGTCAAGTAAGATAAAGAAAATTCAAGTGGTAAATACAAGGAAGACTTTGGTAAACCTTAAGAGAGCTAAGGTTTGCATATCAAAAAAAGGGAGTAAAATCATGTCACAGTTACATCATGCTATTGATAAGGATCAAACCCTACATAGTTTAGGGTTGTAATAGTTAAAGGGATGTCAATAGCAATTTGATCTTGAGCATGAACATCTCTATAAAATAAAATCTTGAGATCATCAATATGAGAAGAAAATAGCAGTTATAGTATTCATGGGTTTAAAGGTTGCAAATGTGAAGGATAGATAAATAATATAGAAATGAGTATGACTGAAGGATAAGAAATAAATTTGAAATATAATAAGTGTGATTTGAACAAAAGGAGAAGTGCGACATCGAGCAAAGTGTAATCTAAAATATATTTTTTTGCAGTGGTAGTAGGAATGATGAATAATCTATTCTTACCTTGAATGTTATGTTAGCTATGTTTATTATAGATGATCAAAATGAGAAGGATAAGTAAGAAGAAGTTGTACTACATAAGAAGAGAAATCATAGAAAATAAATGGCTATCAGCAATATGTGAATTTGTTTTAAAGAAGTATAGTTTGTTGAAGGCATTTCAATGGATGAAAATTTGTTTTACATATGACTTCAACTGTACATGTGCGAGAAATATACTAAAGTGGAATGAGTTTTACAGTTTCAATCATTCATATTTGTAGTCTGACTCAGTTTTATACAATTGTTGTAACTTCTAGTCTTGTAGTTCATGAGTGCTTTTCTATTAGAGTGGCAAAATAGTGAAATTCAAAATAGAAAGGTGAACTGTCTTTAATAACTCTGATGTGATGTAGAAAAATAAGTACATATTGATGTGTATGAATTAAGATAGTGGGATCAAATTACCAGTACTGAGGTAACATCTCAACAGGGTATGAAAAAAAAAAGTTGTTTATCTATCTCTTTCCTATTACTGATTGTCACAAAAAAAATCTTTGGATATCATTGAGAAGTCTTGCTTAAAATATGTTGAGATTAGAAGAGAAACAAATGACTCAATGTTGAAAATAACAGTCAAATGTGAAATACAAGAGTATAGTGACACATAAGATTTCAGAAATTTGAAAGAAACTTTGAATATACTTTGTTTGCATATTTATGTTTCGGAGACGAAACTTTTTAAGGGGGTGAGAATTGTAATGACCACATTTGTGCTTAATTGGTAAACTAGGGTTCCCCTGAATGATTACATGCTTGATTAGATTGAACATCATTTAGACTTGATTAATGATAGTAGCTCAATTATTATGTTTCAAACCTAAAAAGAAACTCTAATTATGATTTTAGTTTGAAGAATCAGGGTTTGAGAAATGTAAACCCTAATCGGAAAAAATTAGGGTTTTGATAGTACATGAATATCGAATTTGATCAGGATAGTAGTGTGGTAAATGATTTTTCATATTTTCTACACATTTTTTATTTTATTGAATTTTAGATATGATATGGTTAACTCAATCATGCATATTGGAGAAATTTTTTAGAATATTTGGGTGTTCTTTGAATGTGTTTCTTAGACAAACTATATTTCAACCGAAATGTTGATAGAGTGCTATTTAGCAGTTTAGTGTTTGATTTTTAATTATTTAATGGTAACTATGAATGATCTAAAATTTATAATGGAGATATGAAATTACATTTCATACATCATGCTAAATTTTCCTAATTTTTGGAGGATATTTGACCTCTGAAATAAATGAATTATAGTAACTTTTTTATAAAGAAAAATATGCTAAAATAAGAAAAAGTATAGTGAGGGGTTATGTGTAAATTACCTAAGCACCTAAATTTCTCTATATGAGAAAGATAGCACCCAAGTAGCTCTCATATTTCGTGATCCATTCTAGAGAAACAAAATCCCAGAGAGAGAGGGAGACTTAGGGTTTGAGAGAAGAAAGTGGTGGAATTACTAATCTAGGGTTTCTCTATCTGAGATATGATGAAATCAAGTAAGTTTAGCTTCTTTGCATAGCCTTTCACGGTGAATCTTCTCTCACATGTCAAGATTCTTCCCTCCTCTGATTTGATTCAAAATGGTATCAAATCTTCCCCTTTTCTTACTCTTTCTTCATGATTCCCCATTTCTAGGGTTTCCGGGTTGAAAGGAAGAAGTATATGGATTTGAGATTTTCAGAGATGAGCTGCATTTTAAGGTGTTTTCACACCTTAGGGTGAGTGGGTACTTCCTTTAAACAGTATATTGCATGAAAATGAGTTAAATGATCAATAATCTTTACTTGTTTTGTATGCTACTACAAACACTAAACTACCCTTTTGACCTAGCTTCTGCAAGATGATATGAAATAGATTATTTCTCTATTGTGATGGATTCTAGTTGATAAATCATACTAGAAATACATACAAATTATCAAAATGAGAATTCCTAAATTAATTGTGGATTTTATAGGAAAATAGCAAAATCTAGGGTTTTTGACTATGACTAAAATTGTTGTATAATTGAATAAAGAGGTTTGTCTAGTTGAATGTCCTTGGTTATAAGTAATTGTTTTATCAGAATGCATAGTACATATTTTTCAGATAAGATCTTGTATTTCATTTGATGATATCAATGTTTGCTTGATATATCAGTAAAGAGGGTGAAACCCTAAATGAATGAAAAGTTAAAAGTTTGTGAATAGATTCATGAATTCAACTGATGTGATTCTTTTATTAATATAAATTCATTTATTTAAGGTTATTCTTGATGCATGATATTTTAATGAATATCTTGGAAACCCTATTTGAATTCATACCAGGGTTTCATATGCATGATTGATTGAAATGAGTTATGTGATAATTCGAGTTTCTAGTTGAATATCATTTTATATGCATATACATTTTGATTTGTGACACAAAAATCTCTAGCTGAGTTAATTGACATGAAATGCATAATTTGTTATGGTAATTTAAGAAAACAGAAAAGAGATTTCCCTAGATAGGGATGTCATTGATGCCATGCATGAATATGAGAAATGTTGAATGTAAATGTTTATATCATTAGACATGATATCTATTCAAACATATGCAAATTCTTTTGTGTATGAGAAATGAGAAACCTTGAGAGAAGGGTAACCAGTATGTTAAGAATCTAATAAATGAGAAACCCTAAGATAAGGGTAACCAATATGTTATGCATTCAACTAAGTATTATCAGTGAATTTAGTCCAATAGCACAAGTAGTCATTAAAACTATAATAGTAATAGTAGATGCCTTGAACACCGTAGAACCCTCCCTGGAGGTATGTACTAGGATGGGTGAAACATGCTATGGGATATCAGATATAGGAAGAAGTAGCTCGAAATTGAGTATCTAACATCAACTGATTGGATATCGGTGGTACTTCAGCTGAGTAGCATAGCACCCAACAATAACTAGAGATCCTAGTGGTACTATTTTAGTAGTAGGAGTATCCAATAATAATCAGAGATCCAATGGTACCCACCTGTTGAAGTATACAACCCTTGTGGGCCTACTTCTTCTAGTAGTTACTCCGTTTTGCATGTCAGCCCTAGTGGAAGTACATTACGTAGAGTTGAGGCTTTTTAGCCTAGAGGCACCCCTCCTGAGTACCCAGGACAAGGGGCCACAGTTTACAGACGCAGTTTAGCCATCGTTAGGCCAGACGTGGCAACCTCGTTACCGACTGAGGTAGTTAGTGGTAGTCTTAAGGTCCCAGGTTTACCTTAAGATTTGTACGGTAAGTCACATAGTAGTGCGTTTTGCTTGGATGGTACAATCCAAGTGAGTTCAGGGGAAAAGTAAAAAAGAAAAGTTAATTGAGTTCAATTGATTTTAGATAAAGAGTACAGTAGTCATATCAGTTAGTTATGTTTAATTGGCCAACATAGTAGTAGTCAATTCAGTAGTCAGGTAAAGTCAGGGTCAATGAAAGATTACAAAGAGAATAATGAGAAAAATGTTTAGATATTTGTATATTACTACTGATGCATTATAAGATGAATGAGAGGTTAACCAAGTGTGTGTAGTTATTCAATTCTTCTTTGTATGTTTCTGGATTATTAGTTTTCTTTGTGGTTAATCAAGCATGTTCATATATTGATTCACTCTTGTAGATGTCTAGATTATTCTGCCATAATTATGTTTGTGAATGATTAGTCTCTTTATAGCTTACTACTATTATAATTGATATCAGTTGCAAAATAGTATATTTGTAATTATATTAGTGCTTTAGACTATTTCTTTGAAGTACCGATTCACTGAGCGAGTAGGCTCACCCCTCTACTCACAATTTTTTTAGGGATAACTCATATACTGAAGATGTCATTGCATCAACATAGATCTGCCCCAGGAGTTAAGCATGAGATTAGTTATGTTCAGTCAGTCCATGTCACTCTAGGTCCTTGTATAGAAGTGAGAGAGTTGTAAATGATGATTTGTATCTTTGTTTCCTTAATGATAGGGTATATATCTGGTTATCATGTTTTATGTACATGGAAGTGTGAGGAATAAAATGAATGTTTGGATGTGTATCATTAATATTGAGATCATATCTGAGTAATAAAGGTTTAATTCCTTTGTAAAGTTTGTTTATGTAACGACCCCACTTCCCGATAACCCCCAATTAAGGAAGACCAAGAAGTCAAAGTCGTTATCCCAAAACAAGATCAATGGTTTTGCAAATAATTAAGAATAATTATTAAATTCTACCACAACTAAGATTGAAATAGGATAAAAAATTCTTCCCTCATACCTTGCAAAATATAGGATTTGAGAGACTTTACCCAGATGAGAACCAATTATCTACAATCCTCCAATTCCTTATTAGGTTTGATTCTATCAATGCCACTATAAAGGAATATCCATTTTTTGATAAATCTAAAATGCCAAAAAACAAAAGTCAATCAGTATAATGAATTATACTGGTATGTGGGGGAACCAAAATCTTGCATTTAATTGTAACAACATATTGCAAACAATTATGATTTAACAAAACAAACTTTACGTTTTAAACATGACTACTCAATCCTTACATACCCTAGCCTATGTGCTGCCCCTACAATGGACATGGATACTACCTCTCACGTGGTAGATCTCAACTAACCCCCATGATCCTACTTTACAAGTAGATCAATACATAGGGTTGTGGAGTCATATGGTCCTACCCAAGGGTAGACCAACACATCGATTCGTGATAACCTAATGATCCTACCTCGCAGGTAGACCATGTACTAGGTCATACGATAACCTAATGATCCTACCTCACTGGTAGATCATATACTAGGTCATCCTTCTCATCATCATCAGAGCTACAGAGGAGGACTAGGATCTGAGCTAGTTATGCATGTATAATTATGGTGATAGCCATAGTCACTTTATAGTTGCATGAAATAAATGTCAACCAAGCAGTTAATTTCAAGCAACCGACAAAAACACGGAAATCACCATGAAACTAAAGCGATTAGACATAAGTGTAACCACATACCTAATTTGGAGTCTCAAAGAATCAATATATCCAAATACAACTAGATGTCTGATCAAGCAAGCCAATCAATCAATCAAGCAAACATTGATCCTGAAAACATGTATAACACCTAGTTGTTACCATGACATCCAAACAACTCTTTATCGACTTAGGACACCTTTCTAAGGTTTCTAAGTCTCATTAGTATTCATTAGGGATTCTTAGATCAATTTCTCAAACTTTATCCTTTTAGGTCAACAAACCCTAAAATGACTTTTCTACTCATAAAAACCCTACTTATCCACATTAAGGATCTTTTATACTCAAATTGGCTTGGGATCATCATATCTTTGTTTTATTCATGGATTGCATAATTAAAACAATTAAAAGTCATAATTACCAAAATTAGGGTTTGTGAGCCCATTAAAGCATAATCATGTACATGGAACCCCAAATTGAGCCAATTATGTATAAAGATCATTCTTTTATATCTAAATCATCCCATTATTGAAAAAAAGTTAATTTCCCCTTTAAACATCCCTATAAACCTTCCCAAATCATTAATCATCAAAATCTAGGGTTTTTCATTAATAACAATCTTAAAGGTGACAACTTTAAGCACTTTTTTAATTGCAAGAAGAATTAGGCTTCAATTACATTTTTAATGGGTTCCTTGAATTTTTCTGATCAATTTTCATATACAATTTGTCACGATCATAGCTAGAAATAATTAATTACGATTTTTGCAAGGTTAATTACCTTTGGGCCAATCTTTGGCCGCCACGTCAGCCAATCGAGTCCTTTTTCTTTTTCACACGGGTTGGGCCCAAGAAACATAGGCAAGACACTCCTGCCCTTTTGCTTCTTTATTGGAGTCAGGGGCAGAGGGGTCTTTTCCCCCTTTCTCTTCTTCTTCCTCACGATGGTCCCACGTTCTCTCCACTGGGGATGGTAGTCAAACTCCGAGTTGACTCCATGTTCTCGAGCTCCAGAGACAAAATCGCTACTGCCAATGCCTCCGCCCGGGCCCGTTGGAACTGTTTGACCCATCGACGGTCGAAGACCTTGGTTGTGGTGGCTTCACTGTGAGCTAGACGGTGGACAGGAAGGTCAAACAGAGGAGCATGTGGCCCGATGACATGGGGAACAAAGACAGACAGAGAGGAGTCACCAGGGTCTGGTTGGGGTCTAAAATAGTTGGTATCCGCTCACTAACTCTTTTCTCCCTCAATCGTGCATTTTCCTACCCCTTATATAGGCAGGGAAGATGCCGTTGGGTTTCCATGGAGTCCAGGCTCCATCAAACATTGGGAAAAGTCCCAATCTTTTGGGATGATAGAGAAAGTCTGAGTCAGGAAAATTCACACTGTTCCCTCGAATCCAATGGAAGAGTTTCCAAACACCAACAAGAAACCAAGAGGGAGGAAATCGATTAGGAAATTCATTAGTTACTATTCACAACCTTCCTCTTTTGGCTCAGGGTAGAAGATGATCTGGACACTGTTGGATCTTAGATCCACAGTTCACATCGCGCGTGCCCAAAATAAATAGTCCCATTGAAATTGTGACATTTAATTTAATGAAAATCCCTCCACTTTAGGGAAACTAGAAAAATCCATATCTCTCAAACTGCTTATCCATTTTGTCCCAAGTTTTAGGGAAAAGTCCATAATGACTTAAACTACTTGTGTGCCAAGTTTGGGACTCAAACTCAAAATTATGAGATACCTTTCTTTATATGCAAGTTATCTCTTAATAAGGCATATTTTTATGCATATTTTCTCTCTCTTACTCTTTTATTCTATTTATTTAGATTCCTTTTACCATTAGAAACCATGTAGATTCTAAATCTCATCCATGATGAGTCAATCACCCATCTTTCCACATATTTCTCATATTTTTATTATATTCTCAATTTTCCTTCGTAATAATGCATTAATTGATTTTTTTAATCACATTGGACTCATTACCATATTATGATCCACGAAATAACATTCACAAAGGAAATATTGCAAAGGAAATCCATTCAATACATATAGTTCATACAATTCCCATAATTATACATTTATTGGGGAAATTGCATTTCCAACCATATGAACCCAAAAATTGGGGTTGTAACATCCTTCCCCGCTTATAAGAATTTTGTCCCCAAAATTCCATCAAACGTACAAACAGTTTAGGATAAGACTTTTCCATGTCCATCATTGGCTCCCATGTGGCTTCATCATCTCCATGGTGCTTCCAAAGAACCTTTATCATCTTATATTCTTTACTCCTGAGATTTCTCTCACCTTAGTATCTTGTACCCTCATAGGTGATTTAGGGTAAGTTAGCCTCCCTTGGAGTTCAATAGGTTCAATGCTCAGTACATGGCTTAGGTACATCACAATAGTGCTCTAGATTAGATACATGGAACACTTCATACATCATATTATCATGAGGGGTAAGGCTAAACATAAGAAACTCCACCAATCCATCTCAAATGGACCCATGTATCAGGGACTCAGATCCCTTAGCTATAGCTCTGAGGGGTCGAGTTTTCATAACACATATCCACCCACAGTGGACTGCATGTTAGTCTGCTTTGCATCAGCTCATGACTCCTGTCGATCCTGGGCTTTCTCAGCCATTACTTGATCAAAGCGTCTTCATCTGCATCCACTGTGGTCTCACTAACCTTCACATGGTCCTCTCACTGACATCATCCAAGTGAAGTGGTGATCGACACATCCTCCCTTACAGAGCTTCATGCATCCGAATACTGGCTATGGTGGCTATCATGACAAGCAAACTCTACTAGGGGCAGGTACTGCTCCTACAAATCACCCTGAATGAGCACACATTCTCTCATCAGACCCTCTAAAGTATGGATCCTTCTCTCTTGACTGTTCATCAGTCGGGGTGATATGTTGTACCAAACTTCAATCTAGTATCGAGTTCTTCTTGTAACTACTTCCACAACATGGAAGTGAACTTGTAGTCATACTCAAGAACCTTTGAACTCAGATCATGGTGTAGTCGAACTACCCCTCTGTCATATATAATTCAACTAGATCTGTCAAACTAACTGTGCTCTCTCTTAGGCAAGGGATTAGGTCAACTTGGTAAGGCGATCTACCATAACCCATATTGCATCATGACCACTCTTGGTCCATGGGAGACCCACCACAATATCCATGGTACTCTACTCCTATTCTATCTTGGGGACTCTTCATTATATGTAACAACTCACTGGGTTACTAGTGTTCAACCTTCAACTGCTAGCATGCATGGAAACTGGCCACATGCAACTCTATATACTTTCTTCCAAGTACCACCAAAAACCTTAACCACTTTGGTAGTACCACAGTGTAAGGTGTATGTAAAATCATGAACTTCTTACATGACATGATTCCTCAAGGTTGGCTCCTCAGAAACCCTAAAACACTCTAATAGTGGGTTTCACCAGTAGGCACTTATAACATATGTACATTAGTTCAAGAAGCCTCTTCCTCTTTTCTAGGGTTTGGTTCCTCTAAAGGCATCTAAGGTACAACAAGCCTCCAAGGATCATGCATGAGGCAACCACAACAATCAACTCAGGGTAGTCCATTCCAGGTCATATAATACCCAACTTCTCATGATTCCTCATGTCTTGGAGTCAAGGTCACCAACCTTCTTCATCAGGTCTGGTTCTTTCTCTCTAGAGCTAACCCTACCACTGGATATTCTTTCACCAAATATGGGTCAAGATCTAAGGGTACACATCTATCCCTACTTGGGTGAAGCATACTATCAAAAATTATATCCGGTCAAGATTATCTAAAACTCTTTGCAAGTCTAGCTCATACACTATTAGACATAACCCTTCCGGGTTAGCCCTAAAACCTGCTGCCAGCCTTATTGTTACTCACTTGTTATGTAGGTGCATGCCTCTTATTTCCTCATGTATGCCTATTAGGATTCCTATATGGTCTCCTCTAGCCTCCTCAATGAGGGAGCTATCCCTCGCCCTAACAGGTACGACCCACCCAAGGTTTGGTTACCAAAATGCACCATAGGTCAAACAACAACCCATGGTTCACGGTTCTCATGGTACTAAAAAATTATACATAAAGCATGCATGTCAAACCCACGTACATACATGCACGGTCAACTATGATATCCAACTCATCATGTCTTCTCTTTCTCTAACTACCACTTAGGGTTTGGGTTAGCATCATCCTCAGAGGATGTGTCTAGTCTCTTCCTCTTCCTGGAGGCTTCTTCCTCCAAGGTTATCTCTCTCCTCCTCATCCTATAGGATGGTCTAATCTCAGCATTCTCCCGAGGACACGACAACACATGCCATGCATCCTAAGCATGTAACTAATCTTTAGTTTACGCTTAAACTATTAAAAATTATGTCCATGACACATGCTTTTCATTATTTGGTGGAGGATTCCTTAATCCTTATTACTCTTATTCCAAACACAGGAGGGTGGTGGAGAGAGACAATACCCTAATCACTTAGTGTTTCTCCAGAATTAAGAGGTAAAGAAGGGACGAAATTAGATGAGAAGACCTAGAGGTATCTTATTTCAAGTCAAATCCTTTGATTTTGGCGAGGCAGTCACACAGAATTTGGGGTCCTCATAGACCGACTAGTAGGGTGGAGGAAAATCTCGCCAGCCCCCGGATTGTGATCCTTTTCTAGACACCTCCATCATTAGAAAATCCTCTAATAACTCCCATGGGTTCTAAAGAGTTTGTACAATTTAATAATTATTAGAGATTAAATGGAAAATCATGCTCTGATACCAAATGTAACGACCCTGCTTCCCGATAACCCCCAATTAAGGAAGACCAAGAAGTCAGAGTCATTATCCCAAAATAGGATCAATGGTTTTACAAATAATAAAAAATAATTAATAAATTCTACCACAACTAAGCTTGAAATAGGATAAAAAAATCATCATACCTTGCAAAATATAGGATATGAGGGACTTTACCCAGATGAGAACCATCTATCTACAATCCTCCAATTCCTTATTAGGTTTGATTCCATCAATGCCACTATAAAGGAATATCCATTTTCTGATAAACCTAAAACACTAACAAACAAAAGTCGGTCAGTATAATGAATTATATTGGTATGTGGGAGAACCAAAATCTTGCATTTAATTGTAACAACATATTGCAAGCAATTATGATTTAACAAAACAAACTTTATGTTATAAACATGACTACTCAATCCTTACATACTCTAACCTCTGTGTTGTTCCTGCAGTGGACATGGATACTACCTCTCACGTGATAGATCTCAACTAACCCCCATGATCCTACCTTATAGGTAGATCAATACATAGGGTTTTGGAGTCGTATGGTCCTACCCAAGGGTAGACCAACACATTGACTCATGATAATCTGATGATCCTACCTCGCGGGTAGACCATGTACTAGGTCATCCGATCACCTGATGATCCTACCTCACGGGTAGATCATATACTAGGTCATCCTTCTCATCATCATCAGAGATACAGAGGAGGACCAAGATTTGAGCTAGTCATGCATGTATAATTATGGTGATAGCCATAGTCACTTTATAGTTGCATGAAATAAATGTCAACTAAGCAATTAATTTCAAGCAACCAACAAAACCACAGAAATCACTGTGAAACTAAAGCAATTAGCCATAAGCGTAACCACATACCTGATTTGGAGTCTCAAAGAATAAATATTAACAAATCCAACTAGATGTCCAATCAAGCAAGCCAATCAATCAATCAAGCAAACATTGATCCTGAAAACATGTATAACACCTAGTTATTACCATGACATCCAAACAACTCTTTAATGACTTGGGACACCTTTCTAAGGTTTCTAAGTCTCATTAGTATTCATTAGGGTTTCTTAGATCAATTTCTCAAACTTTATCCTTTTTAAGCCAACAAACCCTAAAACAACTTTTCTACTCATAAAACCCCTACTTATCCACATTAAGGATCTTTTATACTCAAATTGTCTTGGGATCATCATATCCCTGTTTAATTCATGGATTGCACAATTAAAACCATTAAAAGTCATAATTACCAAAATTAGGGTTTCTAAGCCCATTAAAGCATAATCATGTACATGGAACCCCAAATTGAGCAAATAATGTATAAAGATCATTCTTTTATATTTAAATCATCCCATTTTGACAACAAGTTAATTTCCACTTTAAACATCCATATAACCCTTCCCAAATCATTAATCATCAAAATATAGGGTTTTTCATTAATAACCATATTAAAGGTGACAATTTTAAGCACTTTTTGAATTGCAAGTAGAATTAGGCTTCATTTTTAATGGGTTCCTTGAATTTTTCTGATCAATTTTCATATACAATTTGTCACGATCAGAGCTAGAAATAATTAATTACGATTTTCACAAGGTTAATTACCTTTGGGTCAATCTTTGGCCGCCACTTCAACCAGTCGACTCCTTTTTCTTTTTCATGTGGGTTGGACCCAAGAAATGTAGGAAAGATAATCCTACCCTTTTGCTTCTTTACTAGAGTCGGGGGCAGAAGGGTCTTTTTCCGCTTTCTCTTCTTCTTCCTCATGATGGCCCCATATTCTCACCGCTGGGGATGGCAGTCAACCTCTGAATTGACTCCATGTTTTTGAGCTCCGGAGATAAAATCGCTACTGCCAATGCCTCTGCCCGGGCCCGTCGAAACTGTTCAACCCATCGACGATTGAAGACCTTGGTTGTGGTGGCTTCACCATGAGATGGCTGGTGGATAGGAAGGTCAAATAGAGGAACATGTGGCCCGGCAATGTGGGGAACAAAGCGAGATAGAGAGGAGTCACCATGGTCTGGTTGGGGTCTAAAATAGTTGGTGTCCTCTCACTGTCTCTTTTCTCCCTCAATCATGTGGTTTCCTACCCCTTATATAGGCAGGGAAGATGCCGCTGGGTTTCCATGGAGTCCAGGCTCCATCAGACTTTGGGAAATGTCCCAATCTTTAGGGATGATAGGGAAAGTCTAAGCCAGGAAAATTCACATTGTTCCCTCGAATCCAATGGAAGAGTTTCAAGACACCAACAGGAAACTAAGAGGGAGGAAATTGATTAGGAAATTCATTAGTTACTATTCACAACCTTCCTCTTTTGGCTCAGGGTAGAAGATGATATGGACACCGTTGGATCTCAGATCCATGGTTCACATCGTGTGCACCCAAAACAAATAGTCCCATTGAAATTGTGACATTTAATGAAAATCCCTCCACTTTAGGGAAACTAGAAAAATCCATATATCTCAAACTGTTTATCCGTTTCATCCCAAATTTTAGGGGAAAGTCCATAATGACTTAAACTACTTGTGTACCAAGTTTGGGTCTCAAAATAGAAAGTATGAGAGACCTTTCTTTATATGCAAGTTATCTCTTAATCAGGCATATTTTTATGCATATTTTCTCTCTCTTACTCTTTTATTCTATTTATTTAGAGTCCTTATACCATTAGAAACCATGCGGATTTGAAATCTCATCCATGATGAGTCAATCATCCATCTTTCCACATATTTCTCATATTTTTATTATATTCTCAAATTTCCTTCTTAATAATGCATTAATTGATTTCTTTTTATTATTATCAACCAAGGTCTCTCAATTCAAATTTAAACTACTTGTGTTCCAAGTTTGGGACTCAAACTCGAAAGTATGAGAGAACTTTCTTTGTATGCAAGTTATCTCTTAATAAGGCATATTTTTATGCATATTTTCTCTCTCTTACTCTTTTATTCTATTTATTTTGATTCCTTTTACCATTAGAAACCATGTGGATTCGAAATCTCATCCATGATGAGTCAATCATCCATCTTTCCACATATTTCTCATATTTTTATTATATTCTCAAATTTCCTTCTTAATAATGCATTAATTGATTTCTTTTTCTTTTCTTTTAATCACATTGGACTCATTAACATATTATGATCCACGAAATAACATTCACAAAGGAAATATTACAAAGGGAATCCATTCAATACATATAATTCATACAATTCTCATAATTATACATTTATTGGAGAAATTACATTTCCAACCATATGAACCCAAAAATTGGGGTTGTAACAGTTTATGTGATTGAATAAGAGAAAACAAAGAGTTTGAAATAAAGAAGAAAAAAAAGTTGGGAGTAAACTTTGTATTAAGTATAATCCTAAAACTTATGCCCTAATATCATGATTAGTGGTAATCGTGGGATGTGGGTGTAACATTTTGGGATGAGGGTTTGGTTCTAATCCCTCATGGATTTGATCCCCAACCCTCAACACTTCTTGCTAACCATGACTTTGTCCCAGGCCACCAAAGCCATAGGGTGAGCCTTGTGATTGCCTCCCTAGATAAAGTTTTGAATGTTACTATCAACTCTATCATATACCTTCATATGCATAATTGGTGCTTGCATGATAAAGGTAGGTATAGGTAAGAGGGTAGATTTGTCCATGAATACACACCCTACCTACATAAAGAATTTTGCTGACCATGTGTTAATCATGATAGACAACATCTTAATCACAACCATATAAGTGAATTTATTCATCCTGGAGTGCAACAATGGAACACCAAGGTACTTACCTAAATCTTCAGTCTGTGAGAAGCTACTAGAAACACAATTTTCCCTTCTACTTACAGTAGGAATACTTCTTACAAAGTAAGTTCTCATTTTCTATACTACAAGTGTTTGTCTAGACACCTTGCCAAAGTCCATTAAGCAACTGATAATGGTTCTCATTTGTCTCTTAGAGCATGGGATAAAAGGAACATGGCATCTATGAAACATAAGCAAGAGATGAGGGGACCTATGGAGGACAATTCATTGGTTTCCAATCCTTTCCTTAAACCTTTTGCTCTAGCATCTAACTAGTCCTCTGTAGACATAGCATAAAAGGTAAGGGGTGAGTGAGTCCCTATGGAAAAGAACCTTGGAAGCATTTAATTACCCAAATGTTTTACCATTCCACATATATGAAGCCAAACCCTATTATATGGAGCTCATTATATATCTCTTGATGGTAATTGTGTTTCCCAACTTAAAGAGAGTGTCACCAATGGAATCCTCTTATCATATGCCTTAGTTAAATCCATCTTGATAGCCATTGTCTTTTATAGTTTTTCCTTTTTCATTGTGGATCAACTCTTGGTCAACCACGTTGCTATCAACTATTATCCTACTTGGAACAAACACGCTCTGAGCCAAAGAGATCCAATTGGGAAGGAATTCTTTTAGTCTTTCAAGAACTAGCTTGGAAGTTAGCTTCAGAGTCACATTGTCAAGAGATATCAACCTAAAATGTTCACACACTTCACAATTTGGTAATCTTAGGGGTAAGAACTATGGATAAATTGCATAAGGAATCCTACAAACTTCTTCCTATGATGGCGTTTGAGATAGTACAAAGGACTTAAATTGTAAGACCATTGACCTAGAGTTTTGCTTGATCTTGCTTGATTAGCATAATTATATGCTTAATACCCTAAACTAATCTCTTGAGGCACTTTGATAACATGTGGCATGTTTGTGTTTCTAGTTTGGTCCAATTTGGACGATGTTTGAGCTAGTTGTGTTATATGTGTGCTTGTTTTGGGCCAAGTTGCAATTTACCCATGTGAAGGGTTTATCTTGCAATTTGTCACATGTTTGATGTGCCCCCTATATTTTAGCATCATGTTTGAGAGAGTGATGTTGATGGGTGCCTTGATGCACCTTGGTTGATGGGATGGCATCATGTGTTGATGTTAGGGTTTTGCATGGATGCTTGAGTTGATGTTGGTGTTGACCTAGTATATTGATCCTTTGTGTGTAGCGACCAACGAACTTTTCTTGGACCTTATTTGTTGTAGTCGAAGGTGTTTTAGACATGTGAGTTGGTTGTGGATATCATTTGATCTTGGACCATGGTCTATATGTTCTTGGTCGACGTGGTGTAGTGGTCGCTACCCTACCTTATTTTTAACTACCTTGTTGCATGTGCATGCTTAGTGTTTGCATGGATGTTTTATGATGGACAAGTGGCACTTATGTGCATAACACCTAAATATCTTTACCTCTCTCTACCCTTGGGTATTTATACCCCTCTCGTAACATGCAAGTAACCTCTTTACACCCTATTGTTCTCTCTCAACCTTGGAGCAAGGGGGCCGAACCCATGCATGTGTGATCTAGGGTCAGAGCATCTCTCTTTTAGTGATCCTTTGGTGACCGTTGATCATGGTAAGTGGTCAATCCTTCTTAGTTTTGTTTTCTTGCAAAACGTAACCCTCTTTTTCTTCTCCTGGTCGATCCATGCTTCTCCATGGTGGTTCTCTTAAGAAACTTCTCTCTGTGTGGTCAAATCCATGGTTTTCCCATGGTAGTACCAATGATGAGATGAAGATCTCCTCTCTCTCTTTCTTGTTCTTTTCAACTGAGGTTTTATTCTCTCTCTTCCTTTGAACTTTCTTTAACCTAGGGTTTGTTTCTCTTTTGAGGTGGTAACTAGCTTGGCCGTGGAGGTGATCAAGCTAGATTTCTCTCCCTTCTTTGGAGCTTCTTTGCTAGGAAGTTGTTTCATCTTAATCCATGTGAGTTATATAACTTTCACCTCAATTACCGTTGCACTCATCTTTCATGTTAATGATCTATCTCTAAAATGTGATTATAAGTTGTGTATTGATGATATCATGAACTAGGGTTTATGATTTTGTGATGATCTTACATAGATTAACTCTTTTTCTTAGACCCTAATTCTTATACCCAGATCTAGTGGATGGTGGAGTTGTTGGTTCTTGCATGCACATCTTGAACATTGCTTTTATCCTCATGAACATGGTTCGGCTATCATGTGGAAGATGGATACTTTGATTTTCACATGCATGTGTTTAACACTCAATTTTCTCTCTCATGTCATGGTCAGTTGTTGACCCTTGTGATGATTAGATTTTAGGGTTTTGGTTTTCATCTTCTTCATGTGGTTTTCACATTGATGACTCTTTAGCTTCTTGATGTGTTCTCACCTATTTTGGTCGCTATATATGTATGATTTTATGTGTGTTCGTTGTGACCATGATGGTCGTTGAGTTTGTGTTTGGTTTGATTTAGTTGTAATAACCCTAACCCTAACCCTAACTCTCTCAGTCGTTGTGTTTTCTGTCCTTGCATGATCATTGTGTTCTCTGGTCACTATGCTTATATATTTTTGTGATTTTATGTTGATGTTTGATGATGGTATCTATGTTTGATGGGTCAGGCTGGTCGCTATGCCTTGACCTTGTTACGGTCACCATGTTTGATGATGTGTGTTGGTCGGTATGTTGAAGGGTGTTGTGGTCGCTAGTGGTGGTTTCAGCTTGTGTGGTCACTACACATTCCTGAATTCTTGCTTGGTTAGTTATGATGATAACAACGTTACACCTTATGGCTTCCAAGAATGTGGGAAGTGGTGATAATTAGGGCATGATGTTATTTTCGGTCATGAAAACCCTAATTGGTTAACTATGAGGAACCCTAACCCTAATCAGAGGTCGTGGTTATAATGCTTAGCTTGCTTGAGTAACTACCATGTTATTGAAGTACTATCTCTCTCCTACTTGTTGAAACCCTAATTTGTTGGTTGAATAAATATCATAGCTAATGCTTGCTTGTGATAATATATATGTGAGATATGTGTGGTAATCATGAGCCTTGATAAGGCATGGAGAAATAATGATGTTTCTTGTAGTGAATGGTCTTATGACCTTAGCAGGGGAGAAATGCCTAATTGAGGTGATATCCTCTATGTGATGTGATAAGGGATTGGTATCCCATGATGATGGCCTTGTGTATGGCATTGATACAATATGATGAAGTGGTGTGATAAGTTTACATTGTATACGTTTTATATCTTATGAGGTTGCAATATACCCTTATCTTTGTGGAATCTATTTAGGGTTTGTATGTTGTAACTTGATTGATGTAGGATGAAAGATACCCAATTGGCTTAACTAATCAACTAAAACCCTAATCATGTATTTGCCATGTGTCATAGATCCATTCCAGTGTCAGAGCTTGCTAGATGGTGAAATGAGTATTCCTAAGGGAAACTCAGAGCGCATACTATTGAGTATGCAAGGTGCTTGGATAGTATATCCTTGTCATCCAGATTCCAAGTGTTTTGAGAACAGTCATGGTCGTATCTCAGATATTGGTATATGTGTTTGTGTGAGGCAGCGGTGAGAACAACTGTAGAAATGCCTCAGTGATATAAGTGTGTACAACATGGTTCCTAGCGTCATGACCAGTACCAAGGCGGGCTAGGTGTCTTCATCTTGACTAGGTCTATAAATGGGTACGGGTAGACCCGTGGACCCGCAAATCCGGACCCTTAAAAAATCCATCACGGGTCTAATTTTTTATACCCGCATACCCTTGGACCCCTATACCCTTGGACTCACATATAAGAGAGTCCAACAATGGGTATGCTTGGTCCCGGACCTACTAGACCCGTGTACCCGCTATACATAAGTAACTATTTAAATAATATGTTATATATATCATACTTTACTAGTCTAACTAATATAATTATTGAGATTATATCCTACTCTAACCATGATAAGGTTGAGACTAGTCATATAATTAAGAATTAGCTATTCTAGTTACAATAATGAACATCATATGTAAACTAAATATCAAAATATCTACTAGTTTACATTACTTTCTACATAAGGTAAATGTCGCGACCCGTCACGGAAAATGAGGTCAACGAATGCGGAAGCAAATTATTAGCAGCGGAATTACTGAAAATCACTAAAAATTAAAACTTTTTGCAAGAAGATCCACAAACTGTGAAACTTTGACATAAAGAACCAAAGTAAGTTATTTACAAACTGATTCATCATTACATCTCTGTATCATTTCATCTCGAGAGTCATAACATTGTCAGCCCTATTAAACTATACATGAGCAGGATACAAAAATCTCGAGGCTTCAAGCCAAAATCTCAGATCAACATCAAACACTCTATTGACTCCTAGGACCTGAGAGTACAGAGACGACACATAGGACTCTCTATTTACAGAACTTCATAGACAGTGACTCCACCTGAGGATCACTGCTGTCCTTGTTGTTGCTGCTGCTGCTAATCACCCTCTGTAATAGGTTCCTTGCCTTTTCATCGGCGGTTACCTAAAAATTTAATCCCACGGGGGTGAGACAATTATAAAAATTGTCCCAACGAGAGATATAACTCTCCGCCAGAAACATTGTTATTGCAAATAATAGAATAACACTGAGCAGTAGAAATATAAACATTTATCAGCAGGTAATTCATTAGATAAACTAAATAGAGCAGCATTCTCTATGCAATCATTTCAGTTGTAAATTGAATAATTAGCAAGTTATCCATTTAGGAAGAAATATAAAGATAATGTAAATCATTTATCCAACTAGAACATGTTAATCAATGTATTCTCAACCATTGATTCTCGTAGTTCAACCCTAAGCAAATATGCTACACGGCTGATTACATATTACAAACATACTTATGCCCTGAGGAGATGAGATATACCGCTCATACTCCAACCGACCACTGCGAAGTCGAAATCGGTACCATACATAGGTCATCAGAAGAGCCAGATTTCTATGACCTCATCCTCCTCAGTCAGTGTGAGGAACAACATGCAGGACATCTCGTGTCTCTACTGTAATAGCTTTCCAGGGTATTCTGGCAACTTCGCTATTAGAGTTACAGTGGCATTCTGTACTCTCTTCGCCATCGAGGGATTTCTTGTTTATCTCTCATCGATGCGGCATTAATAACATCATCGAGAGATTAGTGATACATCATCCCGGCATATACATATAATGAAGAATTGAGAGATTTAGTTTTTATCTCACATCAATTTCTTCATTAGGGCGTAAGGATATTCGCGCCCATAACCCACACATACTCAAAAGTATGCTCTCCAGGAGTTCCCTTAGGAAAACCTGTTTCACCATCACCTAACTACTGACGATGATGGATCTATGGTCATGGCTCTACATGATATCATTTCACTTGATTATTTAAGTACATTACAACATTCTTTTAGCATCAGGCATGTTGTCAATCATATAACATTATAACATTTGCTATAAAGAATGAGTACTATTTCTATCAAGTTTATTTCACAGCTTTGCTAACATTGGGATCTCAATCCCTTATCATCTCATCATCATGATTCAAGAATATGGGTGTTCAAACCCTTAAATCATCAAGACACATGTTACCACTTTAACAGGTAACTTAATGCCATCAATCATCTAACAGTGTAAACATGATAAATGTAATGCAGGTATTTCACATGGCTCTTAAAGCCTATCAATCTCTTCTGTTACCTTTCACTAGGAAACATAGCATATCATTGCTTATAGAACTTATAAAGTGTTTTCAATACACAAGGCATCATAACTCATACCTGGCTATGTTCAATATCTCATGAAACCTGCATGATTAGTACAGACGATAACAACACATCAATTTCATATCAGTACAATGCAAAATAATGATAACATCACTATTCAAGGATTATCCCACTATGCCCTTGCTAGGGTTAGGGTTTCCTTTTTAATTCAATTAGGGTAACCATTCCCTTATCTCAATTAGGGTTAATAATTTATCACTTCATTATCCAATCTTGAAGCTTTACATTATAAAGAATAACCCAAAATTAGGGTTTCTCTCGTAGTTTCACCTTATTTGGAATTAGGGTGTACTATACATTCAATTTCAAATCAAGAATAGTGTACCACGGCCGTGCTGCCAAAAATGGCCATGCAAAAGGGGAATCACCACGGCCGTGCTACCTTGCACGGTCGTGCAAGAGGTATCCACCACGGCCGTGCTGCCTAGCACGGTCGTGCTACAACAGATCCCAATTATTTTACATTTGTGAATTTAATACCCCAAACCAATTAGGGTTTAATGTTAACCCTAAGTGGAGATGATCAACAAGTACCTTTAATTTAAATCTTGCCATGTCATCATTATGAATTAGGTTTATATCATCATCATATAATAGAACTTCATCTATCAATGCCCTCTAATAGGGTTATGATTCATTAACCTTCATAACTAGGGTTTCATGATCTCACTATTAAGAATCATGCCCTGATTAGACATTCATACATGAAGAACATCTTCTCTCTCATCTTCTATAAGATGAAGTTACTTCAACCTTGATTAATCTAAGTCAACTCAATCTTGAAAGAAGAATTGACATCATAGGATATGTCATTATATCAAGATCATTAAGAACTCAATCTCCCTTGGATTACATCATGTGATTGATTACATAAACCACTGACCTTCATCCAATTTGAGAGTTCATACTCTTTGGTTGATTATCTTCCAAGTGATCTTGGAATAGGTGAAACCATTTAGTAGAATAGCAATTGAAACCACTTAACAAAATTGAACTTCTGAAACTGTTTAAGCCTCAACTGATTTGGGATCGTTTGGTCCCAAACGGTCTTGAGACCGTTTGGTCCAAACCACCTCAAAACCAAAAGGACCAAATATGGTTTCCATCAATCACATTGAATTAGGGTTTTCAATGTTGAACCCTTCAATCGATCTTGCACATGTTAGACACTAATAAATTGAGTTAATTAGATCAACCCTCAACTTATTTGACACTCAATTGACCCTCAATTGATCCTCAATTAGGGTTGGAATCAATTGAATTAGGGTTTAGAATCAATGAACCTTCAATATTCATCAATGTGTGACTAGTTACTTCATAACTATTGAACCACCATTCAAATGGGGTATGACCTGACCTCAAATGGTCTTGAGGTCGTTTGGATGACCTCCAAACGGTCTTGAGACCGTTTGCCCATCATATCACTCAAAACCAAGCAATCCAATTAGGGTTTGGTTCATTGAAGTGCTCACCAAATCAACAATTTATTGCAGATCAACTTGATATCTTTAGACCTTCAACCACTGAACTATACCCAACCCTAGACCTCCAAACGGTCTTGGGTGACCACAAAACGGTCTTGAGACCGCTTGGATGAGCTCCAAACGGTCTTGAGACCGTTTGCCCATCATATCACTCAAAACCAAGCAATCCAATTAGGGTTTGGTTCATTGAAGTGCTCACCAAATCAGCAATTTGTTGCAGATCAACTTGTTATCTTTAGACCTTCAACCACTGAATTATACCCAACCCTAGACCTCCAAACGGTCTTGGGTGACCACCAAACGGTCTTGAGACCGTTTGCCCCATCCAAACTTTGGACTTTAGTGAAAAATCATCATGGATTGGTCTATCAAGTTGATCAACAAATCAGCACTACCTTGCAATATGATTAGTACCTTTGGACCTTCAATTGGCAACTATACTTGAACCCAGACCTCCAAACGGTCTTGGGGTGATCCCCAAACGGTCTTGAGACCGTTTGGGTGATCCCCAAACGGTCTTGAGACCGTTTGGGCTAATCAACCCAAAATCTCAACTTAACTCATTGGAATTTCAGCACTGTTTTCAATTAGGGTTTGCCTAATTGATTAGGCTTCAACTCACGATTCCTTGGGAGTTAACCCATAAAATTTGGTGAGTAATTATCCAACATAATAGGGATAAATAATCCCAAACGGTCAACGCTTGGTCAACGCACTCAAACGGTCTTGAGACCGTTTTCCCAAACAGGTCAAGTTAATCAGGTTGAAAATCAGCACTTAATTCAGTTCGATTTGCCTAATGGATTGGCCTTCAACCTATGATTCCTTTGGAGTTAACCCATAAAATTTGGAGGGTCATTAGACTACATAATTAGGAACGAGATTCCCAAACGGTCCACGCTTGGTCAACTCTTTCATACGGTTTTGAAACCGTTTGCCACCAAACGGTTTGCAAACCGTTTGGTCCCAACCAATGAGATCATTTGCTCCCAAGATATTTGGTGAGGTGCTTGCTTATGATGATGTCATCATCATCTTCCTTCGTGCACCCAAGAACAGCAACCGTTCTTGATGGAATTTGCAGCAAAGAAGCAAAAGTTTATCAAATTGAAGAAATCAATCAACAAAGCATAGAAGATTGATGCAATAGCAATGTTTGAGGGTTTAAGTTATAAAACCCGCCTCAAATTTGATCTCCAAGCTCCAAGCTCCGTGGCTTTAATGTTGGATGGAGCTCCAGCAACTATCCAAGGTTCTTTCTTGAGCTTTTGGATGAAATGGATGGCTAGAAATGGAAATCGAGTGAAGAAAACCTAGAATCAAGCATTGATTTAGGGTTTTCACCATGAATCCAAGGTAGAAGATGACCAAACCTTACCTACAGGTGGTGTTCGTCCTTCTCCTGCTCCTGAGCTCTCCTTAGGTCGGCCAAAGCAAAAGGAATAAGGAAAAGACTAAGGGAAACGTTCCTTATGTGTTATTGAAATAAGGTATATATATAAAGAATATGTATATGGGTCTTTAATGAAAGAGAAAATGAAATCATTTTCCTTAAATAAATTCCAAACTAATTTCCCCCTAATCATCCTCCATTACTTGATCACGAAACCACCTTCAAACTTTCGTAAAAGCTCTTCATTATCCAAGAATTAATGGAAAAGAAATTAAGCACCTTAATCCATTATAATAATAATATATATTTTTGAGTGGAAATTCTTTTCCTTATAATAAGGTGAGTGGAATTTCACCTACTTAGGATATTTTCGTTCCTTATCTTGGCAAAGGAACGTCCATCCTTATTCAAAATAAACCCAAAACATTTTGGTTGAAAGCCCTTCAATTATTTTTATTCATTTTTGCCCTAAATTGAATTAGGGTTTCAATTAGGATTAAATCTTGATTATTTTAATGTCAAGATTCTCTCTCCTCCAAGATAATTCAAATGAGGTGCCCATCTAATTTTATTTGCTCTACTTGATGCCAAAGCTTATTAGGGACCTTATTGAAGTGGTAATTTGCATATTGAACCCTAGGTTTTGGGTAAATTGCACTTTACACCAAAACTAGGTTTTCATGTACAAACTTTGCTTTATCAGCACTTTCTTGGTATTCAGGCTATCACAAGCCATACCTCTGCATCATCTTCATTCTTATGATGCATCAACACATGAGGAACTTATTATCATACACAATTTGCAATCTAACCCCTCAACTTGGGTAATTTGCACTTTAGTCCAAAATTAACAAAACAATGTTTCAACATTATTCAAAAAGGACTGAAATTGAAATATAAGTTCCTCAAGAGCCTTAATTACATTTCAAAAGTTAACCACAAGCATAAAATCACATATTTAAGAAAAACACCTAGGGTTAGTTCATAACCCAGGTCAGGGATGTTACAAATTATCCACCCCTTACAAGGATTTCGTCCCCGAAATCATTATAAAACATATTAAGAGAAAAGAGCAGGGTATTTCCTTCTCATCTCTTCCTCTAGTTCCCATGTGGCTTCTTCAGTACCACGATGATTCCAGAGGACTTTCAAAAGACTTATATCTTTCTTTTTCAGCTTCTTGATTCTTCTATCAAGAATCAACACATGTCCTTCAACATATGATATATTATCATTAAGCTCAACCTCCATAGGCTGTAGAACCGTTTCTGTGTCAGGGTGACATTTCCTTAGCATGGAAATGTGGAACACTGGGTGTAACTTTTGCAATTCAGGTGGTAACTCCAGCTTATAAGCTACCTTTCCAACCCGTTCTATAATTGGATAAGGCCCCATAAATCTAGGAGCTAACTTTCTTTTCCTTCCAAATCTAAGGACTCCTTTCCAAGGTGAGACCTTGAGGTATACTCTGTCTCCAACTTGGAATTCTAAAGGTCTACGACGCTTGTCAGCATAGGATTTCTGCCTATCCTGTGCAGTCTTCAACTGTTGTTGTATTATTTTAATCTTCTCGGTGGTTTGCTGCACAAGATCAGGGCCCAAAAGTTGATACTCACTAGTTTCATACCAACATAGGGGAGATCTACAACGTCTACCATACAAAGCTTCATAAGGTGCCATGTCAATGCTGTGCTGATAGCTATTGTTGTAGGAAAACTCTATCAAGCTTAGATGTAGATCCCAACTTCCCGTAAACTGAAGGACACATGCCCTAAGCAAGTCCTCCAAGGTTTGTATTGTCCTCTCAGACTGTCCATCTATTTGAGGATGGAAGGCTGTACTAAACCTTAATTGTGTGCCTAAGGCTTTATGAAGTCGCTCCCAAAAATGACTTGTAAACTGGGGACCTCTGTCAGAAACAATGGTAACTGGGACCCCATGTAGCCGCACTATGTCATCTACATATAGCTGTGCCAGCTTCTCAGCAGAATAGGTTGTTTTGATAGGTAAGAAGTGTGCTGTCTTTGTCAACCTATCAACTATTACCCAAATGGAATCATGACCTTTGGCTATTCTGGGTAAACCAACCACAAAGTCCATGGTCACATGATCCCATTTCCACTGTGGTATAGGCAGAGGCTGCAGTGTTCCTGCAGGTTTTTGGTGTTCAGCTTTAACCTGTTGACACACTGGACACCGCATCACGAACTCAGCAACATCCTTCTTCAAACCAGGCCACCAATACATATCTTTCAAGTTATGATACATCTTGGTGCTTCCTGGATGCATAGCATACATAGAAGAATGAGATTCTTCCAGGACTAACTTCTTTAAGTTATCAGCATCAGGTACTATCATTCTACCATGATAACATGCTACCTGATCATCTGAATCATAGAAACCTTCTCGTTTCTCACTACCATACTCTGATCTAATCTGCTGAACTACAACATCAGATTGCTGTGCCTCCTTAATCTGTTGTCTCAGAGTAGGTTTAATGTGCATCTCAGCTAACAACCCGACTAACAACGATACTTTAAGCTGTATGTTGTTTTGCCTCAAAGAAATAAGCATATCTCTCTTAGAGCACACTAAGGAGTTCAACTGTGTTTTATCTAGAGCTGGTGTTGCTGATTTTCTACTTAATGCATCAGCAACCACATTGGCTTTCCCTGGATGATAATCAATTGTACAATCATAGTCCTTGATTAATTCCATCCAGCGGCGTTGCCTCATGTTAAGCTCATGCTGAGAAAAGATATACTTTAGGTTCTTGTGGTATGTGAAAATCTGAAATGTTTCTCCATAGAGGTAATGTCTCCAGATCTTCAAGGCATGAACTACAACAGCTAGTTCTAGATCATGTGTTGGATAATTCTCCTCGTGTTTCTTAAGCTGTCGGGAAGCAAAAGAAATCACTTGCTTATCTTGCATTAACACACATCCTAGTCCATTCTTAGAGGCGTCACAGAAAACTATATACCCTTTCCCTTGTTCAGGTAACACCAATACATGTGCACTAGTCAACCTTTCCTTCAACATCTGGAACGATTGTTGACACTTGTCATTCCACACAAAAGGAACATCCTTTCTGGTTAACTTGGTTAAGGGTAAGGCTATGGAACTGAAGTTCTTAATGAACCTCCAATAATAGCCTGCCAACCCTAAGAAACTACGAATCTCCGTTGGTGTCTTCGGTTGCTCCCACTGTAGAACAGATTCTACCTTTTTAGGGTCAACACGAATACCTGAAGCAGATATTACGTGTCCAAGGAAAGAAACTTCTGGTAGCCAGAACTCACATTTGCTAAACTTAGCATATAACTTATTCTTTCTTAGCAAAGTCAGAGCCTGACGAAGATGGTGCTCATGCTGCTGAGCATCTCTACTGTAGATCAGGATGTCATCTATAAAGACGACTACACATTGATCAAGAAAAGGTCGGAAGATTCTATTCATGAGTTCCATAAATGCAGCTGGTGCATTAGTTAGTCCAAATGACATAACTGTGAACTCATAGTGACCATACCTTGTCCTGAAGGCAGACTTAGGTATGTCACCCTCCTTAATACGTAATTGATGGTATCCCAACCTCAAATCTATCTTTGAGAAGATGGTTGCACCATGCAACTGGTCAAACAAATCATCAATCCTTGGCAGAGGATACTTATTCTTTATAGTCACTTTATTAAGTTGTCTGTAATCAATGCATAACTGCATTGACCCATCCTTCTTCTTAACAAAGAGGACCGGAGCACCCCAGGGTGAAGTACTTGGTCGGATAAAACCCTTCTCAAGCAACTCTTGTAGTTGTTTCTTGAGTTCTGCCATCTCAGCAGGCGCCATTCTATATGGTGTTTGTGCTATTGGTTGTGTGCCCGGGATTAGATTAATCTCAAAATCAATTCTCGGGGTGGAGTTACACTTGGAAGTTCTTCAGGAAATACATCTTGAAATTCCATGACTACATGAACTTCAGCAGGATTAGGACTCTCCATGGTGGTATCTACCACATGGGCCAAGAATGCATAACATCCTTGCCTCATCATCTTCTCAGCTACCATGGCTGACACAAGATAGGCTGGAAGGATCTTTCTGTCTCCTTGAAAGATCCATGTGTCACTGTTATCTGTAAACACAGCTTGCTTGGACTCACAATCCAAGACAACCTTGTACCTTTCTAAGGTGTCCATCCCAAGAATTATATCGAACCCATGCATCTCAAGTGGTATAAGATCCACTTGGATGTAATGTTCAGAAAAGGAAAGAATACAGGGAGAACATACTTCCCACAACATAGCAGATCCCATTAAAGGAATTTCTAATAACAGACTATCTGCTCTATGACTTGTAGTCATGTTGCAGTCAAGAATCACTCTCCGAGTGATAAAGGAATGAGTAGCTCCTGGATCAATTAAAACAGATACGATGCAGGATGTAGACATATCAGAATAAAATAGTTTCATCTGACCTGTCACAACCCGAGGGTTGATCACTGCATCAGGTGGATTCATCGCATAAAATCTCGCCGTTGCCTGTGGTTGATTTGGTGCTCGATGACTAGATGCTGATGATCCAGCTTGGGACGCTTGTCCACGTCCTCTAGCTCCACTTGGAAACTGCCTCCTTTGAGAACCTTGTTGACTCTGCCTTTGAGGTTGAGTCACACTCACCTCTCGGGCTCTACAATCCTTCATCATATGTCCCACCTTTCCACATATAAAACAACTTCTGATCCCCTGCTGTGGTCTGGATGGTCCTGTAACTGATACAGATGCTGAGCTGTGAGCTCTTTCTGGTGGTAAACTTTGTCCTCTACCCCTATTTGACGTCCACTGCGTCTGGGTATTGAATCTAGGTGGTGCCATTGGTGCAGAAAACCTCGATTTCTTGAATCCTTTGGATGAAGATCCTCGGAACTGGGGGTACATCTTCTTGTTCTGGGTCTGTCTCTTCTCCGTCACATACCTCTCTATCCTTCTAACAGACTCTACAAAAGTAGCAAATCTTTCCATGTTCTCCAGAGCAGACACAGGGGTGGTCAACTCAGCATTTAATCCTTTCTCAAAACGTCTGATCCTTTCTTCATTAGTGGTTGCCATATGCGGACAGAACCGCAAAAGCTCCATGAACTTAGCCTCATACTCGCTAATGATCATTGGTCCTTGTCTTAATCTTTCAAACTGAGAGATTTTCTCATCCAGAAAGGTCTTAGGAAAGTATCTATTGACAAATTCTTGTCAAAATACTTCCCATGCAATCTCCACACCTGGCCTTTTTCCCTCCTCTATGGTCCACCAGTGACCAGCACTCCCCTTAAGAAGGTACACAGCATGCCTGACCTTCTCAGCTTCTGGGATGTTAAGGATTCTAAAGGCCTTCTCTAGCTCAGTTAGCCACATGTCAGCATCTGCTAGGTCAGCTGTCCCAACATATTCTGTGGCTCCAACTCGGCGAAGTCGTTCAAACGTCTTGCCGACTCCTTGTCCTTCTTGATGAGTAGGTGCCCTGGGTGCAGGCATGGGCATCCTATCAGTCATATGTGTCATGGCAGTCATGAACTGCCCAAACATAGCTTGGAAGGCTGGATTCCCCATGTCAGCTGGGTTGAACTGGGGTGGTTCAGGAACATGCTCCTCCCTATGATGGTCACTTGCACCTCCTCCGTGTGCAGCGACACTACTTTCAGCAACATGTTCCTCGTGTGATCCAGACATCTTTAGTTTTCTATTCTCCTCCTATATGAGCAGAAGACACTATTCAGATATACTGGAAGACACTAGAACAGACTCAACAACCCTAGTCCTATGTCTCTGTAGACTCAGTGAACCTAGAGCTCTGATACCACTAAATTGTCGCGACCCATCGCGGAAAATGAGGTCAACGAATGCGGAAGCAAATTATTAGCAACGGAATTACTGAAAATCACTAAAAATTAAAACTTTTTGCAAGAAGATCCACAAACTGTGAAACTTTGACATAAAGAACCAAAGTAAGTTATTTACAAACTGATTCATCATTACATCTCTGTATCATTTCATCTCGATAGTCATAACATTGTCAGCCCTATTAAACTATACATGAGCAGGATACAAAAATCTCGAGGCTTCAAGCCAAAATCTCAGATCAACATCAAACACTCTACTGACTCCTAGGACCTGAGAGTACAGAGACGACACATAGGACTCTCTATTTATAGAACTTCACAGACAGTGACTCCACCTGAGGATCACTGCTGTCCTTGTTGTTGTTGCTGCTCTGAGACAATTATAAAAATTGTCCCAGCGAGAGATATAACTCTCCGCCAGAAACATTGTTATTGCAAATAATAGAATAACACTGAGCAGTAGAAATATAAACATTTATCAGTAGGTAATTCATTAGATAAACTAAATAGAGCAGCATTCTCTATGCAATCATTTCAGTTGTAAACTGAATAAGTAGCAAGTTATCCATTTAGTAAGAAATATAAAGATAATGTAAATCATTTATCCAACTAGAACATGTTAATCAATGTATTCTCAACCATTGATTCTCGTAGTTCAACCCTAAGTAAATATGCTACATGGCTGATTACATATTACAAACATACTTATGCCCTGAGGAGATGAGATATACCGCTCATACTCCAACCGACCACTGCGAAGTCGAAATCGGTACCATACATAGGTCATCAGAAGAGCCGAATTTCTATGACCTCATCCTCCTCAGTTAGTGTGAGGAAGAACATGCAGGACATCTCGTGTCTCTGCTGTAATAGCTTTCCAGGGTATTCTGGCAACTTCACTATTAGAGTTACAGTGGCATTCTGTACTCTCTTCGCCATCGAGGGATTTCTTGTTTATCTCTCATCGATGCGACATTAACAACATCATCGGGAGATTAGTGATACATCATCCGGCATATACATATAATGAAGAATTGAGATATTTAGTGTTTATCTCACATCAATTTCTTCATTAGGGCGTAAGGATATTCGCGCCCATAACCCCCACATACTCAAAAGTATGCTCTCCAGGAGTTCCCTTAGGAAAACCTGTTTCACCATCACCTAACTACTGACGATGATGGATCTATGGTCAGGGCTCTACATGATATCATTTCACTTGATTATTTAAGTACATTACAGCATTCTTTTAGCATCAGGCATGTTGTCAATCATATAACATTATAACATTTGCCATAAAGAATGAGTACTATTTCTATCAAGTTTATTTCACAGCTTTGCTAACATTGGGATCTCAATCCCTTATCATCTCATCATCATGATTCAAGAATATGGGTGTTCAAACCCTTAAATCATCAAGACACATGTTACCACTTTAACAGGTAACTTAATGCCATCAATCATCTAACAGTGTAAACATGATAAATGTAATGCATGTATTTCACATGGCTCTTAAAGCCTATCAATCTCTTCTGTTACCTTTCACTAGGCAACATAGCATATCATTGCTTATAGAACTTATAAAGTGTTTTCAATACACAAGGCATCATAACTCATACCTGGCTATGTTCAATATCTCATGAAACCTGCATGATTAGTACAGACGATAACAACACATCAATTTCATATCAGTACAATGCAAAATAATGATAACATCACTATTCAAGGATTACCCCACTATGCCCTTTCTAGGGTTAGGGTTTCCTTTTTAATTCAATTAGGGTAACCATTCCCTTATCTCAATTAGGGTTAATAATTTATCACTTCATTATCCAATCTTGAAGCTTTACATTATAAAGAATAACCCAAAATTAGGGTTTCTCTCGTAGTTTTACCTTATTTGGAATTAGGGTGTACTATACATTCAATTTCAAATCAAGAATAGTGTACCACGGCCGTTCTGCCAAAAACAGCCATGCAAAAGGGGAATCACCACGGCCGTGCTACCTTGCACGGTCGTGCAAGAGGTATCCACCACGGCCGTGCTGCCTAGCACGGTCGTGCTACAGCAGATCCCAATTATTTTACATTTGTGAATTTAATACCCCAAACCAATTAGGGTTTAATGTTAACCCTAAGTGGAGATGATCAACAAGTACCTTTAATTTAAAGCTTGCCATGTCATCATTATGAATTAGGTTTATATCATCATCATATAATAGAACTTCATCTATCAATGCCCTCTAATAGGGTTATGATTCATTAACCTTCATAACTAGGGTTTCATGATCTCACTATTAAGAATCATGCCCTGACTAGACATTCATACATGAAGAACATCTTCTCTCTCATCTTCTATAAGATGAAGTTACTTCAACCTTGATTAATCTAAGTCAACTCAATCTTGAAAGAAGAATTGACATCATAGGATATGTCATTATATCAAGATCATTAAGAACTCAATCTCCCTTGGATTACATCATGTGATTGATTACATAAACCACTGACCTTCATCCAATTTGAGAGTTCATACTCTTTGGTTGATTATCTTCCAAGTGATCTTGGAATAGGTGAAACCATTTAGTAGAATAGAAATTGAAACCACTTAACAAAATTGAACTTCTGAAACTGTTTAAGCCTCAACTAATTTGGGATCATTTGGTCCCAAACGGTCTTGAGACCGTTTGGACTCAAACGGTCTTGAGACCGTTTGGTCCAAACCACCTCAAAACCGAAAGGACCAAATATGGTTTCCATCAATCACATTGAATTAGGGTTTTCAATGTTGAACCCTTCAATCGATCTTGCACATGTTAGACACTAATAAATTGAGTTAATTAGATCAACCCTCAACTGATTTGACACTCAATTGACCCTCAATTGATCCTCAATTAGGGTTGGAATCAATTGAATTAGGGTTTAGAATCAATGAACCTTCAATATTCATCAATGTGTGACTAGTTACTTCATAACTATTGAACCACCATTCAAATGGGGTATGACCTGACCTCAAACGGTCTTGAAGTCGTTTGGATGACCTCCAAACGGTCTTGAGACCGTTTGCCCATCATATCACTCAAAACCAAGCAATCCAATTAGGGTTTGGTTCATTGAAGTGCTCACCAAATCAGCAATTTATTGCAGATCAACTTGATATCTTTAGACCTTCAACCACTGAACTATACCCAACCCTAGACCTCCAAACGGTCTTGGGTGACCACCAAACGGTATTGAGACCGTTTGTATAAGCTCCAAACGGTCTTAAGCCCGTTTGCCCATCATATCACTCAAAACCAAGCAATCCAATTAGGGTTTGGTTCATTGAAGTGCTCACCAAATCAGCAATTTATTGCAGATCAACTTGATATATTTAGACCTTCAACCACTGAATTATACCCAACCCTAGACCTAAAAACGGTCTTGGGTGACCACCAAACGGTCTTGAGACCGTTTGCCCCATCCAACCTTTGGACTTTAGTGAAAAATCATCATGGATTGGTCTATCAAGTTGATCAACAAATCAGCACTACCTTGCAATATGATTAGTACCTTTGGACCTTCAATTGGTCAACTATACTTGAACCCAGACCTCAAAACGGTCTTGGGGTGATCCCCAAACGGTCTTGAGACCGTTTGGGCTAATCAACCCAAAATCTCAACTTAACTCATTGGAATTTCAGCACTGTTTTCAATTAGGGTTTGCCTAATTGATTAGGCTTCAACTCACGATTCCTTGGGAGTTAACCCATAAAATTTGGTGATTCATTAGCCAACATAATAGGGATCAATAATCCCAAACGGTCAACGTTTGGTCAACGCACTCAAACGGTTTTGAGACCGTTTTCCCAAAGAGGTCAAGTTAATCAGGTTGAAAATCAGCACTTAATTCAGTTCGATTTGCCTAATTGATTGGCCTTCAACCTATGATTCCTTTGGCGTTAACCCCTCAAATTTGGAGGGTAATTAGCCTACATAATTAGGAACGAGATTCCCAAACGGTCCACGCTTGGTCAACTCTTTCATACGGTTTTGAAACCGTTTGCCACCAAACGGTTTGCAAACCGTTTGGTCACCAAACGGTTTTGGTGAAACCGTTTGGTCCCAACCAATGAGATCATTTGCTCCCAAGATATTTGGTGAGGTGCTTTCTTATGATGATTTCATCATCATATTCCTTCGTGCACCCAAGAACAGCAACCGTTCTTGATGGAATTTGCAGCAAAGAAGCAAAAGTTTATCAAATTGAAGAAATCAATCAACAAAGCATAGAAGATTGATGCAATAGCAATGTTTGAGGGTTTAAGTTATAAAACCCGCCTCAAATTTGATCTCCAAGCTCCAAGCTCCGTGGCTTTAATGGTGGATGGAGCTCCAGCAACAATCCAAGGTTCGTTCTTGAGCTTTTGGATGAAATGGATGGCTAGAAATGGAAATCGAGTGAAGAAAACCTAGAATCAAGCATTGATTTAGGGTTTTCACCATGAATCCAAGGTAGAAGATGACCAAACCTTACCTACAGGTGGTGTTCGTCCTTCTCCTGCTCCTGAGATCTCCTTAGGTCGGCCAAAGCAAAAGGAATAAGGAAAAGACTAAGGGAAACGTTCCTTATGTGTTATTGAAATAAGGTATATATATAAAGAATATGTATATGGGTCTTTAATGAAAGAGAAAATGAAATCATTTTCCTTGAATAAATTCCATACTAATTTCCCCCTAATCCTCCTCCATTACTTGATCACGAAACCACCTTCAAACTTTCGTAAAAGCTCTTCATTATCCAAGAATTAATGGAAAAGAAATTAAGCACCTTAATCCATTATAATAATAATATATATTTTTGAGTGTAAATTCTTTTCCTTATAATAAGGTGAGTGGAATTTCACCTACTTAGGATATTTTCGTTCCTTATCTTGGCAAAGGAACGTCCATCCTTATTCAAAATCAACCCAAAACATTTTGGTTGAAAGCCCTTCAATTATTTTTATTCATTTTTGCCCTAAATTGAATTAGGGTTTCAATTAGGATTAAATCTTGATTATTTTAATGTCAAGATTCTCTCTCCTCCAAGATAATTCAAATGAGGTGCCCATCTAATTTTATTTGCTCTACTTGATGCCAAAGCTTATTAGGGACCTTATTGAAGTGGTAATTTGCATATTGAACCCTAGGTTTTGGGTAAATTGCATTTTACACCAAAACTAGGTTTTCATGTACAAACTTTGCTTTATCAGCACTTTCTTGGTATTCAGGCTATCACAAGCCATACCTCTGCATCATCTTCATTCTTATGATGCATCAATACATGAGGAACTATTATCATACACAATTTGCAATCTAACCCCTCAACTTGGGTAATTTGCACTTTAGTCCAAAATTAACAAAACAATGTTTCAACATTATTAAAAAAGGACTGAAATTGAAATATAAGTTCCTCAAGAGCCTTAATTACATTTCAAAAGTTAACCACAAGCATCAAATCACATATTTAAGCAAAACACCTAGGGTTAGTTCATAACCCAGGTCAGGGATGTTACAGTAAACATTATGATGATGACTCCAAATATGTAAACTATTAACCCGATTAATATTAGTGTATAAAATATGAAATTATCTAATATAACTATGGCATGTTAATATACTATATAATAACAATATCTTGTTGTATTAATATATATAAAACATTTTCATTTTTCTTACATAAACAATATGATGTTTATAGAACCGCTTACCTGCATACCCATACCACATACCCAATATTATTGTGGGTATGGGTCTAAGTTTTGTATTATGCGGGTCTAGAACAGGAACTGGACCCGTGAAATTAGATGGGTATGGGTATGGCCAGACCCACACTGTACCCACACCATTTACACCCCTAATCTTGATTATATGTCATTGATGGGATTCGACTGTTATGTCTCTGTAGTGTCTCTCGTACTTACTAAGAGGTGGAGGTGAGACCGTCGATTTTGGCTCTTACATAGATCTTATTTGGCATTGATTTTGACTTAATAGTGGTCAGCTGGATTTGGGTGGTATGAATCAAATCCTCATGGCTTAATAAAAGACGTAATGCAGCCATGTAGTATATATGCTTAGGGCTAAACACGATTCACATTGGTTGTTGCCCTTGCCTTGTTTCTTGTACTTCTCATTTGTATTATAATGTGGTAAGAGAAATCAACTGTTATAAATGCTCTTCATATTACTTCTAAATACATAACACATTTTACTTATTCATTGTAGTTGTATAACCTGCTTAACATGTGTAGTCAGTTTTAGTTATTCATTTAGTTGAATCTGCTCATCTTGTTAATAATGTTATTTTCCTGCTTAAGTATAATATGTGTTTACTATAGTTTTTGGAGGAGAGTCATATCTCTCACTGGGACATGGGTCTCACCCTTGTGGTTTGCCAATTCTATTTAAGTGGTTGTGCACGACATGATAGAGATTGTGTTGTTGAGGAAGAAGAGCAAGGAGATAAATGAACATAGTAGGTTGGATATGCTGCTAGTGTTTTGTAGTAGAATACTGTGTGTCGTCCCTATACTCTCAGATCCTAGAAGGGGTGTTTTGTAGATCTTATATCAACATGTGTTTTTGGTTGTATGCCTACAATTGTATATAATAGGCTTGTTCATATAAACATGTTACCTTCTATAATAGGTGTGTGGCAGTTGGCCACTATAAAGATGTACATACATGTCCTGATGTGTGATACTGTATAGTTTGAGGATTGTGATGCAATATGTTTTCGCTCATGATGGTTAATAAGACCAGTTTTAATTTACTTTGTCTTGTGGTAATGTGCTTGTTTAGATGTTAACCGCGCTTTGGTTTTGAGTGATCTCGCTTGCGTGGCATCGACGTTCCACATAAATCTTGACTATTTTTTAGTTTTTCAACACAAACAGTCCATCAATTCCCTTCGAACCTATTGACTTGTAGTGGTTTAAAGTTTTTCCAATGGATCTTATCTTCAGTAGGCTCATCCAATAAAACTCCTCCTTGTTCCTCTATGAGTTGAGTGAAAGTTTGTGAGAAGTTGTGAGTGCATTGGATGTTGATATGTTGGGCATTATTAATAGGTTTTTGAAATGATAATATAACTGTAGCATGGATTTCAATCTCATCAATGATCTAATTGCCCAAATTTTCTTTTAGGATGGTGGGTGTATTGCATCGTCTTCTTTGTTTCACATATGCATTGTAAAATTTTGTATTGTTAGCGCAATTGGTGAGCCACTTAATATGGATCTTCTGCTTCCTAGTTTATTCATCTCTCTTTGGAATTTTATCTATCTCAGCTTTCATTTGCATGCGCATGTTATTAGTTGTATCATCATACCTCTTAGCTAGATTGGTCCGAAGCAAATTCCATTTTTTGAGAACTCTTTTCTTGCATCTCCCTATCTATTTGGTACACTTTGAGTTCCATTCCAATATTTCTTTTTTATCCACATTCAAGATTTTGTTGAAATCGAGGTTGACATTCCACTCCTGATTAAGCATTTGTTCGAAGCCAGGATCTTTTAACCAAGAACCTTTCAAATTAAGCCTTCTCTTTACATGCATTTCGATGGTATAACGAACCAGAATAGGCTAGTGATATGAGTAGATCCTAGGGAGATGTTTGACTACAAAATGTGAGTGTGTGTGGATGAGCCTGGTATTATCTACTACACAGTCCAATCATTTTTGAAGTTTCCCATGCTTATAAGTATGCATCATGTGTGTGAACCCAAGTCAGATAGCCCAACCTCCAACAAAGAATTCTTGAAAGCTATTACTTTTGTGAAGTTATAGTGAATGATGCCATGCTTCTTAATGTGATTCAGAGTAGTGTTAAAATCACCTACTACTATTTAAGGTTTTTCAAAATTTTCTTCTCATGAAAATTAAGTGCTTCCAGAATAACTTTCTAACTAATATGTGTGGATCTGTGTATACGAAGGTGATGATAGCATAGTTATTCACCAAATAAGTAACGAATTGACTATGACTATTAATTCACATTGCTTCCTTCAAGACTCCATCAGACTAAAATACCATCAGAAGCCCCTAGCTTCCACGCTATGGGACTTAGAAAAACCCTAACTATTTATAGAATCCATGGCATTGGTTCAACTGATTCTAAGCTCCAACATTGTAGTTATATTTGGTTTATTGGTTGAAATAAGATCTCTAACGAAAAGGCATGTATCAAGGTTTTTTATCTCTTGGGTATTCCTACAAATTATATCTAACATGAAAACTATAAGAAAAAATATGGATAGGGAAAAGACCTCTTCTTCAAAACCCATGATGGGGTCTTGATTCTTGTCTACAATCTTATCGTGTTCCTACTTAGCCATAGACTCTTCCATCATTGTTCATATGGAAATTTGACTCTGGTGATCTTCATCTTTGAGCTCGTTCCTTTGATATTCATGTTACAAGGAACTGTTGTAGGCTCTATGGGAGGTATATTATTCATTATATCACCAATGACCTCAGACATAACATTGGATTCACTCACATGGATACCTTCATTGGCTTCAATAACAATAATGGTACAACATTTTCCTTTTCATTTTTTATTAGTGTATGCCATCATTATCTCCATAGAATGTCTTTATCTCAAGCTTTTTCAATGACAACATCAATATCCTCTACTAGTATCACCTCTTCAATCTCAAAGCTAGGGTTTAGAATGGTATGTTCATTGGTTGGCTCCTCATGTTGCTTAGATGACCCTAATGCACGAGACTCCAATATTCTTTATTTTTCCAAGACCTTCCTTTTGTTGTTAGTTGTTTCTATAATAGTTTTTTTATTCTTCCAACTTTCTTTAGGGTAAAACATCTTTTCCATATTTGACTTAGCACCCAGAGTAAAATATTGAACTTGTTGCTATGTTTTTTCACTTCTGCACTAGAAAGCGTATTTTGTGATTGGGGGATATCTAGTGGTATCTCACATTGTTGCCTTAGCCTTCTTTTATGTGGATTCATTCTTTTTAATTGTTCAGGAATTTTCAAATAGAGTCTTTCTCCCATCATTCTCTAGTTTCCGCCTCAACAACATTGGTAGGTTTGTCATTTGTGGTCTCCTTTTCCAATAAAAACTTAGGTTAACGACCTAGTTTACCATAGATGGAATAGATGTACAATAAAACCTCATAGTCCACCCAATTCTCAATATCATTTATAAGATAGTATACACTAAGTTCTTGTATGTATCTAATTGGACAATAAGCTAAGAAAACTTACTCCTAGTTCTTGTCATGGTGTGTGAGTCAAATTTAACCAAACACCCTAGTGCCATACCAATACACTCAAACATTGTAGGAACATGTATGTGTAATGGTAGATCAATAATTCTAACCAATGTTATTGATGACTAGGTAAATCCTGAGATGACATCGAAGTGGGATACCGGTCCTAGATGACAAGGTAACATCTGAAGAGCTTCAACATACCTCCTATACATGTGACATCGTAGTCTCTTTTGCATGAAAATTGTATAACATAGTGTCTAAGATCCACTTCATACATATTAAAATGCCCTATCAGGCTCCACAAAGCCTTCAGACAATCTCTCATAGTCCTGTAACCATCATTAGTGCCAAAGATTTTGGAAACCACCATAAACTGGCATGGTCTTTCTAGACTCTCTTTAGTGTCTAGATCTATAACCAGTGAATGATGGCCTTCATCCACTCCTAAAGTGATGTCCATTATAAGATAGTTGCATTCCTAGAATGTTATACATATGCTTTATCTCTTGTTAGAAAATTGGTCTCGAGATTCTCCACTCTTTTTAGGTTCCTAACATCCATCTTACCATTTCGGGTGTGAGGGTCCATCTTCATATGGACAACTATAGTTGAAATTGGGTGTCTAGACTTTTGGGGTGTATCTATAGTTATCCTTATACACTCAAGTCTAGGTAGGGTGTTTTATATGATGATGTATTTATGACTCAATTCTTGTCTTGTATTCCCTATACATATTTTCATGTTATAAACATAAACAAGTGTAATTTTGTTTGTATAAATGTGTCATAACCTTGGTCACCTATGATTGATGTTGTATACTCACATGTATATGAATGGATATATGGATTTTATTGTGATCTGCATGTAGATAATGTAACAAAATTTATTTACAGATTTCCTTCTATTCTTAGCTTATGATGTTAAGTAGGATTGTTCAATGTTCAGTTTTCAAGTTTTCCAGCATCAGTGTGGTCCCAATGGTATGTCGTAATGTTTTGGAACAATATTATTTCCAAGTACTATGGATTGCATGTATATTCAATTTTTTTTCAAGCTACCCATCTGCTAAAATATTTTAGAATGTTAACGCATATTGTGAACTCATTTAATAACATAAATTTGATGTAAGAATTTATGTCATTAGATATTTAAAGACTATGTTATGATAAGAGTGTGTCTTAAGACTAGAGGATGTATCCTTGAAGAAAAATTATGATAAATACTAGCAACGAGGAAAAGGATGATAGGAAATAAGGTCATATAATGAACATTTTTGTATAAATTATATACTATTTACCATCATTTTCCATGCTTCTTTATATTTGATGGATATATAATATCTGTAATTTACTATATTTCCTAAGCATCCTCCTCCAAACCTCTTACTCACTAGATGAGCCCCATGAGCTTATAATTTTATCATTATCTTTTGTTCCCTATATACAATTCATGATTAGTTACAATGACATGCTATTGTAGATCCTTATAGTTGTATGCTAAGGGGTTGTGATACTAACAAATAGAATATGAAATTTGATATTACATTTATCATTCAACCTATGCGACATATCTAAGGTATATAGTCACCTATAAAGTAGATTATATTCCTAATTTGGTTGTAGATCATATAATTACTACCCTTTGGGGCACCTATAATTCATATGTTGTTTTATCATTTGTATCCTTATTAAAAATATATCTATTTCATTGAAAATTAATTTATATGCTAACTCTCTTATCAAGACTAATGAAACCACAAACTATGAATGTAAATAGCAATTTGTGTTCACTCTAGGTCTAATGGAACTGTATGCTTACCTTATCAAAGACAAACTAAAAACACTTACTAATGCAAGCTCCTTCTCAAATAAATATTTGTGAAGTTTGGGAGAGGTATTATAGACTACAAATGATATTTCCACAAATGATCATCACCACCAACACACGAACATCTGTACCCAAAGTTAAAGTGCAAAAGGGTATCGAAAGAATGTTCAAGTTATATTTAAAACACTGTAGATACATGCGCCACTAGGAAACTAAAGGAAGAGCTTACAACCATAAAGTTTTATGTCCCTCATTCAATGCATGAACATGTCCTTGAAATGGCAAACATCACAACAAAAGTAAAAACTTTATGAATTAAAAACCATGGATCTTTTATCCAATTTCTCTAAAAAAATTACCTCCTCAATTTGGGTCACTAAGATTCATTACACCACTATTATCAATAAGTGGTCATTAAATGAATTGACTCATAAACTAGTTGATGAGACTAGGACAAATTAACAAGGTATATAGTATCTCATTCCTTTTAAGAAGTTGGATGCATAGTTGGGAACATGATGTAGTCATAATAGGGACATTTCCCAAATATGATAAGGTTAGTCAAAGAAAAAAAAGAGGAGTTGTGCAAGTTCTATAATAAAGCTTGACCATATCGAAATAAAAGCATAAAGATTTGAGAATGGTTTAAGAAGAAAGATAACCCAATGGTTTTCATAAGTCATTCTTCAATAAAAATATTCCATACATTCTTTTGAATACATGTTCAAACAATATTGGTGCTAATGTTCATGTTTCAAATTTATAGATAGAGAATCCTCATGATCCAAATCACAAACCCAAGTAAGAGCCCTCTATTATGGTAAATAGATCCAAATATCAAGCGCATGTTTGAATCTTTCATCTCATTTTAGTTGTTTTCATTAATTATATTTATGTCAAACTCTTTATGTTAAATCAGTGGATTGACAGACTATGAATTACCTAGGATGGTCTCCCTCTCTAGGAATGCTTTTTTCCATGTCTATAACTAAGCTCTAGGGCCAATGGCAAGCCGATAGGGGGAACCCTAGTCAGCCTCTGCTCACCTCTTTGTAAGGACCGTGACCTAATTTTTGGAGTAACCATGTTTGTTTTGGATTAATTATGTGCTTAGAACCTTGCTCTAATCTTTTAAGATGTGATTAGGGATTGTAGAGAGATTAAGTCTCCAGTTGAGCTTGTTTGGTTGATTTTTTGCTTTCTATGTTAGTTTTAGTGCAAATTACAAATTACCCAATAGAGAGGGTTGATGTGCAATTTGCCACATCTAGAGTGTTCCTTCTCTCTCATGGCTTCTTGAGGGAAAGTGTGGTGCTTTGGGGTGCCTTGTTTGGCTCTTGGTTGGGTAGTCTCACCCTTAGTGGAGATTAGGGTTTTGTAGGGTTTGGATGCCTTAGCCTTGTGACCTTGTTTTTTTGCCTTGACCTAGGTCGCGACCCAGAACCATTGTGGAGTGTCGTAGTCGTGGAACTTCCCCCTTGGTGTGGTGGTCATGACCAGGGTTGTTTTAGGTCGAGGTGGAGGTAGGGGAGGTGTGTCTCAACCTAGGTTTTTGGGGCGGTCTTGGTGTCGCGACCTTGGGACCCTAGGTGTGTCGCGGTCACGACATAGGGTTGTTTACTTGTATGATCGAGATCCTACCTAGGGAGTATCACCATCTCTTAAATGCTGACCTTATGTGGTTTCATGTGGTTGCATGTTGGCCCTTTTAGTGTACAAGTGTTCCTTTGGAGCTCTATCTTGTTGGCACCTCATCATTTGGATTACCCCCTCCTTCTTTGCTATATGAACCCTATTATCCCCATGCAAGTGGTTCTTTTCAGTCATCTTCTTCCTTCCTTCTCTTGTGATCACCCTTAGAGTTTGGTGGAGAAAGAAGGTGTGTTATTGATGACTTGGAGGTGGCTCATCTCTTACATGCGGTGATAGTAGTGATCCTTGGCTATCTCTAGCTCTGGTGAGTTCTTTATCTTCTTTCTTTGGTATTCCTTCAGATTTCCTAACCTATATTCTTCCTTTTTCTCAGCCTTGGGACATGTGTTGCCAAGGTAACACTCTTGTGTGTGAGTGAGGGAGTTTATTTTCTCTTTTCTCCCTTCTTTCTTTGGTTCAATGTTGAGGTTTTGCTCTCTCCTCTTGAGATATCCTTTGACCTTGGTGTTTCTCTCTTCTTGAGGTGATTTTGTGGCTGAGAGTGGAGCTTTTGGTGGAGATTCTTCCACCATTGGATCATGTGCCTGGAAGCTCTTGATCTTGGAGCTTGGAGATTTGATGGTGATCTTCTTAAGGCGGGTTATATAACACAAAACCTTCTCTATTATTACACTTCTTGATATGCAATGTTGTTGTTTTCTCTCTAAGATGTTCCTCTATCATGTTAGCGTATGAAGCATAACCATAGAATTCATTGGGAAGAGTTATCAAGCTTGGTTTGGGAGCAACTCGAAACCCTAACCTTCTTGTATTAGCTTTAGGCAGGGATGATGATATGGAGTCTCTTTCCCCACGTTTGACTCTTGATCTAGCTCCCATGCTTGGTGTTTAAACACCTAGAAGTAAGTAAATGGCCAGTTTTAGTTTTGGTCATCTTGGCTTTGGTTTCTCTTCCTTCAGTCATGCTTTTCTTGGATCCTTACCTTAGGGCTTGTGGAGATTGGTTTGTTTGAGTCTCCTTCCCTAGTGAGCATGGTTCTTGCCTATTTTTGGACTTGTTTTAGTGACCTAGGTGTTTACCCCTTGGCATAGTCACAACCTAGGAGGTTTGGTGGTCGAGGCATGGGCATGGGCATCACAGTCGCGACATAGACCCTTTGGGATGGCCGTGGCCTAGTTGGCTTTGGTCGAGGTGTCCCTACTTATGGTGGGGTTTGACCTAGTGATGTTGGGTTGAGACCTTGGGAGCCTAGCTGCCTCGAAGCCCCTAGCTTATTGCCTTGGCTTGGTGGAGATAGTCCTTGGAGTGGTGCTCACGACATGCTAGTGATGAGGCATTGTGGTCGTGACATATAGGTGCTTGAGGACCTTGGACGCAACATGATGATTGAAGGGTGGAGTGAAACCCTAATCCTAATGCCACATGTGTGACATGAAGAAGAGTATTATGATAGGGTGTGAGAGTGAAGGTCAAGGTACTATGGTGTATGTTGCGGTCACGACATACTAAGGTGGGTGGCCGTGACCTATGAGCTTAAGAGGTTAACATGCGGTGATAGTATGGGGTTGTGAAACATGTATGAACATCTAACATTAACCATGTATACACATGTGTTATGTTGTTTTATATGATCTCCAATCCTCTCTAATGATGTTTCTTTATTCTGACACACTCCATAATGGTTGAGGGTGGTGGTTCTAGGGTGGTTGATTAACCTCAACCTCATGAACCCTAATAAGAAAAAATGGAAACTCTTAACCCTAAAAGTGAATAAGTCTTGCTTATACCTTTACCATGGTTGGCTATGATGTTATGTGATTATCACTCTCTTGGTTGTGATCTTCTAACCATGAAGGTATTATGGAATTGATTATCATAGCTAGTGTGTGCTATGTTGGCTATGAGGTGAGATAAAAACTGAATATGCCTTGTGTGGCATGCTGACTATGCATGTGATACAAGAATATAGCAGTTGGGCCTTATGACCTATCAATGATTATTGTTCTAATATAAGACAATGTTTCCTACTGATAAAGTTGAGGGATTGATATCCCATGGCATGTGTCTTTGTTGATGATTCCGTGAATGGCAATAATACAGGCGTCATGTGGTGACAATGTGATAAGTTCACATCCTATGTGTGTGTGGGAAGGATACTATGCCCTTATCTTTGTAGAATTTGTTATGGTTTAATACGTTGTAACTTGATTGATGCTAAAAGATAATTAAATGACCTAAATAATAAAGTGGAACCTAATCATGTAGCTTTTCCCTATGCCATAGATCCATTCTGTGTTAGCATTTGTTGAATGGATAAATGAGTTTAACTCGGAGCGCATATTTTGAATATGTGGGGGTGAGGAAGAATATTCCCTTACGTCCAGGTTTTGTGAGATAGGATTGGCTGCTAGCCATACCCTGGGAGGAGTACGGCTTCGGGCCATAGCTCAGTGATTGTGATACAAGATTGGTTGTGGGCCATACCCTGGCAGGAGTGCGGCTGCGGGCCATAGCTCAATTTCACTAGCGTCGTGACCTATACCAAGGCGATCTAGGTTTGTATAGTTGGACTATATGTCACTGGTAACAGTCTGACTGATGATGTCACTGAGGTCGTGGACTCTGACTCTTCCACTAGACCTTGTATGACACTAATTTTGACTTAGTAGTGGTCGGTGGGATTTGGGTGTTATGACTCAAATCCTTGCGGCACAAATAAAATATGTAATCAGCTGTGTATCATACATGTATAGGAGCAAATACAAAACATTGGATGAGTCCTTGCTTGCTTTTTTACAATATAGTTGGTGGGGAATATACACATTCTTCATATTCCTTTTATAATGTTAATATGTTTCATAATCTAGTAGTAAATACTTATTCTATTAGTAATGATTTACTTGCTTACCATGGTCATAAGTTTTACTATATCACTTTAATCACCTAATCTGTGATAATAATAGTAGTTGCGGAGAGTTATATCTCATGTTGAGATCTAGAATCTCACCCATGGGGTTCCCACATCCTTTTAGGTGGACATGCACAAGGAGGCAGAGATAGTGCAGTGGAGGCTGAACATCAGCAAGAAGGATAGTAGCTGACAAGGTTGGAAGTGATGTTGGTGGTTATTTTGTTGTTAGAGTCTTAGAGTCATCCCTGTACACTTAGGTCTTTGGGATGGTTCTTGGATGCATTTGTTGACGTGTTTTGATACATGTTTAGCTTGTGTAATCTTTTACATATGGACATATATGGATATGTATGTATATATGTTCAGGACAGGTTTCCTTGTAATAGGTTGGTGGCATGCATGTGAAGAATCTTATGATGTGAAAGGACTCATATGTAAAGATTTTTGCTGTTTGGATCTGAATGAAAATGGTTTTAATTTCCAATGTTTTCCTACGATCCACTGGTTAGTGGTTGATCATGTTTTGTTTTGAGTAATCTCACTTTGTATAGCGTGGGGTGCCACACTTGGTTGGTATCAGAGCTTTAGGCTTGTTGAGTCTACAGGGACCTAGGATTAGGGTTTGTGTCTGTTCTTGTGTCCTCTAGTATGTCTTATAGTGGTTTTTGCTTATGCAGAAGAAGCAGAAAAGCCTAAAGATGTCTAGAGAATATGAAAAACACGTTGTTGAGAACAGTGTTAGTGCACCAAGTGGTGGTGCAAGGAACCATGTACGGGAAGATCGGGTGCCTGAGGGTCCCTAGTTTGACCCAACCATGATTGAAAACCCTACTATTTAGTCTCTTTTTGGGTAGTTTATGGCTACAATGACGCATATGGCAGATAAGATGCATGCACCTCAGCCTAGGGCACCAGTTCCCAATGCAAAATCTTTAGGGACCAGAAATACCTTTGTGCGGCTTTGCCGTGTTGGGGCGGTGGAGTATTACGAGATAACTGATCCGACGGATGCTAGTCTGTGGCTTACTGAGCTTGAGAAGGCCTTCAAGATCCTCAACATTCTAGAGGCAGATAAGGTTAAGCATACAGTGTACCTTCTGAAAGAGAGTGTTGGCCACCAGTGGGCCATAAAAGAAGAGAAGAGGCCATGAGTCATTGTAGGTTGGGAGGAGTTTCTACGTGACTTTGTTAGTTGATACTTTCCACAAACCTATTTGAACGAGAAGATCAGTCAGTTTGTGTAGATCCGGAAAGGACCCATGACGATCAATGAGTATGAGGCTAAGTTTATGGAGCTTCTTCGGTTCTTTCCTCACATGGATACTATGAAGGATAGGAGGATTCATCATTTTGAGAAGGGGTTGAACATTGAGTTGTCCACCCCGATGGATGCTTTGGAAAATCGAGAAAGGTTTGTCACATTTATGGAGTCTGTCCAGAGGATAGAGCTATCTGTGATAGAGAAATGAGAGACGAGTGCCAGGAAGAGGTATGCATAGTTCTAGGGGCAGTCGTTAGGAGGCTTTAAGAAGATGAGATTTTCTACACTGCCAGTGTCATAAAAGTTCAGTGCTCCGACGTAGTGGTCATTGAGTAAAGGTAGAGGTCGTAGCTTTCCACCTATTGGAGCTCACAACACAACAATAGTATTGGTGATGGGACTGTCTAGGCCGCAGTTTGAGACCTAAGTTTTCTACAAGTGTGGGCAGATAGGACATTTAAAGTGGGAGTGTCCAGTGAGGGATGATGAAGTGACCCAACAATTGAGCCAGAGCTAGTAGGGTTGTCATAGGCAGTAGAACAACAATATAGGAGGATGAGGATGTGGCAAAGCGTCGTAGTTTGGATCATCTGCTCAGGGTAGCAGAAAATGGGGACAACAATAGGCAATGGCTAGATTCTATGCTATGAGTCAACCAGAGGCAGTGGTCAACCTATGAGTAGTGACATGTCAGATGGAGTTATTTCATTCTGATGTGTCTTCTTCTTACTTTGTATCTATTTTGGTTGACCCGGGTGCAACACAATCTCTTCTCATTCATGAAATACTTGACAATTTCCTTTTGCCTTTTAGTTGTAAGAGGGATATCTTGTTGTTAGAAACCCCATTAGTTGGTTATGAAGTTTTGTAGGAGGTGTGTCCTTCCTCTGTTCTCTCCTTTTCAGTGCACAACATTCAAGTGGATCTCATACCACTTGACATGCATGCGTTTGATGTAATCCTTGGAATGGACACCTTGGAGGAGTATAGAGTGGTCTTGGATTGTAGTTCCAAGCAGGTGACATTTATAGATGGTGGAAAGATGTGGATCTTCCAAGGAGACAAGAAGATTCTTTCGACATGTCTAGTATCGGTGATGGTTGTAGGGAAGTTGTTGAGATAAGGTGGTGAGGTGTTCTTCACACATGTGTTGGATACCACGGTGAGGAGTCATGGTATTTAGGAGGTACCAATTGTTAAAGAGTTTGAGGATGCATTTCTTGAGGAGTTTATGGGTATTCCCCCACCCTGAGAGATTGAATTTGGAATCAATCTGGTTCTCAAAACGCAAGCAATAGCTCAGACACCATATAGAATGTCTCTGACAAAGATGGTAGAGTTGAAGAGAGAGTTGCAAGAGCTACTTGACAAAGGTTTCATCAGGCTAAGTACATCATCGTGGGGTTCTCCAGTACTACTTGTAAAGAAGAAGGATCGGTCTATGAGGCTGTGCATAAACTATGGACAATTTAACAAGGTGACGATAAAGAACAAATACCCCTTGCTAAGGATAGATGACCTATTTGATCAGTTATGTGGAGAGATTGTGTTCTTGAAGATAGACCTAAGGCCAGGATATCACCAGGTGATGATCAAGGAAGATGACATACCTAAGTCAACTTTTAGGATGAGGTATGGTCACTATGAGCTCGTGGTTATGCCGTTCGGGCTGAGAAATACACTGGCAATGTTCATAGACTTGATGAACAGAGTGTTCTGGCTATTTCTTGACCGGTTTGTGGTTTCCTTTATAGATAACATACTGATATACAATCGTGACAATCGACAGATTGAACAACATCTTCGTCAGACATTGACCGTATTGAGGCAACATCAACTTTATTCTAAATTCAACAAATGTGAGTTCTAGTTAGAGAAGGTAGCTTTCTTGGGCAATGTTATATTTTCCGAGGGAGTTCTTATGGGCCCTAAGAAGGTTGAGTTAGTGACAGAGTGGGAGCAGCCAAAGACACTGAAGAAGTGCACATTTTTATAGGTTTGGTAGGCTATTACAGGAAATTCATCAAGGACTTCAGTTCTATCGCTTTTCCCCTAACAAAGATGAGGAAGGATGTGTTGTTTGTCTGGTATGATAGATGTCAATGTGCTTTTTAGAAGTTTGAAGGGAAAGTTGACAAGTGCACCAGTTTAGGTGTTATCTAAGCAAGGAAAGGGATACATAGTGTTCTGTGATGCGTCCAGACATGATTTGGGTTGTGTGCTGATGTAGGACAAGCAAGTGGTTTCTTTTGCCTCTAGACAGCTTAAGAAACACGAGGAGAATCACTCGACCCATGATCTAGAGTTGGCTGCCATGGTCCATTCTTTGAAGATCTGGAGACACTACCTTTATGGCAAAAAATGTCAGATATTCACAGATCATAAGAACCTAAAGTACATCATTTCACAATAGGAGCTAAACATGAGGCAAAGACGCTGTATGGAATTGATCAAGGATTACGACTGTACTGTTGATTACCATCCAGGGAAGGTGAATGTTGTGGGAGATGCTTTGAGCAGGAAGTCTTCATCTTCATCTATGGATAGAGCCTAGTTGAGTTCTTTGGTGTGCCACAAGCGAGACATGATGATCTCCTTATGTCAGATGAATGTTAAGATGGAAGTTTCCTTGCTAGTAAGATTGTTAGCACAGTTACAGGTGAAGCCCACACTGAGACAATAGATCAAAGAAGCACATCAGGTCGATACCGTGATATGACAGAATAGATCAGAGTTTGGAAGTAAGAAGCGTGATGGATTCCATGAGTCAGATGATGGGACGGTATGTTACCATGGAAAAATAGTGGTTCCTGATGTTGATGACCTACGGAAGATGGTGTTGGAAGAAGCCCACTCATCCATGTATGCTATGCATCCAAGTATTACCAAGATGTATCAAAATACGAAGGATATGTATTGGTGGCCTATATTGAAGAGGGATGTGGCTGATTTCATGGGGAGAATCATTATGTGTTAGCAGGTTAAAGCAGAACATCAAAAACCTATAGGGATGTTGCACTTGTTGCCTATACCACATTGGATATGGGATCATGTGACTATGGAGTTTGTGGTTGGTCTGGCTAGGACAACCAAGGGTATGATTCCATCTGGGTGATCATTGATAGGTTTACCAAGTCTACACATTTTCTTCATGTAAAGATGATGTACATAGCTGAGAAGCTTGGCCAGATCTATGTTGATGAGATAGTGTGTTTACATGGTGTTCTAGCAACTATCGTGTCTAATAGAGGCCCTCGATTCACAAGTCACTTTTGGGAGTCACTGCACACAACTTTGGGTGCACAATTGAGGTTCAACACTGCCTTTCACCCATAGACAGATGGCCAGTCTAAGAAGACCAATCAAATCTTGGAGAATCTGTTGAGAGCTTGTGCTCTTCAGTTTTTGGGCAGTTAAGACATACATCTCAGTTTGATAGAGTTCTCCTACAACAAAAGTTATTAGAGTAGCATCGACATGGCACCATATGAAGCATTGTATGGGTGACGTTACAGGTCTCCATTGTGTTGGTATGAGACGGGAGAATACCAACTTCTTCTTCCTAAGCTTGTGCAACAAACGATAAAAAAGATCAAAGTGATCCGATGATAATTGAAGGCAGCACATGATAGATAGAAGTCATATGTAGATAACCATCATAGACCCTTATAATTCTAAGTAGGAGATAGAGTGTACCTCAAAGTCTCTCCTAGGAAAGGTGTTCTTAGGTTTGAGAAAAAGGGTAAGTTGGCTCCCAGGTTTATGGGACCTTACCCGGTGGTGGCACATGTTGGGAAGGTGGCCCACAGGCTGACTTGAGTTGTGCATGTTGCATCTAGTATTTCATGTGAGTATGTCAAGGAAGTGCCATCCATGTACAGAGTTGATGTTACAGCCTATGGTGGTGGAGTTTGATGAGGACATGTCCTATGTTGAAGGCCCTATGTTGATCCTTGACAGAAAGTGAAGAACCTATAGAAGAATGACCTAATGCTTGTAAAGGTTCTTTGGAATCACCGTGGTGTTGAGGAAGCCGCATGGGATCTCGAGGAAGAGATGAAGAGGAAGTACCTCTCTCTTTTCTCTTAGGATTTCAAGGGCGAAATCCTTGTTAGGGGTTTATGGCTTGTAAAGACCCTGACTTGAGTTTTGGGGTAACCCTATTTGTTTTGGCTTGATCATGTAGTTGGTACCTTGGTCTAATCTTTTGATATGTGATTAGGGCTTGTGGAGAGGTTAAGTCTCCAATTGAGCTTGTTTGGTTGATGTTTTTGCTTTCTGTGTTAGTTTTTGTGCAAATTGCAAATTACCCAATAGAGAGGTTTGATATGCATTTTGCCACCTCTAGAGTGTTCCTTCTCTCTCATGGCTTCTTGAGGGAGAGTGTGGTGCTTTGGGGCACCTTGTTTGGCTCTTGGTTGAGTAGTATCACCCTTAGTGGAGATTAGGGTTTTGTAGGGTTTGGATGCCTTAGCCTTGTGAACTAGTTGTTTTGCCTTGACCTAGGCCGCGACCCAGAATCATTGTGGGGTGTCATGGTCATGACACTTCCCCCTTGGTGTGGTGGTCATGACCAGGGTTGTCTTGGGTCGAGGTGGAGGTAGGAGAGGTGTGTCTTGACCTGGGCTTTTGGGGTGGTCTTGGTGTCATGACCTTAGGACCCTAGGAGTGTTGTGGTCGTGACATAGGGTCATTTGCTTGGATGGTTTAGATCCTACCTAGGGAGTATCACCATCTCTTGCACACAGACCTTATGTGGTCACATGTGGCTGCATGTTGGCCCTTTTAGTGGGCAAGTGTTCCTTTAAATATCTATCTTGTTGACACCTCATCCTTTGCCTTACCCCATCCTCCTTTGCTATATGAACCATCTTCTCTCCATGCAAGTGGTTCTTTTAAGTCATCTTCTTCCTTCCTTCTCTTGTGCTTGCCCTGGGAGTTTGGTGGAGAAAGAAGGTGTGTTCTTGGCACCTTGGAGATGGATCATCTCTTGCATGTGGTGATAGTAGTGATCCTTGGCTATCTCTAGCTCTGGTGAGTTCTTTATCTTCTTTCTTTGATATTCCTTCAGATCTCCTACCCTATATTCTTCCTTTTTCTTGGCCTTGGGCCATGTCTTGCCAAGGAAACACTCTTGTGTGTGAAAGAGGGAGTTTGTTTTCTCTTTTCTCCCTTCTTTCTTGGGTTTGGTTTTGAGGTTTCTCTCTCTCCTCTTGAGATATCCTTTGACCTTGGTGTTTCTCTCCTCTTGAGGTGCTTTTGTGGCTGAGAGTGGATCTTTCGGTAGAGCTTCTTCTACCCTTGGATTGTGTGCTTGGAAGTTCTTGATCTTTGATCTTGCAACTTTAGTGATGATCTTCTTAAGGCGGGTTATATAACACAAAACCATCTCCATAATTGCACTTCTTGATATGTAGTGTTGTTGTTTTCTCTCTAAGATGTTCCTCTATCATGTTAGAGTATGAAGCTTAACCCAAGAATTTGATGGGAAGAGTTATCGGGCTTGGTTTGGGAGCAACCCGAAACCCTAACCTTCTTGTATTAGTTTTGGGTAGAGATGATGATATGGACTCTCTTTCCCCAAGTTTGACCCTTGATGTATCCCTCATGCTTGGTGTTTGAACACCTAGAAGTAAGTGAGAGGCTAGTTTCAGTTTTGGTCATCTTGGCTTTGGTTTCTCTTCCTTTAATCATGCTTTTCTTGGACCCTTGCCTTAGGGCTTGTGGAGATCAATTTGTTTGAGTCTCCTTCCCTAGTGATCATGGTTCTTGCATAGTTTTGGACTTTTTTTGGTGACCTATGTGTTTACCCCTTAGCATAGTCGCAACCTAGGAGGTTTGATGGTCGAGGCATGGGCATGGGTGTCGCAGTTGCGACATATCCCCTTTGGGATGGCTGTGACCTAGTTGGATTTGGTTGAGGTGTTCGTGCTTATGGTGGTGTTTGACCTAGTGACGTTGGGTTGAGACCTTGGTAGCCTAGCAGCCTCAAAACCCACAGCTTCTTGCATGGGCTTGGTGGAGACAGTCCTTGGAGTGGTGCTTGCAACATGCTGGTGATGAGGTGCCGCAGTCGCGACATAAAGGTGCTTGAGGACCTTGGTCGCGACATGATGGTTGAAGGGTGGAGTGAAACCCTAACCCTATTGTCACAGGCATGACACAAAGAAGAGGGTCACAACATGGTGTGAGAGTGAAGGTCAAGGTACCATGGTGCATGTCGTGGTCATGACATACTAAGGAGGGTGTATGTGACCCATGAGCTTAAGAGGTTAACATGTGGTGATAGTATGTGGTTGTGAAACATGTATGAACATCTAACATTAACCATATATACACATGTGTTATGCTATTTTGTATGATCTCCAATCCTCTCTAATGATGTTGCTTTATTCTGACACACTCCATGATGGTGGAGGGTGGTGGTTCTAGGGTGGTTGATTGACCTCAACCTCGTGAACCCTAATTAGCAAAAGTGGAAACTCTTAACCCTAAAAGTGAATAAGTCTTGCTTATACCTTTACCATGGCTAGCTATGATGTTATGTGATTATCTCTCTCTTGATTGTGATCTTATAACCATGTAGGTGTTATGGAATTGATTATCATAGCTAGTGTGTGCTATGTTATCTATGAGGTGAGACAAGAATTGAATATGCCTTGTGTGGCATGTTGACTATGCAGGTGATACAAGAATATAGAGGTTGGGCCTTATGACCTAACAATGATTATTGTTCTGACATAAGACAATGTTTCCTACTGATAAAGTTTAGGGATTGATATCCCATGGCATGTGGCTTTTTTGATGATTATGTGAACAACAATAATATATGTGTCATGTGGTGACAATGTGATTAGTTCACATCCTATGTGTCCGCGGGAAGGATACTATGCCCTTATCTTTGTAGAATTTGTTATGGTTTATTACATTGTAACTTGATTGATGCTAAAAGATACTTAAATGACCTAACTAATAAAGTGGAACCTAATCATGTAGATTTACCATGTGCCATATATCCATTCAATGTCAGCATTTACTGAATGGTGAAATGAGTTTAACTCAGAGTGCATATTTTTGAATATGCGAGGGTGAGGACTAATATCCCCTTACATCCAAGTTATGTGATACATGATTGACTACGGGCCATGCCCTGGGAGGAGTACAACTTTGGGCTGTATCTCAATGATTGTTATATAGGATTGGATGCGGGCATACCCTGGTAGGAGTGTGGTGTTGGGCCATAGCTCAGTTTCACCAGCGCTGTGACTTGTACCAAGGTGGGCTAGGTTTGCACAGTTGGACTATATGTCACTAGTAGTAGTCTGACTAATGATGTCACTACAGGTTCACTTGTACTGATCGAGGGGGTGAGGTCGTGGATTCTGACTCTTCCACTAGACCTTGTATGTCATCGATTCTGACTTAGTAGTGGTCAGTGGGATTTTGGTGGTATGACTCAAATCCTCGGGGCCTAAATGAAATACATAATCAGCCGTGTAGCATACTTGTATAGGAGCAAATACGAAAACATTGGATGGGGCCTTGCTTGCTTTTGTACAGTATAGTTGGTGGGGAATATATATGTTCTTCATATTCCTTTTATAATGTTAAGAATTTTCATAATCTAGTCGTAATTACTTATTCTCTTAGTAATGATTTACATGCTTACCATGGTTATACCTTTACTGTTTCACTTTAATCGCCTTATATGTGCTAATAATAGTTTTGGTGGAGAGTTATATATCTCACTGAGATTTGAAATCTCACCCCATGGGTTTCCCCCATCCTTTTAGGTGGACTATTATTCGGTATGCTCTAGGCACACCCAAAGTGGTTGACTTTTGGATGGAGGGGAATTTTGTAGGAGCTTTGCATCAATGCATTGATGTTAGTGCTGATAAGGTTCCATCGCCCATTGTTATGGTTGAGATGCATGATGAAAAATAACTTGAGATTTGAGTTTCCTATGATGCTCTGTTGGAACACTGCCCCACATGTAAGGTATTTCTGCACATGTCAGGCAAATGCCCTAGAGCCCGGGAGTTTTTTTCTGAGCCTCTGATTGATTGAGGGAGGTCCAAGAGTGAAAGACTGAGAAGGAGGAGAAAAAATAAAGTGACAAGTATGTTGGGAAGTGGCAACACCGTTTAGGTGATTTGTGACACCACCAAAGCCGTGGTTGTCGGGGCGACCAGAATCAGACAAACTACTGGGAATGAAGTCAAGATTGTGGTAGATCAATCTAACATGCAAAGTATGGATCCCCCAGACATTCTCCCTAATGGGATGGCCCATGAAGAAGGGGAACACTTGGGAAGAATGGGTGATCAATTTTAAATTTTGAAGACTAGGAGTTGGAAGAAGTCGAGGTTACCACTATGAGATGAGCCAATACTAGAAGTACCTAGAGTAGTGAGAAGTGTGGGTGTGGTAGAGGAAGAGGTAGTACCCTTGGAAGGGGGGGACATCTAGTGATTATAAATGAAGCTTCTTGTATATAATATTAGAGGGGCGTCTATCCTAGTTAAACAGAGAACCCTCAAATATATCATAAGGGAGAGTAAAGTTGATTTGGTGATTTTCTTGGAGACCCAGACTAAAAGGAAAATGGATTACCAAATGAAAGGATTATTTCCTAGTGGGTGGTGCTTCCACTAACTTGGAAATGTTTGAGGGTGTAAAATTACTATGGAATGGAATCCAATCATCTGGGATTTCTAGAGAATCCATGAAACTAACCAACTAGTCACAATTAGTTGCATTGATAGTGGTGGTTTCCACTGTGTTACCTCAACCATTTATGGATCCAATTCTGAGATGGATAGATGGAGACTATGGGATGCTATCATCCACATCACACATCAAGAACTTCCCCATCTTGTGATTGGTGATTTCAATCACATTAGGGAAGCTAGAGAGAATAAGGATGTGGTATCCTATCCCAGACTCCGCCCTTGGAAGATTCAATTATGTAGTGGATACAACTCAACTAATGGAACTGAATACAAAGTGTAACATTATGATTTGGCACAATAAAAGGATCCCTATTAGAAGGATATCAAGTAATCTATACTGTGACCTGGTCAATGCAACCTAGTTGGATGTTTACCCTGAGGTTGATGTGAAGTTTGGTACATATCTGAATAGAAACCATGGTTGGATAGAGATGGACTTAATCTCACATCCGGCCCCCAACCGTTCCTTTTTCTTCCTTAACCACTGGATCTCTTTACCTAGTTTTGAGTGATTTGTGAAAGAGGTTTAGGAATAGAACATTAGGGGTAATCCCTTGTTTGTGGTGGTCGACAAGCTGAAAAAGACTAAGGAGGCAATCAAGAAATGGTCTAAGGACTTGGTTAGACTCATAAGAAAATCCCAACTGGAGTTTGAGAGTGCATCCAGAGACTAGAGACTTGATCCCATCTCACCTGAGCTGATGGAAAAAGAAGATTTGGCAAGTAAAAGGGTCACCATGTTGGAGAAGGCAAAAGATGTCAGTTTTTGGCAAAGAAGTAGGTTGAAATGGATCAGGAACAGTGACAAAAACTCCAAAGGGTACCATGTAGCTGTGAAGAGGAATAATATGAAAGACCATATACAAAATATCATTAACCCCAATGGTATGTTGGTCGATGAAGTTTCCAAGATAGGCGATATGGATGTCTCCTATTTTTCAAAGCTATACAATTAGGTTGCCAGGATGGCAGGACCCAATGGGTTCAACTCCAAAATTTTCGACATTTGCTGGCCTATTATTGGATCTGACATATGTAGGAGCTGTTCGATGGTTCCTTGTGGGGGGTCGTATGGTGCACCAAATGAGCCACACGTTCATCAAGCTTATTCCAAAAAACAACATTGTGACTACCATGAATGATTTTTGACCCAATGCCTATTGTTATATCATTTACAAGATTATATACAAGGTCCTTGCATAGAGATTGAAAAGGGTTCTTCTAGAGTTTGTATCCATCAACCAATCAACCTTTATATAGGGTCATGCAATCTCTGACATTGCCTTGTTGGCGGTTGGGTTTATTCTAGTTCCAAGTTAAAAGCAAATCCATGAAGGCCCTACTTTAAGGTTGATATCTCTAAGGCATATGATAAGGTGGATTGGAATGGTTTGTGGTGCACAATGCTATCTATGGGCTTATCAAATGGATTTATTGAGGGGATAAAATAATGTGTTGAGACAACTTCCTTCCCTATTTTGATTAATGGGGTTCTAAAGGGTCTCTTTAAGGCTTCTAATGGTTTGAGACAAGGGGATCCTCTATCCCCTTTCCTCTTCTCCCTGGTCATGGAAAACCTGACCAATCTGATGGTCATAGATGAAAAGGAAGGTCAGATTAAACCATATAAAATGAAAGGAACTAAAGTCCAAGTGCACATGATCTTCGTCGATGACGTTCTGTTCTTCATTGCAGGTTATGCCAAATAAATGCATGGAAAACCTCCACATCACTGTGGAAAAATGGAGCAGCATAATTATGTCTATGACATGCCATGTGGTGCTCATCAAAGTAGTGCTTACTAGCAAGATACATTACTAGTGTCGTCTGACAGATATACCTGAAATCATTCTAGGCAAATTCATATCCCTAATGTTAGGATTCTTGTGGGGAGGCGGCTGTCATGCCGTATCTTGGACTTCTGTGGTGTAGCAGAGACATGGATGTGGTATGGACATTCTTAATTGACAAGCCTTCAACATGGGTTAAAGAATGGAGTCATGTCTAGGTTATTAGACTTTAGAAATTTATAATACCCGAATGTTTAAGACATCCTGCAATTAGCACATGGTCGAAATAGTTTGGGGTCGAACACAGGGATAGGAAGAACGACGCTTCAGAACTCAAGTTTTACTTGTCTAAGCACATCAAAAAAGGTCAAAGGATAAGGTTTTGATATAAAGAGAAAGAATTATAAAGAATCAAACAAAAAGCCTATCTCTAATGGGAGTTACCAGCATAATTAGTGTTTTAAGGTTTAGCAATTTTTTTATAAAGGTTTTGTATATAGGAAACCAAGGAGATAAGACTATCTTCGGGGTAAAGCACAAAGGAGGAAAACTTAAACATAGGAAGCGACAGTGAAATACATCATGCATCCTCTTCTCTCAAAGAGGATGCCTCTAACTATGCACCAATTCTCTCTCTTAAGAGTATTGGACATAGACTAGAGTAGAAAGATATGCCAGGGCAACCCTAATCCTGGGTACTCTCATACACCTGAATCAGACCAAACTCTAGAGTTTACGCCATCCTTCTCTCAAAGGAGTCAAAACGAGAAACACGATTCGATAGCTAGTCAAAAGCATGATCCAAATAGAAGAGACCAGAGTTCAGATGTTGTAAAGAATCATCCAACAAAAAGGAACCATACACAGAACAATATGAGATAAACTCCACAGATTCCATAAGCATAAAGAGATAAAAGGATTTAGTTACAATGCAAGAGTATTTGAAAGTAAAGTGTTGAAAAAAAGGGAAGATAGGTATCATCCTCCTTGATGTAGGAGGCCGATATACATAGCAGTGAACCCCTAAGGTAACGCTAACCCGATACTGGGAAAGATCCCTATCGGGATATGACTGTGTTGGGTCATGAACCGCGACAGGTAAAGGGCATATCAGGATAGGACTCCCTACTCGATATGGTTCTTAACCCTATCGGGCTGTAGTCGTGACGGGTAGGCCACATCGGGTTAGGTATCGTGTCATGTTAGGACGTGTATTGGGTTAGACTTATCTTAGGTTCTCGAGTTCCTCGTGTCGGGTATAGATGGGCGAGCCATCTCAGGTTGAAGCCCAACTAGAGACCTGACATGTTTGAAGTGGCCTTGAAGGTCGTGTCGTGCTGCTGCTGCTATCGGGTCGAGTTCTAAGTGAACTCCTCACGTCCCTCTTGGGTTGGGGGTGTGCTCACCTAGTATCGCTCGACAGGCCTGGGAACTTGACACACTAGCTCCTTTATGCTCTAAGAGTTAGCTCTTCTAGGGTTCTGACCCATCCCATCGGAGTCTTGTAGCTGCTATTTATAGGCACCTGTAGGTGGGAGTTGCGGCCCTCGTTGGGCCATGCGTCCTTTGTCTACTCTGTTAATGTGGCTTTGGGAGAGGGTCGACACGTCTATCGCTCAACACGGCTGGCGGGGGCCGTGTTGTTCCGGGTTGCGAGTGAATAATGCTCGATCGTGTCGGGGAAGGATTCTGGCAGGCTGCTGCACCGAGGGGTGGTCATGTCGCGCGACCTACTATGTCGGCCAATGGAATGTGGTGGGCAAGGCTCCTTGTCGGGTAATAACGTGTAGTCCGTCAGGGCTCCCGCGCGACACACCCACGTCGGGTTGCTGCCATATCAGGTAGTGAACGTGATGGGTAAGGGGTGTATCGCTTTGCCGCTTGATGGGCCGGGGTAGTTAACTTGTTGTGGATGGCCTGGGATGGGCCCATTAGCATTCTTTTGATGGGAAAATAAGAGAAACTCTGCAAAAGATAGGAAATGTTGTCAAGATCATAGTGGGCATTAAATCTATTCAACAAATAAGATAAAACAGAGAGGAAGTAAGGTTTGGAGGCAGTTTTGATAATAAAATATAAGCTCTAGCAGCCATAAATGGGTGTTATCAACTCCCTCAAACTTAGCATTTTGATTGTCCTCAATCAATCTGTACTTATTTTAAAACTTTGTTTGTGATACTTCTTCAAAACCAGACATAGTCTTCGGACAAGGGGTTGAAAGAATTTTTGAGATGTCTTGAAGAAAATTACGTCTGATACGAGTAATGGTTTTATTTTTCCTACCTTATTTAAGCAAAAAATTTCTCTTCAGCTTTGATGAGACTTTTGGTGCATGATTTCAAAGTTATCTTTCACACCAAACAACTTGGGAGTAGAAGGTGGGGTTTTTGGGAGGGCTTAAGGTTTTTTGGGTTTTTATTGCTTCACATTGGTTTATCTAGGTAGGGGTTCATTAACAGGAAAGTGGTCCCTACAATCTAAGCCAGTTGGCTTTAGAGTAATGATTTCACATCCTACGTACCACTGCCCCGTATCTACCATGCCTAAAGATGAGTACTTTTGGAAAGACAAGTGTTTTTTCATTTTTTATTGGGCACAAATCTCATGCTTTTATACACTCTCATAAGGCTTTCCTCTCTTTTTGGGATTTTTATGGGTAGGGAAAAGAAAAAGAGTTTAATGTTTGGGAAACTTTTTCCTTCACATGCATATCTCTTAGCTGTTGCGAGATTATTTTTCAAAGCTGGCGTAGAAAAGTTTTAGCCTTTGTCATTTGAGACTGCATTTTCAAAAGAGAAAAATAGAAATAAGCACCACCTTAGATACAAAGAGAACAAACTGGAAGAAGTTGTACCAAATTTTTACTATAAAGTGTTTTGTACAGTTTTCGAGAGATAAGCAGTTGTGTATGTGTTGTTTTCTATCAATCATTTATATACATGTATATACAAGGCATGGTCAGAAAAGCAAAAGAGAAAGAAGGGGAAATTTTTTGAGTGCCTCCCTCACTAATGCTATGGAGTACCCCCCCCCCCCCAAAAAAAAACTTACCCCACACTCTGTCCCAGAGTTGTGAGATAAATAGGGAATGATAGACATAGATCAGTGAGGGTTCAACAAATGTGGGCTCCCTCTACAGATAAGATCTCCATCACATACTCTCCATGTTGCCTGTAGTAGCCTAAGTTGTGGAGCTTATCTGGCATCTTTTTGAGGGCTACCACTCAGTAGATCCAATGTAGTATGTAGACACCGCAGTCATTTGATAACATAACTTGTTGTGGACTGCGATGGCAGTATTGGAGTTCGTGCCACTTGGCCGTCGGGTTTTCAAGATACGGTTGGATCAAAGACACCACCTTGACATAATATTTCCTTGCTAACCACTCGAGGGATGTTATCGGTGTGGATGTACACTCTGTCAGATAGTCGTTGTTGGCGTCGGAGCTGTTGTAGAAGAAACTGGCGCATGGACGGGTGTACACCATTTGGAGCGTCCAATGGTTGTTGTCCAAAATTGGTAGGAAGATGATGCGTGGTAGACCCTTCTTCATTTAGAGCTGAAATAGTTGGCGCGCTCCTGTTTCATCAGCCAGGCACAGGTCATTGAACAACATCAGATGGGCAATGTTGGTGTGTTCAAACTTCTTCTGTAGGATGGGGATGTAAGTTGATGCCACCGTCATTGCTAGACATCCTCCTACCTTGACTAAGTGCCGTAGGTCGTCGAGGGGGACCATTGCATTATCCTTTTCATATATGACGTCTACATTGTTTGAATCAATGAGTCTGAGAAGAATTTCATTGACCTATTCCTAAGATAGAGATGTGCATGCGAAACAGTCAAAATTGCTGATTAGGGATTCAGAGATGGCAGGAGAAGCAGACTTGCCTTCAGCAGTGTCACCTTCAGTGGCGAGTGCGGTTCACAGAACTTCTATCTGCTTGCCTGTCCCATAGACGTCTGTGCTCTCAACTTCTTTCCTTGGAGGGCTGCCAGGTTGAGAAGATTCAAATTCAACATCTGCCTCCAACAGCTCCTCTGGAAGCTCTGCATCTCAAAAATAACGCTTGTCCTTGATCAACAACAACACGTATATGCTTCTCAAATGATAGAAGTCTTGATCTTGGAGCTGCCTTACGTATCTGAAGATGTTTAGCAGCTCCATGGTATGCAAGATGATGAAGGCGCTATTTCCGCTCCCCAGCTCTTCTTAGACTGGGGAGTCTTAGATGGCGTAGAAGTTCCAGGAGCCGCTGTGGTGTTGGATTCCTTGCTTGATTACATAGTGAAGACATAGAGGAAGAAGTCTGATGTGCTTTTCTTCGGGGTGTACAGAGATGTGTCCTCTATGTGGGACCTCCGCAGTGCAACAATTGAGGAGTGTGACGTCATGGTTGAGGAGGTCAGCCACACAGAAGAACCAATGATTCCTATGCTTGTAAGAGGCTAGCACCAGGCGTGGATTGTGATCTTTGATATGCTGTAGCATGTCAGCCACTAGCTTTGAGTCATACACCCCTACTAGTAGTCTTCTTGCCAAGGCTGGGGTGGCATTGTAGAATAGTTGTCGGCCTGTCCTGATGGTGACATTCTCAAGCATTGCGCCTTCTAGGATCCTGAAAAAAATCTTTCCTATGAAAACTTCTGAGTGGAACATGCCTTGGAGTGATCTACGTCGTACTGAGAAGTATCCGTCACTCCAGACAATGGCTTCTTCATCTGCCTATGGCCTCAGGACCATATTCAGCAGTTGTTGGTCTCGAATTGACAGGTAGCCGATGGCGCACCTATCAAAATCTGCCATCTCAAAGACAGGGATCTCTGACGGCATAGAAAACACATCTGCCATCGAAGTCCTCGCTCTAAGGGGTTTCTCAACGATCGAGCAATACATATCACCCCTTCTCCCTCAGATTCTTCAGATGAACCCTCCGCTCGACTTATAGATATTCCTTCTTCGTCTACAACTGGGTCTAGCGGGGGTGAGGGAGCAGTTGTGTCGACGCCACGAGCACTCTCTTATCATGCGGGAGTCCCATCGACAGTTTTGTTTGTCGTATCTTCCTCGGGCATTGTGGAGGGCCCACTGGAGGTGGATGATGATGATGAGCCAGAGGAGGATGATGATGATGATGGTGGAGAGCCGGAGGCTGGCAGTGATGGCAATCTCCTGGGACGCCTTGAGTAGTGGTGGCCGTCCCTTTCATCTAGCCTTTGCTCGATGGCGTCGAGCCGTTGGAGCACCGTCTGCATCATGTTATTCAATGCCTCTAGTTGGCCGGGGAGACCAACTAGAGTCAGTAGCTGACACTCCTTCTCGTTCACCCTCCTCTAGAAGACCAAAAACTTGTGGGTTAGGGAAGTAAATGTAGCTATGTGGTTGCTTGTTACCTCCTACAAGTTATCGAACTCGAAGCTGAAAGCCTGTCCCACTGAGGAGGGGACCGCCACTAATCGACTTCAGCTTCGTGACACGCTCCTCCCATTGGCAGCGTGGCCCGATGAATGAGCATAGTCTATTGGTTCCGAATCCACCTAGACAGTCTGTGAGGGCGTAGCCTCTGCACGGGGCATTGACACCCTTGTGGTCACCTCTACCTCTTCAGCTCAGGGTCACAGAGAAGGTTGTAGAGTAGGTGGATGCTGATCTACCATTTGGCTCTCTGTGTCCTCCTCCATAGTGATTGCCGGCGTAGATGGTAGCATTGTCGGTGTTGGATGTATAGCCCTGAGCTCTGCCTTCAGGAGCTCTGTGAATGCCTCGTCGTTGGCATCCAGCTGCACCAATGCCACTGCCGTTTCTGGCAGGGCTGAAGCTTTAGGCACTGTGACTATTTCATCTGCTACAGCGGCCTCTGGGGCTATGACTACTGTAGCAGCCCCGGTGGTGTCGACGACCTCCCCAATGTCTACACTTCTTCTGTAGCCGTGGCAGGCATTGTTTTGGTTTCCACGGCTGGTTTGGTGGTGGCAGCAACGACCACTGGAGTGACGACTTCTGGCTGTGTGGCGATGACGGTTGGCTCGGTGGTGGTGGTGACAGACAAGTTTTTGATGATGACTGTCGATGATTTGTCCCGCCGAGCTTTGATGGGTGCAAGCCTTCCTCTTGCAGCCATATTTTCCTGGATGGCCCTCATGATGGCATAGCTGGCTTCAACGATCGCGGCTTTGATCTCTTCTTTTTCTGAAGACCAACTTCTCCACGTCGTAGTTGATACAGAGTGGGAGGGGGAGTAGGATGTCTATCCTCGTGAACTTGTAGAAGAAGCAATGACCCTCCTTCTTGATAATGTTCGCCCTCGTGAGGAACTTGATATCGATCTTGTCGTCACCCCGAGTGTGCTACAGGCTGAGCGGATCCTTTGGGTAACCCAACCCTACCACGATCAGGTTGACGATCCCCCCATGTTGTACTCTTTGGTGGCGTCCTTTATTGGGTGCAGCCGATTTAGTAGGAACCGCCCCAAGTTGAATGGCTTGCCCTCCATCATATACTAGATGAGATGGAGCTCTTCAGTATACGCATTGCTCATTTCATACTTACTGAAGAGGAGGCTTGCCACAATCTTGTGTATAATCCTCTAGAAGCATGAGTGAACAACCACCACCTTGCTTCCCAGTTTGAAAGAGGATTCTCCAGTCAACTTCCTCCAGAGTGCGACTGGGTTAAAGCCATCGTCTTCGGTGATCCGGGCACTATTATTCAACATCTCCTTTTCAGCCTCACTGGAAGAGAATATCACATTCAGCAGCCTTTCCGAGAAGTCATGCTCGACATTGTAGAGGTGCCCTTGTAATCTGTTTGCTCCATCAAACTTTTTGGTCTCTTCAGGGGTATTTGGAACTCGATGGAGGGAGGAGATGAACTCCTTGGTGAGATCTCTATAGGAAGCGGTGTAGCTGAAGCAAATCTTCCGCAGTCCGATGACCACTAAGACATTCTCAAGTCTATCAAAGATGCCATTCTGGTGAAAGGATGCTTGGTGGCAGAATCGGGTTAGGTGGTAGACCTTTGCCACCAACTTCGTGTAGCGCAGTTGGTGCTCTTCGTCCCTGGGCACAAAGCGGCCCGGTGAGTGTGCCACGGCCTCCAGTTGTGATGTCATGGTAGGGGCCAGGGCTGCTTCTATTCTGGGCCTTTTCTCGGCCTTAGAGGGTTCAACTGTCTCAGGGTTCGGGCATTTTTTCCCGGTGGTGGCTTTATTTGTGGCATCAGGGTTGATCCTCCGACCTTGCCCGTCAACTTGGATGATAGTTTGCTTGGTGTGGGCCATTTTATGCAATGATCAAACAAAGAGATTAAGTTAGAATAAGTTGTTCAATCAAACTGCATTGCCTGATATCGGGTAGAAGGCTAAAACAAGTGTGTTGCCCGATACGAGTTGGGCGATACACTCAAAACCAATATCAGGTCAGGCACTTATAGAAAACTTGTCGTGCGATAAGTAAATGCCCGATACCCAGAAGTTGATGTGTTTTTCACACGGTACTCGACACAAGCTGATATCGGGTAGGAGGTAACAACATCACACAGGCGAGCTCGACATCAAGGAAACGATAAGGTCTAGGCGATATGATTTAAGTGACAAACCGATATCGAGTGACTTCCTCAAAACTAAACCTGCACGGTACAGATGCCCGATAGGGTGTTGTACGACATGGGTGCCACGCCACAGAGGTGAAAACATGATAATGCGACAATCATAAAGGATGCGTGATGCGCTATGTCGGGAGATACTCGTGTCGCTCGACACAGACTAAAGCATTGTAAAAACAAACTGAATAATACAGTCGTCATCGCGAGCTCGAGGTCTTTACCCGATATCGATGCATTTGTCATCGTGTCACGCAACACAGGCGAAAGGAAATGTAAAACAGAATGGTAGGAAGGCCAACACACCTATCGCACGGTAAAATGAAACTTGGTACACGTTAAAAAGAGTCTGTCCGACACACGCCAGAACGTGATATGGTCGCGCGATAAGGTTTGGCCGATATGATTTACATGACACAAAGTCACACGATAAGCAGGGAGCCACTAATTTTACCTGTATCGGGAAAGGGGATCCTTAACGTGACACGAAGGTCGGTAGGCAAAGGCCGATAGGAGGGTTTTGAAAGGGGAAAGAATGCGCGATATGGGAGCAAAAGTAGGTAACTCGATAACCCGACACGGTAAATCTCAGGCTACTATATATAGCCAACCGCGAGCGGGGTAAAATGAGTAAAAACTAGGACATGTGTCGCGCATGCTAGAAAATCGTCTTATAGAGCACAATAAAACCTGTCTAATCTGTCATGTCGCGAAGATTTCGAGAAGGCTTTACATCGCGCAACACATGTATCGAGTGATAATGACGTGTCAGTCAATATGCGTTCACCGGTGCATTTTTTTCGTGACAAGGATCTGCACGACACTCGCGTTGCGTAGCGTGTGATGTGTTGGGTGACAGGCCTGCTCGACACGTGTGTCAGGAAACCTGACTAAACCTTACAAACGCGAGGCATGCAAGCCGATACGGCCTGAGCAATATAGTAGCCCGAGCCACTTATCGCGTGGCAAATCTTTTTCCTGGAACGCCTGTGCAAAACCATATAAAACTAAATCTAAGGGGTCGCTTGATACTCATCAAGGTGGGTTGGACAACTCAGCTATCACATAACTTGCCGCGCTGAATAAAAGCAAGGGAAAATGTATCATTCATGCCCGATATGCTAGCAAAGGGCTTTAAAGAAAAAAACAAAATCAAGGATAGAAAAACTAAAGATCCTAAGACACTTGATGGGTAAAACATCAATGGCCTAAGGGTAAACTTCGGCCTCAGATAGTATTACCCACCAAGTCAAATAAAACTAAGTTGGTGACCCATGAAATAGAGTCTGCGCTCGTGGCGCGGGCACAGACTTGGGCCTTATTACAATGAGATTGTTCGTAATGTTCTTTGCAGGAAAAAGAAATAACATCCTATTCTAGGAAAGTAAAAGCTCGGGCTGCCTCCTGAGGAGCACTATGGTTTGCGTCGACAGTTTGAAATCTTTGAATCCTGCTACATCTCTTTGGTAGGTGTGGCTTCAACATCTTCCAGGGGCATTTCAGACCTCCTCACAAAGGCTTCATCTTCATAAAACCTCTTGACTCAATGGCCGTTGACTGGAAAAACCTTCGTCGGATCATCTTTATCATATAGCTCCATCATCCCAGATAGATATATCTTTGCTACTATGAACGGTCTAGACCATCTACTCTACAATTTACCTGGAAAAAGTCAGATGGAAGATTTAAACAATAAGACTTTATCACCTTCCTTGACGTCTTTTGCCCGCATATGGGAATTATGCCAGACTTTTGTTCGTAGCTTGTAGATCCTTACATTTTCATAGGCGTGAAGACAAAGCTATTCAAGTTCGTGAAGCTGAAGAAACCTCTTCTTTCCAGCTAGCGTTGGGTCCATGTTAAGGCATTTGATGTCCCAGAACATTTTATGCTCCAACTCGAAAGGTAGGTGGCAATTTTTATGACCATATCTGAGCTTAATTAGTAAGTTAGGGTTTATGTGGATAATTACATGCTTTACTAGAATGATAATTACTTAAACATGATTAATTATGATATCTCAATCATGATATGTTAAACCTGATGAGAACCCCAAGTATGCTATCTCTTTGTATAATTAGGGTTTGAGAAAATATAAACCCTAGTCGGCTGAAATTAGGGTTTTCACCAAATAAGCTCACATTGGGGAGGAATGAGAGAGGTATGCAAAGGAGAATGAAAATGGTAGTTGAAGGATAGGATAGCACGGCCATTGTGGGTAGCATGACCATGGTGGGTCGTTGGTGGCACGGGCATTCTAGGCCACACGGCTGTTTTGAAAGAATTGAACTATTGACCAACTTTTATACTCAAATATGATGAAACCAATGCACCACGGCCGTGGTAGGTAGAATGGCCGTGTTGCGTCCATCTTAGCATGACCTTGGTAGCTAGCATGGCCATTTTGGGGCATTTACTCTTCAACTGACATTTCTATAAAATTCCAGATAGCAGCGCACTATTCTATTTTTAATTATTTAATGGAATATTGGAATAATCTCAAATTTAATTAAATCTTTGTAGCTCAATTATACACATCATGATACATTTTCATAATTTTTGGAGAAGGTTTGATCTCTGAAATACACGAATTACAGTAACTTTTTTATGACAGAAAAATCTACTAATTAAATAAGAAAAAGTTTAGTGAGGGGTCAATGTGCAATTTACCAAAGCAGCTCAATTGCTCTATATGGTCAACCTAACACACTAGTAGCTCTCATAATTCATGATTCATTCTAGATAAACAAAATCCTAGAGAGAGAGAGGGAGAGTTAGGGTTTGAGAGGAGAAAGTGGTGGAATTGCTGATCTAGGGTTTCTCAATCTGAGAAATGATGAAATCAAGTAAGTTTAGCTTCTTTGCATAGACTTTAATGGTGAATCTTCTCTCACATGTCAAGATTCCGTCCCTCCTTTGATTTGATCCAAAATGGTATCAAAACTTCCCCTTTTCTCACTCTTTCTTCATAATCCCTCATTTCTAGGGTTTTCAAGTTGAAAGGAAGAAGAATCGGGTGAATTTCCAGGGATTTGATATAAGATCAATATTTCTAGGGATGGGCTGCATTTTAAGGTGTTTTCACACCTTAGGGTGAGTGGGACTTCCTTTAAATAGTATATTGCAAAAAAATTGGTTAAATCATCCATAATCTTTAATTGCTCAGTATGCGACTACAAACCCTGAATTGTCTGTTTGATCTAAGCTGTTGCAAAATGATATGAAATGGAATCTTCATCTATTTGGATGAATTTCAGATGATAAAATCATATTAGAAATGTGTACAATACATCCTAATGATAATTATCTAAGTATTCACAGAGGTTATAAGAGTAAATTGAAATATTGGGAATTTGTCTATGACTGAAATTACTGTATAATTAAATAGAGAAATTTGTTTATCTGGATCCCCTTGGTTATGAATGATTGTTTATCTGAATTCATAGTACATATATGTCAGATACTATCTTGGATTTCATTTAAGGTGAATAGTGTTTGTTTGATATCTCAGTAAAGAGGGTGAAACCCTAGATGCGAGGAAAGTTGGATATTTGCAAATAGATATCGTGAAATCCATTTGAAAGGATTTTCTTGACATGATAGACTTTATTTATTCAATTTTATTATTGATGCATGTTATCTCAATGAATGGCATGGAAACCCAAATTCATCTCAATTCCAAGGTTTCATACATATATTGATTTTATATGATTTGTTGACAGTTGTCTTTATTCAGTGAATGTTTATGTCGCATGAAATCCTTATGAGAGCCATGTGATAAGTGAATGAGGTAAATGAAACCCTAAGGATAGGGTGTTCAATGAATTAAGCATTGTGATTACCATATTCTCAGTATGAGATGTGTGATGCTTAACAATTCAGTTGTGGTAAATGTTATCAGATGGTCTATGAAATGAATGGTTTACAGAGGTAAACTAAGATATGTAATGTGATGATTGAATTGTGAATGTAAAGAGTGAATTAGACATGTAGATGCCCTAAACACCATAAATTCCCTATGAGAGGTCTATACCATAGGGATGAAATGACCTAACCCTGGAAATGTCCAGTATATGGGGGTTCGAACGTACTAACAGGCGGTACAGGGGACGAAGCCCTAGTGGAAGTCTCCTTAAAAATATAGTATATAGTGTCCAACATCAACCAGAGATCCTGGTGGCACTAGAGTACATAAAAGCCAATAGGTGGCTTGACTCGTCGCCTGAGTACCCACGTTGAGAGGTGGAGTCTGAGATATCTGGCCACTCCCATTAGTCACCAAGAGGCAGACGTGCCGAGGCCCACTGTAGACGGGGTATTACTCGAGAGATAGGCTTAGGAACCCGAGCATGCTTCTAACCCTTGTAGAGTGAGATCGTAGCTTGATGTGATTCTTTCACATGTTGTGGTACACCTCATGTGGGTTCAGGGCATAATAAGATGATTGAGAGGTTAAACAAGTGTGTGCAGTTATTCAATTACTCTTTGTATATTTTTGAATTATGAGTTCTCTTTATGATCAATCAAATATTTCATATATTGATTCACTCTTGTAGATATCTAGAGTATCCTGCCATATTTATGATTGTCAATGATTAGACTCTTTAAAGCTTACTACTATTATAATTGATATCAGTTGCACAAAAGTATATCTGTAATTATATTAGTGCTTTAGACTATTTCTTTGAAGTACTCATTCATTGAGCGAGTAAGCTCACCCCTCTACTCACAATTTTTAGGGAAATCACATGGACTTGAAGAAGGTCAATGCATCAGAGTAGATCTACCATAGGAGTTAAGTATGAGATCAATTAAGTTTAGTCAGTCCCTATCACTCTAGATCCTTGTATAGATGTGAGAGAGTTGTAAATGATGTTTTGTATGTTTGTTTCCTTAATAAGAGAGAATGCAAATGATTGTCATGTTGTATGTACATGGAAGTGTGAGAAACATAATGAATGTATGGATGTGTATCATTAATGTTGAGATCATATTAGAGTAATAAAAGTTTAATTCTCTTGTAAAGTTTGTTTATGCGATTGGATGCGAGAAAACAAAGAGTTTGAAATGAAATAAAAAAAGAGTGCCTTTTGTATTAAGTATAATCCTCAAACTTATGCCCACATCTCATGATTAGTGGTAATCGTGGGATGCGGGTGTGACAATCTTTTGGTATCAGAGCTTAGGCTGAGTTGTCAGGGACCATAGGATAGAAAGTTAGAGTTATAAGTGTGGAAGATAGGAGGTGATGTGTCAATAGCTCTGGGAAGTCTGGGTATTTGGATACCCTGGCCCGATATCTAAATACTTAGATTGACCAGTATCAAGCTACTCTGTCTATTCTTCTTTGGATGCCCTGGCCAGGTATGCAGAGGAAGGATGGGCTAGATAGAAACCCTAGAAATCTTAGGGTTAAGAGACCAGAAAGTAATGAAGGAGTAAGAGATTAAACATAGAATGTGATACAACTCTTACTTTATATTGCTTATTTTATTAGAGATCAATAGAAATGCTCTTATATGTATGAATTTAGATTATTAGTTTGTAGAATATATATGGTTCTTTTATATTGTTGTGTATCATGAAGTGATTCATTTATTATTTATATTCTTTGTATCAATTAGACCAGAAGTTATGTTTAAATGAGTTTGCCCTAAGTGGATATTCTTTCCACATGTTTGAGATTAATAGGAGTTAGTTAATCCTGAGTAGCTCTGAGCTTCAGGACTGCAGGTTTGGCCTAGTCCAGTTGGCAGGGTGTGTTACTAGGATCTAATGACTCCTATTGAAAATATAATAAGAGTAGGCTCTGGATAAATTAGACCCACATCCTAGTGAGAATGTACATACACTAAGATGTTGAAACATATGGGAAAGATTAGAATAGCTAAGAATCAATTGGAACTGATATCTGAGATCCAACTTTGGGGCCTCATATGAGAAACCCTTAATTGGGAATAAAGGAACATGACATAAGGTTCAGATTAAGTTTAATGATTAGTATTATATGAACTTTAAATATGAAATACGGAAAAAAGAAAAAAAAGAGAAAAGTATGTAAGGGCCAAGATAGTAAGAATCAATCATGAGGAATGGACTATATAATCAAGTACAATGTTTTTATGTACTCCAAAGCAAAGGGAAAATAGAAGAAAAGAGTTAAGTAGACAATAAGTAAATATAAGTGAAGAGTCTTCAGAAGAGTTAAAGTAAAGAGAATTAGATGAACATGTAAATCATAAGACTAGGATAAGAAACTAAGTTAAAACAAAGATAAATGTTGAAAATGATGAGCTTGATTAAGGAATGAGGGTTATGATATAATTGAAAGCATGGAATGTATACCTTTATTGTGAAGTTAATACATTCATCCTTACTACCTTTGGATTCCAAATCTCTATAGAACAACAAACTAGTTTCTAAAAGAAGAACAAAAGTGTAGCTTAACAAAATGAATAAGTCATACAAGGGTAGACTATACTCAAGAAGGAAAAATGTGATTGAAAGAGAAACTAAGTTTGACCCATGCATGAGTCATTTGATTTAAAACGAAGGATATGTAATGTATTAAACATGAGGTGAAACTAGTAGAGAGATTATTGATTTAGAATTTCAACTTCACATTATTAGAAGGATAAAAAGAAATATGTGCAACATGGTATACATGATCATACACATGAATAAGCAACATGATCATAAGAGAAAAATTAGAAGTTAAAGATGATAGGTGGAAGATTAGTAAATGGTAAGAGGATTATGGAAAGTAAGGAAGGGTTTGAAACATGATGGAGTAATATAGATTATAAAAGAAAGAGGTTAGGAGATTCAAGCAAGTGCTAATTAGTCAAGTGTCCTTGTTCTAATTAAACCTACACACAAGAAATGTATTAATGGAATGTTTGAAGATAAGAGTTATAAGTCTTAGAATCATCTTCTCTTTCATATATTCCTTAATGAAAGCAATGTGGGAATGAAGTGATAAGAAAATGAATCATATATGATGCATAACCACCATGGTAGAGACATCTAGTGAATGTAATAATGACACACAATATGATGATGAAACTCTAGTGGGGTAATTGAGAATGTAATCTATCTGAATGGCCAAGTAAGAGAAAGGAAATTCAATTGATAAGATAAAGAAGACTTTAGTAAAACTTGTGAGATCCAAAGTTTGAATTTCAAATTAAGGGAGCAAAGTCACATCATAATAACGTCATGCTACTGATAAGGACCAAACCCTAGAATGTTTAGAGTTGTAGTAGTTCAAGGGATGTCACTAGTGATCTGGCCTAGAATACTAGCATCTCTATAAAATAAGATTATGAGATTTGCACTATGAGAAGTAAACTAGCACTGATAGTAATCCAAGGTTTAAAGGTAGCTAATATGAAAGGTAGATAAACAATATGGAAATGATTTGGAGCAAAGAGTAAGATATAAATTTGAAATGTAACAAGTGTGTTTTGAACAAAAGGAGAAATACAATATGAGTGAAGTGCGATATGAGATAAATTCTTACAGTGATAGCAAGAATGATGAATAATCTATTCGTACCTTGTATGTTTCAATTTTAGGGATGTTTAATCTACATGATTAAAATGAGAAGGATAAGTAGCAAAAAGTAAGCAGTAATGAATGAGGAGAGAGATAAGAGAAAACAATGGCTTTTAGTAATATGTGAATTTGTTTTTAGAAGTATAGCTTGTTGAAGGTATACTAAGGGATGTAAATTTGTTTTACATATGATTTCAGTTGTACATGTGCAAGCAATATGTTAATTAAAGGTGTCTGATAGTTTAAGTTATTTATATCAGCAATCCATCTTAGTATTGTACAATTGTGGTATGGTGATATGGGTTGAATGATGATGGAACAAATGGAGGGTTACCCTGAATAAGGTAGTCTTACCTATTCACTCATATGAATAGAAGGGATGATAACCATATTGTATTGATATGTAATCCTAATGAGGTATAGCTTGTTATACCTAGCTTTAATATAACTAAGTGATGATAATTGGGTATGAATAGTCCTGAAATGACTAATACAATCATGGAGTACTCTGTTACTGTTGTTGAAACCCTAGTATGCTATAACCTGATGGTTACACCTTGAAATATGTGTGGGTTCATACTTGAGAATAGTATGGAATGTGATGGTAATGCTTCACCTTATGCATCCATGATGCAATGGGTATGCCGTGAGTAGTATTGTACAATTGCTGTTGAATCTAGTCTTCCAACTCAAGGTTGTTTTGCTATTTGAGTAGCTCAATAGTAAAAAATCAAAACAACATGGTGAACTCTCTTTTGTGACTTAGAGGTAATACATAACAATAGTACATATTGAGCCATATGAATTGAGATAGTTGTATTAGATTATCAATGTTGAGGTAACACCTCAAGAGTATGAAAATATTGAAATGGTTGTTTCTCTTTTTTTTTCTTCCTATGATTGATTGTGGCATAGAGAATTCATTTGTTATCATTTAGCAGTCATGATTTAAACATGTTGGGATTAGAAAAGAAATAAAGGACTTAATGTTGAAAGATACATTCAAGTATGAAATATAAGAATATAATGACATGTAAGATATCAGAAGCTTAAAATAAACCTTGAAAGTACTTTACTTGCATATTTATGTTTTGGGGGCGAAACCCTTTTAAGGGGGGAAGAATTTTTATGATTGTATCTGAGCTTAATCAGTAAGTTAGGGTTCATGTGTATGATTACATGCTTTACTAGATTGATAATTACTTAAACATGATTAATGATGATATCTCAATCATGATATGTTAAACCTAATGAGAACCCCAAGTATGCTATCTCTTTGTATAATTAGGGTTTGAGCAAATATAAACCCTATTTGGCTGAAATTAGGGTTTTCAACAAATAGGCTCACGTTGGGGAGGAATGAGAGAGGCATGCAAAGGAGAATGAAAATGGTAGTTGAAGGATAGGATAGCACGCCCGTGGTGGGTCATTCGTGGCACGGGCATTCTAGGCCACACAGCCGTTTTGAAAGAATTGAACTATTGACCAACTTTTATACTCAAATCTGATGAAACCAATGCACCGTGGCTGTGCTGGGGCCATCTTAGCACGGCTGTGGCAGCTAGCATGGCCGTTTTGGGGCATTTACTCTTCAACTGACATTTTCGTAGAATTCTGGATAGCAGTGAACTATTTTATTTTTAATTATTTAATGGAAGCTTGGAATAATATAAAAGTTTAATTGAAGCTTTATAACTCAATTATACACAACATTATAAATTTTGATAATTTTTGGAGAAGGTTTGATCTCTGGAATATATGAATTAGAGTAACTTTTTTATACAGAAAAATCTGCTGAAATAAGAAAAAAGTTTAGTGAGGGGTCAATGCGCAATTCACCCAAGCAGCTCAATTTCTCAATATGGTCAACCTAACAAACTAGTAGCTCTCATAATTCATGATTCATTCTAGAGAAATGAAATCCTAGAGAGAGAGAGGGAGAGTTAGGGTTTGAGAGGAGAAAGTGGTGGAATTGCTGATCTAGGGTTTCTCGATCCGAGATATGATGAAATCAAGTAAGTTTAGCTTCTTTACATAGACTTTAATGGTGAATCTTCTCTCACATGTCAAGATTACATACCTCCTCTGATTTGATCCAAAATGGTATCAAAACTTCCCCTTTTCTCACTATTTCTTCATAATCCCTCATTTCTAGGGTTTCCGAGTTGAAATGGAGAAGAATTGGGTGAATTGCTAGGGATTTGATATAAGATTGAGATTTTTAGGGATGAGCTACTTTTTTATGGTATTTTCACACCTTAAGGTGAGTGGGAACTTCCTTTAAATAGTATATTGCACAAAAATTGGTTAAATCATCCATAATCTTTAATTGCTTAGTATGCGACTACAAACCCTGAATTGTCTGTTTGATCTAAGTTGTTGCAAAATGATATGAAATGGAATCTTCCTGTATTTGGATGAATTTCAGATGATAAAATCATATTATAAATGTATACAATACATCCTAATGAGAATTCCCTAAGTATTCATAGAGGTTATAAGAATAAACTGAAATATAGGGAAATTGTCTATGACTGAAATTGCTGTATAATTAAATAGAGAAATTTGTTTATCTGGCTGCTCCCATTAGCCGCCAAGAGGCAGATGTGCTGAGGCCTACTACAGACGGGGTCTTACTTAAGAGATAGGCTTAGGAAACTGAGCATGCTTCTAAGCCTTATACAGTGAGATTGTAGCTTGTTGTGATTCTTTCACATGTTGTGGTACACCTCATGTGGGTTCAGGGCATAATAAGATGAATGCAAGGTTAAACAAGTGTGTGCAGTTATTCAATTACTCTTTGTATGTTTCTGAATTATTAGTCTCTTTATGATCAATCATGCATTTCATATATTGATTCACTCTTGTAGATATCTAGAGTATCCTGTTGTTATGACCCCACCTCCAGATAACCCCCAATTAAGGGAAACCGAGAGGTCGAAGCCGCACCCATAACTTCCAGATCAAAGGTTTGGCAATTAACCAAGAATAATTATCAAATTTTAACCTACTATACTGAAAAGCTGTAAGAAAATAAAATTTTGCATACCGTTTTGAAAACTTGGATCTCTAAACTTCTATCCACTTAAGGATTCTACTCTAACTAATCCTCCTTGTATTTTTTTCATGTATTTCACAATATGACGATTTACTGTTTGTCCTTTTGGCTTGTTCTTAAAACGCCGACAAACAAAATGTCGGTCAGCCGAAGCTGGTATGTGGGGGAAATAATAATCATGTAATTACGTTAACAATGTAATAATTCAATTAATCATTTAACAACCAAGATTACATTTTAGATATAACTCCGCGATCCAAGAGTACCCTATCCTCTATGTTGTCCTCATTAAACCCTATCCTCACATGGTACTACTCGTAAGTAGCCCACTCCTTAACTCATGGCAGGCTAATGAGTCTCATGGCACTACACGTAGGTAGCCCAGTTTCTAACTCTCGGTAACCTAGACCTTGCTCTAGGATTACCCCTTTTTTTTCTCTTAGCCTTTTCATTACAATAGAGGTGGACCCGGATCTAGTCAGTTATATACGCACATTTATAGTGATAATCATAGTCACTTTATAGTTGCATGAATTAAATAAACATCCAACAATTATTTTCAAGCAACCGATTTAAAACTTCAGGAATCGCCAAGAAACTAGAGCGATTATTCATAAGCGTAACCACATACCTGATATGATGAGTCATGTAGATTATTCAACATATACTTCATGTATATACCATCAAACCAATCAACAGATCCAAGCAAGTAATTCAATCATCACATAATTCCTGAAAAGAATATGTACTCTATTTATTACACACTTTATCAAGAACCTACTTTATTGACTTGGACTCTCTTTCTAGGGTTTCTAATCCACATTAAGGTTTCATTAATATTCATTAGGGTTTCTTAGATCAATTTCTCAAACTCAATCCCTTTTAGGTTAACAACCCTAAAACATCCTTTTCCATTTTTATGAACCTTAATTGCTCAACTATCCATTTTAATAGTCTTTTATACCCAAATTGACTTAGGATCATCAAATCCCTATTTATTCATGGATTTGAACCATTAAAACAATTAAAAGACATATTCATCTAAATTAGGGGTTTCAAGCTCATTAGTGCATAATCATGCACGAAACCCTAAATTAAACCAATTATATAAAAAGATCATCTTTTTAGATCATATTCTCACTTTTATTAACAACATGTTAATATCAACTTGAATTATCCAAATAACGTCATTAAGTCCATCTATCATCAAATCTAAGGGTTTTTCTTAAATCATTAAAGATGATAACTTTATGCCCTTTCCAAATTTCAAGCACATAAACTCTAAATTAGACTAATCATGTGCAAAGTTCTTCCATTTTGAACATAATGTACCGTTTTACATTTGACAGGTTAACATCAACTCTAATGATCCATTAAACCCTATTAAACACTTTATTCATTTCAAAATAGGGTTTCTTAATCTTTAATTCATTAAAGATGATAATTTACACTACATTTCGAACTATGATCAGATTCAGGCTATAAAACTATTTTTAATGAGTTCCTTGCATTTTTCTGATCAAAATACATATATAACTTGTCCTAATCGGAGTTACGAATAGCAATATATGATTTTTGCAAGAAAATTACCTTCCGGCCAATCAGAGATTGCTACGTCGCCAAGTTTCCATGCATGCGGCTCGCTTTGAAAACATAACGCAATTACCAAGTTGCCATCGTGTAAGTGATAAGCTTCTTTAGAGCGCGGAGGGCAGAAACGTCCAACGCGCCTCTCCCTTCTTCAACCTTGGGTAGGTCGATCGCAGCTGCCCTAGCCGCCGACCCGTAGCTTTGGCACGGCTCCTGCTCCCCGATCAGGACCCGAGCTTCACCGGAAAAGCGTCCCCTGCCTTCGCCGCCCTCATGCGCACTCAGGGCGCCAACAACCCATAACCAAGATGTTTGTTTACTCATCCGGTTAGGCCATATACTGCAGATCATCCCCACAGCCTAGTTTCCTCTGCTGCACATGCACTAGGGCACGATCTCGAGGGATAGGTTTCTCCTTAGCATCGTGGTACTCTAGGAGTCCCTCACAACCCCCTGGTTCCCTCTCCTTGCGTCATTCTCACAATGGTTCTTGGGGTTAGGGTTTGAAGATGAAAAGTAGAGAAGAAGGAGAGAGAAAGAGGAGAAAGGTACGTGGAACCCTTCAGAACTCGACCCTAGGATCTCCCCTGTTATATAGGGTGGGAAAAGAAGCCCTAAGTCGGCTCATACATGACTCAACGCATCCCTTTCCAAGTAGGAAGACAATTCCTTCAAAGAGAAGGATATTCTCTCTCTTTCTTTTTATACTTTGGATATTCTCTATATTAGAAATACAAAAATCCACTTTCTTATTCTCTTTAAACTTGTCTTTTAGTTATTTGTCACGAAATCATATTTCCTTTTAATAGAAAATACCACCTTTGAAAAACAACACAAAATTCATTAATAATGTATCACATTATCCTTTTATTTTGCAATTTTGGTATTTTCTCTTTCTTTCCTCTTTATTGGGACTCCTTGGATCCCAAGACACTCCATTATTTTGAAATTCTTTTTATTGGATACTTATTATCCTTCTAGATGCATCTTTATTCATTATTTCACATTATCTTGTTTATTTCTCATTAAAATATCTCTTTTTGAGGATTTCTCTTTTATTTTCCTCATTTGCGTTCCTTTTAATATTAGCAACCTCATGGATACGAAATTTCCCCAAGAAATCTCATTTATGCCTCTTTCCACTCATTTTCCACATTTTACCATTGTTTTCAATTTCTTTCTTAATAAAGAAATACTTAATTAATCTTTTCTTTTCTTATTGCACTCTTTATGCAACTTTGGACTCCTTGGAACCCAAGGAACCCAAGAGGCACGAAATCCATTCCTTGGATTACATCTCTTTGCCTTCTAGAGGTTTCTACCTCTTCCTTTTCTCAAATATTCAATTATTCAATTACTAATTGAATTTTCTTTGTTATTTCCTTGTTATTGGGCCCAATAGCCAATAAAGCCCACAACACAAACATCAAGGCTATTGTAAACGAAATCCATGTATTCAAAACAAATTATACCATTCTTTGTTCAATTATCTTCAATATGAGAAATTTCATTTCTCACCAAAAGAACCCAAAATTTGGGATTGTAACACCTGCCATATTTATGATTGTCAATGATTAGACTCTTTAAAGCTTACTCCTGTTATAATTGATATCAGTTGTGCAAAAGTATATCTATAATTATATTAGTGCTTTAGACTATTTCTTTGAAGTACTCATTCACTGAGCGAGTAGGCTCACCCCTCTACTCACAATTTTTAGGGAAATCACATGTACTCGAAGAAGGTCAATGCATCAGAGTAGATCTACCACAAGAGTTAAGTATGAGATCAGTTAAGTTGAATCAGTCCCTATCACTCTAGGTCCTTGTATAGATGTGAGAGAGTTGTAAATGATGTTTTGTATGTTTGTTTCCATAATAAGAGAGAATGCAAATGATTGTAATGTCATATGTACATGGAAGTGTGAGAAACATAATGAATGTATGGATGTGTATCATTAATGTTGAGATTATATTAGAGTAATAAAAGTTTAATTCTCTTGTAAAGTTTGTTTATACGATTGGATGCGAGAAAACAAAGAGTTTGAAATGAAATAAAAAAGAGGCCTTTTTGTATTAAGTATAATCCTCAAACTTACACCCACATCTCATGATTAGTGGTAATCATGGGATGCGGGTGTGACAACAAGCTTTCCCATATATCAGGCGATACAATGTAGTGCCAAGCAGCATCTTGTAGGCAGTCCTGTATGCCCAGAGAGCATCATCTAACTTGGTTGACTAGTCTTTGCAAGACTTGCCGACCATTTTCTCTAAGATCTGCTTGATCTGCTTGTTAGAAACTTTGACTTGTCCAGACATCTGCGGGTGGTATGGCATGGAGACTTTGTGACGAACACCATATCTACACAAAAGTGATTCAAACTGCCTTTCTACAAAGTGAGATCCACCATCACTAATGACGGTTCTCGGCACTCCAAACCTTGGAAAGATTATCTTAGTAAAGAGCTTTATCACTTCTTTGGTGTCGCAAGTGGTGGTGGGTATAGCCTCTACCCATTTTTTTGACGTAATCAAATGCAACAAGGATATATTTGAAACCATAGGAAGAGGGGAAGGGTCCCATATAGTCTATCCCCCACACATTGAAGACTTCTACTTCAATCCATTCTGACAATGACATATCATTTCGACGGGAAATATTCCCGGTTCTCTGACATTCATTGCAAGTTTTGACATAGGCATGTGCGTCTTTGAAGAGAGTTGGCCAATAAAAGCCTGAATGGAGTACCTTAGTTGCGGTCCTTTCACCTCCCAGGTGCCCTCCATAGGGGGAGGAATGACACTCAAATATAATCTTCGGGGCTTCATCCTCTGGTATACACCTTCTATACAAGTCACCGACACAACGCCTAAACAACAGAGGGTCATCCCAGTAATAGTTCTTTAGATCAGAGAATAATTTCTTCTTCTGATTGTAGGACATTTTCGGGGGTAGTTGTTTGCAGGCCAGGTAATTGCAAAAGTCTACATACCATGGCCTTTTAGGGTTGGCCAAGTGGGCAACATAGATAGATTCATCATCATAACTTTCATTGATTTGTAGTGGGTGGTCATCCTCCACACAGATCCTCGAAAGGTGGTCGGTGACCACATTCTCAGAACCTTTCTTATCTATTATTTCATGATCGAACTCTTGTAACAGCAACATCTAACACAACAACATGGGCTTCACGTATTTCTTCTGCATTAAGTACTTGATGGCCCCGTGGTTGGTGTGAACTATCACCTTAGATCCCACGAGGTAGGATCGAAACTTATCAAAAGCATATACAATTTCCAACATCTATTTCTCAGTAGTAGTATAATTCAACTGTGACTCATCCAAGGTCTTACTTGCATAAAAGATCACATGGTGATTTTTATCTTTTTTCTGACCAAGGACTGCGCCTATGGCAAAGTCACTGGCGTCACACATCAGCTGAAAAGGAAGATTCCAGTCAGGGGACTGGAGAATGGGTGCGGATACCAAAGCGTCCTTCAAAGTGGAGAACACTTTCATGCACTCATCCGTGAAATCAAATTTCACATCTTTCATCAACAGGTTAGAAAGGGGCTTTGCTATCTTTGAAAAGTCTTTAATGAACCGTCGATAGTAACTGGCATGACCTAAGAAACTTTGAATACCTGTAACAGATGTGGGCGGAGGAAGCTTGTCTATCGCCTCCACCTTGGATCGATCGACTTTGATACCTTTGCTGGATACCTTGTATCCTAGGACTATTCCTTCTTGCACCATGAAGTGGCACTTTTCCCAATTAAGGGTAAGACTTTGCTCTTCACATCTCTTCATCACCAGAGATAGGTTATTAAGGCAATCATCGAAGGAGATGCCGTAAACACTGAAGTCATCCATAAAGACTTCCATTTTATCCTCTAGAAAATCGGCAAAGATGGCATTCATACACCGCTGAAAGGTGGCAGATGCATTGCAAACCCCAAAGGGCATTCTCCTAAAAGCAAAAGTTCCGTAGATGCATGTAAAGGTGGTATTTTCCTGATCTTTAGGGTGAATAGGGGTCTAATAGAACCCTGAATACCCATCTAACAAGCAAAAGTAGGAGTGATGGTCCAGACGCTCCAACATCTGATCGATAAATGGGAGGGAGAAATGGTCTTTACGGGTGGCGGTGTTGAGCTTGCAGTAGTCAATGCACATCCACCAACCAGTGACCATGTTGGTAAAGACCTTGACTCCATTATCTCCTTTAACCAACGTTATACCTCCTTTCTTTGGAACCACTTGGATTGGACTTACCCACGTGCTATCGCTGATGGCATAAATTATTCCTACATCTCGGAGTTTGACAATCTCCTTGCCGACTGCTTCTCTGAGCTTCTCATTCAACTTCCTTTGTGGCTGGGCGTATGGCTTGGAGTCCTCTTCCAGATGGATCCTGTGCATACACACAGAAGGGCTGATCCCCCTCAGGTCTTTGATTGAGTAACCTAGGGATTTTCTCTGTATCCTCGACTCCTCAAGCAACTAATCTTTTTGGCTACCTGTCAACTCTGAGTTAATGATCACCAGATTCATCTTCTCCTCATCTAGAAAATGGTATTCCAAGCCTCTCGGCAAAACTTTAAACTCAAGCTGGGTATCCTTCTCTTGTCCATCAACGAGGTCTTTACGGAGGGCAGCGTACATAACTGTCTTCACATGGTCTTCTTCTTCGGGCAAACCTTCAACTTCCAGAAAAGCCAGAATTTCCTTGACCTTTGAATCCTCGACCTCTTGTGCCTCGCTAGATAGGGTGCACATCAACGGGTCTACCATGGCCTTTTCTTCCCTTACTTCATTTCATAGCTACTGATTGCTTTCAAAGAAATAAGAGGATTCAAAGAACAAAGGGGCTTTCATACAATCTCTGATGTTGAAGTCGATGTGATCTCCTCCAACCTTGATCGTAATCATACCCGCCTCTACATCAATGAGGTCCCGACCGGTTGCTAGGAAAGGTCTCCCAAAGATAATAGGGCAGCTGTGATCTTCTACTGTATCAATCAAAACTATATCACATGGTATAAAGAATCACCCAACTCAAATGGGAACATCCTCAACTACTCTGAATGGCCTGGTAAAAGTGTGATCGGCCAGCTGAATCCTCATTTTGGTGCTTACCATATCAGTGAGTCCAATCCTCTTTGCAAGGGACAAGGGCATCAGGCTGATGCTTGCCCCCAGGTCTGCTAGACCTTTACAGGTTATGTTATCCCCAACTTGGAAGGGGATGACAAAGGCCCCATGATCTTTCTTCTTCGATGACATACTTGCTTTGACAAAGGAGTTGGATATCTATGCTGGCTTTATGGTCTCCACATCTTCACCTCTCTTCTTCCTTGAAATCAGATCCTTCACAAACTTGGCGTAAGTAGGCATCTCCTCAATGGCATCCAGAAATGGGATGTCAAGGTGCAATTTCTTTATCGCGGACATAAACTTATCATACCTCTTTTTCAATTGAGCTTTCACCAACTTATGCAGGAAGGGTACGCGGGGTGCGTACTTGTCTGGACGCTCTTCAGAAGAAACATTGTTGACTCTTTCTTTGGTCACTTTCCTTAACTTTATAGGGACTTCTTCTTCATTTTACTTGGGGATGTCGTCTTTACCTAGTGTTATCGCTGTTGTTACTTCCTTTTCAACGGTTGGTCATACCATTGTACCTGACCTTAAGATAGCCATTTTTGTGGTCTCATGCCCACGTGGATTCACTTCAGTGTTGGAGGGGAAACACCCCACTTGATGATTGATGCTCTGGGCAAGGCTCGCCGGCTGTTGGTCGATCTATTTATTGTGCTGCTGGAGATCCCCTATCTAGGAAGAGAATCCCTCCATATGCTGCCGCATCAACTTAAGCATGGTCGTGCTATCCACAAAGATTTTATGCATCTTCACGTTCAAGTCATTCTGCTTCTTGGCAAAGGACATCAGCTCCATCATCATAGATGGTCAGTGTGGCTGGTTCTGTTGGAAAGTCCACTGCTGCTGGAACCCTATTTGACGTTGCTCATTCGACGGTCCTCCTGAGGGATTTCCACCCACTAGCTGATGAGAGTTCTCAGCTGCACTGGTGTTTCTGTAGGAAAAACTAGGGTGATCACGGCGTCAATACTGGACATAATTAACATTTTCTGTACTATCCTCATCAAGATCTCCTTGAACGTCTGTGTGGGGGCAGAAGTCAGACAGGTGGTCTGACTCTCCATAGGTGACACAACTCCTCACCACTTCCTGTCAGACTTTTCCTTTATACCCCTGCTCCTTCAGGGTTTGGACATCGGTTACAATTTTGTCCAACTTAGCCGCGAGGGCTTCTATCGCCTTGGATTCTCCCAAAGTGGTATGGCCCATAGACTCTCGGTCGTACTCGCTATCCTGCTAATTCGTGGCCATGTTGTCGATAATTTCTCTGGCCCTATGAGCACTGAGTCCTAAGAAATCGCTGCTAGCTGCAGTGTTTAGGGATTTCCCCTCTGTGGCACACACCCCATTATAGAATGTGGTGATCAACTTAGGTTCAGAAAAGCCATGATGTGGGCACTCCCGCTGGTAACTTTGAAACCTCTCCCAGGTCTCGTGTAGGTTTTTCGAGGGTTTTTGTGAGTACCTCATTATCTTGTTCTGATACTTGATTGTTCTTTCAATGGGGAAGAACTTGGTGATAAACGTGTTAGCGAGATGCTCCCAATCGGGAAGACTCCCATCTTACAGACTTGTGTACCACTCCAACACTTTGTCTCTCAGAGAAAAAGGGAAGCATTGGATGTAGATGTGGTCTATCAGAACTCTATTGATCTTGAAGGTGTTGCGAGTCCTCTTAAAATTTGTGAGATGGTTGTACAAGTTTTCTTCAATAGTATTCCCACCAAACTAGTTATGATGTAGCAGCTGGAGGAAAGAAGGCTTCAACTCGAAGTTGGTGACATGAGGGGTTGCACAACCACTGGATTCCTCTCTTGATTTGCCCAGACTTGGACAAATAAGCGCAAGGAGTAGGCTTCTGGAGGTTTCTCAGCCATGACTTGTTAGAAACGAAGATGGATTGAAAAGGCGAGAAAGTACCTGGAAAGAAAGAAAAGTGTAAAGGTATTAGTAAGTTGTATGGACTATGTGCAGTAAATATTTGTAGTATTATATGCATATGTACAAGGTTTTTAGCAAAGTGCAAGCGAAACTCGATTTTTTAGAATGGTTTTTCTTGCCTATCCCCGACAACAACATCAAAAAGTTGACAAGCCTTAAACATGGGTCCAAGAATGGAGTCATGTCTAGATTATCAGACTTTAAAAATTTATAACACCCAAATATTTAAGACATCTTGAAACTAGCACATGGTCAAAATAGTTCGGGGTTGAACACAGGGATAGGAAGAAAGACGATTCAGAACTCAAGTTTTACTTGTCTAAGCACGTTGAAAAAGGTCGAAGGATAAGGTTTTGATATAATGAGAAAAAATATAAAGAATCAAACAAAAAGCCTATCTACAAGGGGAGTTACCAGCAGAATTAGTGTTTTAAGGTTTAGAAATTTTTTTATAAAGGTTTTGTATATAGGAAACTGAGGAGATAAAACTATCATCGGGGTAAAGCACGAAGGAGGAAAACTTAAACATAACAAGCGACAACGGAATACATCCTGCACCCTCTTCTCTCAAACAGGATGCCTCTGACTATGCACCAATTCTCTCTTAAGAGTATTGGACATAGACTAGAGCAGAAAGATATGCTAGGGCAACCCTAATCCTGGGTACTCTCATACACCCAAATCAGACCAAACTCTAGAGTTTACGACATCCTTCTCTCAAAGGAGTCAAAATGAGAAACATGATTCGATAGCTAGTCAAAAGCGTGATCCAAACAGAAGAGACCAGAGTTCAGATGCAGAAAAGAATCATCCAACAAAAAGGAACCATACACAAAACAATATGAGATAAACTCCACACATTCCATAAAGCATAAAGAGATAAAAGGGTTTTGTTACGACCCCACCTTCCGGTAACCCCCAATTAAGGGAGACCGAGAGGTCGAAGCCGCACCCATAATTTCCAGATCAAAGGTTCAACATTTAACCAAGAACAATTATTAAATTTTAACAAACTATAATAGAAAACTGTAAGAAAAAAGAAAATGTTTGCATACCTTTTGAAAATTTGGATCTCTAAACTTCTAATCACATATGAATTTCTACTCCACTAATGCTCCTTGTATTTCAATTCATGTATTTCTCAATATGACGATTTACTGTTTGTTCTTTTGGCTTTGTACCTAAAACACCGACAAAAAAATGTCGGTCAACCGAAGCTGGTATGTGGGGGAAACACTAATCGTGCAATTATCCATAACAATGTATTGCAATCAATTACAGTTTAACAAACAATTTTACAGTTTAAATATAACTATGCGATCCATGTATATCCTATCCCCATTATACCCCTCATGATCCCACCTAACATGTGAATCAGTTTCTAGGGTTGAGTCACATGGCACTACCCTTAGGTAGCCCACTCCTTAACTCATGGCATGCTAAGAGTCTCATGGAACTACACATGTGCAACCCAATTTTTAACTCACGATAGACTAGACCTTGCTCTAGGTTATCCTTTTTAGCCTTTGCATAGCCACATGGGTGGACCCAGATCTAAGGCAGTTATATGTATACATTTATAGTGATAGTCATAGTCACTCTATAGTTGCATGAAATAAAAGCATCCAACAGTTAATTCCAAGCAACCGATAAAACCTCGACAAACCCTCGTAAAACTAACTCAGAATATTCATAAGCGTAACCACATACCTGATTGGCAGATTCAACAAGCTAATAACAATTCCAAGCAAGCAAGTAATCCAAGAAGTAGTTCAACAATCACAGAACTCCTGAAAAGCATATGTAACCTATTTACTACACTTTATCAAGAATATACCCATTTAAATGACTTAGATTCACTTTCTAGGGTTTCTAATCCAAATTAGTGTTTCATTTGGTTTCTTTTAGATCTTTTTACGACTTTCCTCATTTATATCCAAAAAACCCTAAAACAGCAGTTCTAGGTGCAAAACCTTAATTATTCAACTTAGACATATTAAAGCCCCTTTTATCATCAATTAAGCTTGGGATCACTTTTATACAAAGGGTTTCCAATTATATCTCATTAAAGCCCACTAACACTTAGATAAGGGGTTCTAAGCCTATTAATGCATATTAAACATATGAAACTGTAAATTAACCAATTAAACACATGGATCATCCTTTTAGATTCAAAACATCTTTTTAATCAACAATAGGGCAATATCATCTTAAATTACCCATAACACTTCACTCAAACTTATTAACATCAAAAACAAGGTTTTCATGTCTTTAGTCTTCACACTAGCACATGTTGTCATACTTTTAGGACTATAAGCATAATTGGACTCTAAAAGTAATTTATTTGGATTCCCCTCATTTCGTTGATAAATTTTCAAATAAAGCTTGTCTAAATCTGAGCTATCAATAAGTAATTACAAATTTTACAATGTTAATGGAACTCGACCAATAGAACATCGCCACGTCAGCATAAGTACCATATTATAGACTTACCAGAATCCCACAAGAATTAGATGGAAATGACCCTGCCGCCCTTGGGTCTTCATCGTGCATGAAGGGGCACTTTAGTCTTTTGGATGTGGGTTCTCTCCTTCCTCGTGCACGCGTATTCCGCCAAGCACTCGCCACCGGAGTCACGACAGGAACTCACGCTGCGTCCTGCTCATCATGCCATCGCCTCCTTGCCCAAGCCTGCCCTCTTCCACGGCCCAGTCTGGACTTCCTAAGGGAGGCTGATGGTGTGCTACCCCCAACCTCAACACCATCACAGGTGAGGCTGCCGCCGATGCTGCTTATTTGAGTTTCTCATCCGCCGGGTCTCTGTCAGGTCTCTGCCATCACGATCTAACTCCAACCCCTTACAGAGCACTACCACAGATCCCTCTCCCTCTCTTTTCTCTCTGTTATCCTAGGCACTATGAGATGTCAAGTGTTGCACCCGCCGCTACCCAGTTTTCCGTTGACGGACTGGTGGTTGCGGATTGCGACGCCTCCCAGAGCCTGGTCAAAAGTCGTCATCTTCCGATCTCTACTATTGTTTGCAGAGTCACTCCCTTGCCAACAAAGACCACTGGATACGGTGTCCAACTCACGATCAGTTGAGCTCGGGGAACCAATCTCCCTGATTTGTAGGTGATCCTGCTCTATGGAGGGTTGCAATGAGGGCCCCCATGGTCTCTCTATATTTATATATATGCTTCCTAGGGGAAACCCTAATTGCTCCCATACTTTAAATACCAATCCCGCCACCTTCTTTCCATAAGATATGATTGTATCCTTAATACAAGTCACACAAGGAACACCTCTTTTGGTACTCCCGATTTCTTTTATCCTTTCACTAAATATATTGGTATACCTGACTTGGACCCAACTATTTCCTTGTGACAAAAAGTATTATTACGGAAATTAATGAAAATAACTTAGTAACGATTCATTTTAGGATTATTTAAAAAAATCCATATCTCTTTACTCGTTAATCCTTTTACTTCTAAATTTTAAAAGGGGAGTTCATGACTTGTGAGCCAAGTTTGAGATTTTCCCTCATAAGCATATTTTATGTATTTTTTCTCTCTCTTATTATCTTTGCAACTTGGTCTCCTCAAAACCCAAGAAATCCTAAGATTTCGAAATTTATTTTTAAGGATACTTATTATCCATTATTTCTCATTATCTTATTTATTTCTTTATTCAATTGATTTCCTTTTCCTCTTTTCATATTTCTCTTATTAGAAATCACATGTAAATGAATTTTACTCAATTGTGGCCATGAATTCCACTTTCTAGATATTTCCAAGTATTTTTTTATAAAGACTTTGCTTAATATCCATTAATGAGTTAATATAATAATAGGAACCACGAAATTCCTACTGTAAGGGAGATTTGCAAAGAAATCCCTTCTTTGAAGCAAAGCGTACAACCTTTACAATTAAGTCCAAATTCACAAAATCATTATATTTCAATTATGAAAATTCATGCAAAATTGGGGTTATAACATCCTTCCCCTCTTATAAGAATTTTGTCCTCAAAATTCTATCAAGCAAACAAACAATTTGGATAAGACTTTTCCATGTCCATCATTGGCCCCTATGTGGCTTTACCGTACTCATGGCGCTACCAAAGAACCTTTATCATCACATATTCTTTTCTCTGAGTCCTTTCATCATGGTGTCTATAAATTGCATAGGTGACTCAGGCCATTTCAGCCTCCCTTGGGGCTCACTAGGTTCATTGCTCAGCACATGGTCTGGGTACCTCACATAGTGCTCTAAATTGGACACATGGAATTCATCACACATTACTTTATCCTTAGGGACAAGGTCAAACTTAACCTTCTATTCTTAGCCATTTGCTACATTTTAGATCGAAATTGGCAGAGAACAATGAGATTTTAGGTTTTCTCTGAAGAACAGGGCCATTGGGGCGGATTGGAGAGAAACATGGTGTTTACAGATGAAAATGGGTAGAATATGGAGATTAAGGAAGTGGAAATGGTGGAGGATTGATTGGAGATGGATTGAGGGTGAGTTGGTGGAGATTCGAGGGTGGTGGAGTGGCTATGAGGTGCTACACGACCGCCATTCACGGAGAACGATCGCAATGCTCGCGGAATGGAAAATAGAAATGAGTTGTGATTTTTGCAAAACACTGACTTAATTCTTGTTGTTGGGCTACAAAACGACTGTACTACATGACACGGTTGTGGTGTCTTGCACTCTGCATGGCCTTGGTGGCCCACACCGTCAGTCTAAGTGGATGGCTACATGGCCGTGCTACCTTGCATGACCGTGGTGGTTCTGTTCTTCAATTTCAACTTCTTTGATTTTTTTTTCTTCGATTCCCCTATTGATTGTGAATGCACCATCACATCCGTTCCATGTCACCATGGCCATGGTGAATATTGTGGCTGTTCATTTCAACTCAAGTCTCATCAAACATCAAATCTTTGGTCGAAAATGATTTTTCATGGATTACTTTGTCAAAATCTCATTTAATTTTCCTCATTTCACCCTATTTTCACATGCACGTCTTAAAACTAAATAAAAACTATTAAAACAAGTGTGTTTGTGTGTTTTCTCAGAAAAATGTAAAAATAAAGCAAAAGTATCAAAAATGGAAGGTTGGGTGAAAAATTCCCAAACCTAGGTGGGTTGCCTCCCACAAGCGCTGAGTTTCATGCTTCATCTAGGCTTCTTGGTGATTCTTTAATCTTTCATCCATTTGGCACGCTCATGTGCCCATTCTTGCAATATATACATCTCTTTTTTGCATTCAACCTATGATACCCATCCCTTTGATCACCAAAGTTGTCATAAAATCCTTCATCTAGATATCCTCTTCTTGAATGATCAATAGGAATATTGAAGTGACCATATTCAATATCCTTATTTTTGACTCGCCGGTTTGAGGACATGTATATGTTGATATTTATCTTCATGTCCATCAAAGATACTGTCATTATACCACTGCAAACATGTATCTCAATGGACTTGGGTCTCCAAATGGTTTGAGACCGTTTGGTCTCAAATGGTCTTGAGACTATTTGGACCCAAACGGTCTTGAGACCGTTTGGACTCAAACAGTCTTAAGACCGTTTGATCCAAACCTTCTAAAAACCGAATGGACCAATCAAGATCTTTCAACACTTTATCAATTCAGGGTTTCAATCAATAAACCCCCTATCAATTGAACTACTGATTTATTCTTCATTTGAACCATTGAATCACCCTTCAATTGGACCTTCAATTAGGGTTTTGAACCCAATTGAACTAGGGTTTATAATTAATACACCATCAATTAGGGTATTGAAACTGAGGAAACATCAATGGTTGACATTGTGGAACTAATTCGATTGAAATTGTTAGATCATCATCAAACCATGATATGACCCGACCTCAAACGGTCTTGAGGTCGTTTGGATGACTTCCAAACGGTCTTGAGACACATTTTATCTTTCGTTCAATCTCATCGAGAAACCTCGACAAACTCATAATTTGATACATGTATTCATAAGCATAACTACGCGCTTACACACGAAGCTATCCTCTTTCCCTTTGCAAACCTCTCCATTATCCATGAATTTAAAGGAAAAGAAATTAAGCACCTCAAATCATATAATACTAATATCCCATTTTTAGTGGATATTACTTTTGATTTAACTAATGTGAGTGGGTTCTCCACTCACTTTGGATAAATTCATGCCTTTGCAAGGCACATGCTCGTACAACTTTATCTAATTTCAACCATTACCATTTTGGTTGAAGGGCACTTTAAGTAACATATTTATTTTTACATTAATTTGAAGTAAAGTTCCAATTATGTTTAAATCGTGATTATTTTAATATCAAGATTCTCTCTCCTCTAAAATGATTCAAATGAGGCACCCGTCTCAAATGATTTTCTCTACATGATGCCAAGAATCATGAGGGATCCTCTTGAAGTGGCATTTTGCATATTGAACCCTAGGTTTTGGGTAAATTGCACATTACACCAAAACTAGGTTTTAATGCACAAACATTGCTCAACACGCTCTTTCTTGTTATTCAGGCTTGTAGAAGCCATACTACTGCAGCATACATACTCCTATGATGCTTCAAAATATGAGGAACATTTTTCCATACACAATTTGCAATTTAACCCCTCAACTTGGGTAATTTGCATTTTAGTCCAACACAAGTAAAACATTATTCCAACATTATTCAGAAAGGACTAAAATTGAAATATAAGTTCCTCTTGAGCCTTAATTACTTTTAAAGAGATAAGAGAAAGCATATAATCAACTTTATTAAGCAAAAAATCTAGGTTTAAGCATAACCCAGGTCATGGATGTTACAAATATAAACCCCTAACAAGGATTTCATCCCTGAAATCCCAGGAAAAGGAGAGACAAATTCTATTCATTTATTATACCATCAAGTCTCCACATAACATCTTAATGTCATGGAGATACCATTGATCTATAATCCACACAAAGTTTCTTCCACACATGGTTATTCTAAGGAAATACTTTTATCTTGATAAACTTTTCCACCAATTACAATTGTTCCTTCCATTAGTTCAACCTTGTCAATGTTTATGTTTATGCAGAGCATAAACCCCTAACATATGATGTCCATATTATTTTGTGTAACTAGATTGATTTCACAGTTGGCTAATTTAGATAGCCAACATAAATCATCTATTATTTCTTAGATACCAGAATCCTTACTTTGGTATTCATCATATGTATTGAGAACACATCTCATCCTTATCATATTCATTTCTCTGTTTTTATCACCAAGGGTACATATGCAAAAGGTATTTCTTTTATTTTGGGACATTACTTATTCCATATATCATTATCTTGGAACCAAAGTTCAAAGCAAACTGATACTTTTCTAAGTATCCATCAACGAATTATTTCTAATCCATGTACATCAAATGTCATAATACTTACTTGATGGTCATGTTAATGAAAGGAAGAAACATAAAGGAACATACTCCTATCATTACCCAAGGTTGTTTATCAAAGGGGAAACATATATATTTAACAGAGGTAATCCACTCAGCAATCCTTTATTTGTTTGGGATAGTTCACTTAGCAAACCCTATGTGGCTGGAAAAGTTCACTTAACAATCCTTAATTAGTTAGAGAAGTTCACTTAGCAATTCCTATGTAATTGGGAAAGTTCACTCAGCAATTCCTCATTAGTTGGGAAAGTTCACTTAGCAATTCCTCATTAGTTGAGAAAGTTCACTTAGCAATCCCTATGTAATTTGGAAAGTTCACTCAAAAATTCCTATGTTATTGGAAAAGTTCACTTAGAAATCCCTATGTAATTGAGAAAGTTCACTCAGCAATTCCTCATTTGTTGGGAAAGTTCACTTATCAATTCCTCATTGGTTGGGAAAGTTCACTTAGCAATCCCTATGTAATTGGGAAAGTTCACTCAACAATTCCTATGTTATTGAGGAAGTTCACTTAGAAATCCTTATGTAATTGGGAAAGTTCACTTAGCAATCCCTATGTAATTTGGAAAGTTCACTCAGCAATTCTTCATTTGTTGGGAAAGTTCACTTAGCAATTCCTCATTAGTTGGGAAAGTTCACTTAGCAATCCCTATGTAATTGGGAAAGTTCACTAAGCAATTCCTATGTTATTGGGAAAGTTCACTTAGCAATCCCTATGTAATTGGGAAAGTTCAGCCAGCAATTCCTATGTTATTGGGAAAGTTCACTTAGAAATCCCTATGTAATTGGGAAAGTTCACTAAACAATTCCTCATTTGTTGGGAAAGTTCACTTAGCAATTCCTCATTAGTTGGGAAAGTTCACTTAGCAATCCCTATATTATTTAGGAAAGTTCACTCAACAATTCCTATTTGGTTTCATTATACTCACTAAATTGTTTCAGAATGACTACTTGATCAGAGTAATCAGAAAGATAACAATATAAGAGTTCCATACTTTGCTCTATCTCCAATAATCATATACTTGGCCAGGGTATACAAGTATTGAGATTAGGTAGTATGCACTTTATTTACTGTCATGTTCCTCACTTTTCATATCATTATACACACATGATTTTTCATTCTTGGATTTTCTTCAGGCATCACTTCTATATCTCAACTTTAATCACACAGATAAGAGAGATTATAAAGCATTTTAAGGAATACTGAGTAAAATGTAAATTCTCATCTTCCTTGTGTCCTTATAGGACTAGTCAAAGGAAGTTAAAAAACAACTACTTTCTCATTTTTAACACATAGAATCGTGAAATGAAATATCAGAATGAATCTATTTCATCTGACCTGTCACAACCCGAGGGTTGACTATTGCATCAGATTGATTCATTGCATAGAACCTCGCAGTTGTTGGTTGTTGACCTTGTGCTTGATTGTTAGGTGTTGATGAACTAGCTCGAGACGCTTGTCCACGTGCTCTATTGTTATTAGAAGACTGCCTCCTTTGTGAGCCTTGCTGATTCTGCCTTGGAGGTAGAGTCACCATTGAATTCCCAAATGGACAATCCTTTACTAGATGTCCCAGTTGTCTACATTGGTAACAGACCCTGGTCGCAAAATAGGGTATGTGAGATCCAGTCACCGATGTTGATGCTATGTCGGGGCTCTACTTAGAGCAATACTACAGTCCCTACCCCTACTTGACATCCATAGCGTCTGGGTATGGAATCTCGATGGTGTTGCTGATGCAGAAAATCTCGGCTTCTTAAAACTTTCGGATCTCTGTCCTTGAGACTGAGTGTACACCTTCTTACTACTGGTCTGTCATTTCTCGATTTCAGACCTCTCTATCCTCCTTACTGACTCCACAAAGGTGGCAAACCTCTCCCTGTTCTCTAAAGCAGACACAGGAGTGGTCAGTTTAGTGTTCAACCCCTTCTCAAAATGTCGAATTCTTTCCTCATCATTAACTGCCATATGTAGACAAAACTGCAAAAGCTCCATGAACTTAGCTTCATACTCACTAACTTTCATTTGTCCTTGTCTGATCTTCTCAAATTGAGAGATCTTCTTGTCTAGATACATCTTAGGGAAGTATCTATTAACGAATTCTCGTCGGAATACCTCCCATCTAACTTCTTTGCCTGGCCTCTTATCTTCTTCTATAATCCACCAGCGACCAACACTCTTTTTAGGAGGTACACTGCATGTATTACCTTCTCGTCATCAGGAATATCAAGGATCTTGAAAGCCTTCTCCAGCTATGTCAGCCACAAATCAGCATCTGTTGGATCAGCTGTACCAACATAATATATGGCTCCAACCCGACGAAGTCTCTCAAAAGTCTTTCCGACTCCATATCCCTCATTATGGTCTGGTGCCCTAGGTGCAGGTGGTGGCATCCTATCCTCCATATGCGTCATAGTCGCCATAAACTGCCCGAACAGAGTATGGAAAGATGGGTTCTCTAATGCAGCTTGATCAAGATGAGGAATCTCAGGTACGGTTTCCTCCCTAGCTTGATCCCTTGCACCTCCTACTGGTGCAGCAATGCTACTCTCAGCAGCGTGTTCTTCGTGTGTTCCAGACATCTTCAAGTTTTTCTTCTCCTCCTATATGAGCAGAAGTCATTATCAGATAACTGGAAGACACTAGAACAAACTCAACATCTTATTCATATGTCTCTGTAGACTCAACAAACCTAGCGCTCTGATACCACTAAATTGTGACACACCGATCACAAAAACATGATTTAGTTAAGCGGAAGCGTTCACTAAGCAACGAATTATCGAAAATCACTAAAAATTAAAACCATTTTACAGAGAGGTCCACACATAGGAAAACTCTTTCACAAAGAACTGATGTAATTTAATTACATACTAGTTTACAAGTACATGTCATGTATCATCTTTTTCTGAGAATTACAAGCATCAACTGCCCTGTTAAACTAAACACAGGCAGTATAAAATCTTGAGGCACTGAGCCAAAATCTCGAAAGAACTAAATACTACTCTGAGGACCTGAGAGTACAGAGATGACACATAGGACTCTATGTACATCTATACAAGGCATATCAGCCAGTGTCTCCACCTAAGAATTCACTACTGTCCCTACTGCTGCTGTTGTTGTACTTCACCTACTGAAGGATTCCTGCCTCCTTGTCCGCGTCCACCTAAAAAAATGTGGTTTCCACGGGGGTGAGACAATTGTAAAATTGTCCCAGCGAGAGATATAACTCTCTTCTAGAAACATTATTATTGCAGTTTAATAAGATAAATCTGAACAGAGGAATCATAATTGTTTAATAACAGTTAATTCATTGTTTAATAGATTAGAACATTATTCTTATCGAAAGTATTGTAGCTATAACCTGATAGGGCAGCATGTTACTTATCCAATAAGGAATATGAAGAACATGTATAACATTTATCCGCTATACTAAGCATGATAATATCAACTACTATTTCTCGTATTTCAACTTTATGCAAATACACTACATGGGTGATTATGTTTTACACATCATGTGTCAAACTGCATTTAGCTTACCAGGGTATATTGACATCCTCACTATAGAGTTATAGCCGCAGCATATACTCTTTTCAGGCTTAGATCACACAACTAATGCATGGCATTGTTTTGTGGAGTCATGGCTTGTAGCTATACTCTTTTAACAAAGTATTGGGATCTTAATCCCTCATCTCATCAAATACATTTCCATTTCTTAACAAATTCATCATCATGATTATAGAATATGGATATTCAAACCCTTAGTTCATCCTAGAATACTTGTTACCACTTAACAGGTAACTTAATACCTTCAGGTCATCTGACCAAGGTAATCATGATTCTTGCTACACTAGCATTCCACATAGTTCACAAAGCTCATATCACCTCTTGTTATCCTTTAATAGGCAACAAGGCATATTATGGCTTATGAAGCCCATAAACAATTTCAATAGTTAAAACATCATATGGCACATAGGGCTCATTAATTTCAGGTTACCTCTCGCTAAGCAACAACTTTGGTCTCATGAACTCATGAAGGTGACCCATCTCCTGTGATGTGGGCCTCGGGCAAACATTGTTGTTACCTCCCAACCATATGGTTTGGTGTACTTAGGAAACAATCAACTCCTAATCCCATCAATCCCATGTACCTTTTATGCTGCCCACTTGACCTTCAGATTGACTTAGGGCTCTACCCTTCCTAAGGATTTATTGAGAGCACAATATATTCATATGTAATTCTTTAAATTAGATTTTCTCCATCTCTTATGGTGCTCATTATTCACTTTATATCCCCCATTGGACTCATGGAAACTTTCTCTTCTGAGCTCGGTCTCCTACTATCAGCCACTTCCATAGTGACTTTTCCCCATGTTCCTTAGAGATGGCATACTGAGGTTCAAAAAATCATACTCAATATATGTGTTTTCATATTTTATATCTTTAGTTCCTTACATTTTGGGTGACATTTAAGGTTACCTCATTCTTTAAATTGCTTTATCATCCTCCCATTCTAGGGAAGGTCTTAACCTAGGGTGCCCTCTTGGATCACAGGAGGAGGTTATGCTCTCTAGCTTAAACCTGACCCCAAGGTCTAAGGCTTTGCCTCTTCCCATAGGTCATTTTCCCACTCTTGGGTTGACCCACCCCAGTTCGGGACACCAACCCTAAAAGATTGATTTTTTTTCATTTTTATGTAACAATAATATGTTGAACATACATTTTATATTATAACTTTTCAATCCATACTGGCTCAATATCTAGGGTATACTTTCTCTCTCTGGGAGGTATTCATACTCACTCATTGGGGGCATCTCAATGATATACCCACTCTCTAAGGGTGATCACCATCCATACCCACTCACTGGGGGTATTCACAACATCATACTCACTCGCTGTGAGTATTTCAATGACATACCCATTCTCTGTAGGTAATCACAATAACATACCCACTCGTTGGGGGTAGTTTTAGTAGTTTACCCACTTGATGGGGGCATCATACCCACTCTCTGGGGGTATTCTTTATCTATCTGTTCCTCCAGAGATAGCATTAAGGCAATGAGCAAGTTATATTTATATTTTCCCTTTTTCTTGTCTAACCATCGGTTACTTATGTCTCTCAAAACCTTTCACATACATATGTATGCATTTCCCCACCCATGCATGGGAACTAGGTTATGTAAAATCATTTATATCTCATGTTTCCTATTTAAAATTTCATATATTCTTTGTTATGCATTATTTTTATTATAAATTCTCAACTTAATATCTGTGGTACACTCCCTCTCTAAAGTACTCATGTGGGGAACCCTCTCATTAGAGTTTAGTCCCTGCAATGAACTTCTAATAACCTCCCGTCCATGGGCTTAGTTGTTATGGCCTTCCTTTACTGGCTAGGCCTCACAATGACCATCCTATCCCGGCTTGGCCTCATAATGACCAACCTATCCCAACTTGGTCTCATTGATGATCATTCTATCCTAGCTTGATCATCCGTCACCATAGTGACATTTCTTACATCCCACATTTACCACTTAAATCCATCAGAGATAGTCAAGAAAGTTATACTCAGATTTTTATATAACCAAAATAAACATTTCTTGTTTCAACCTCCCCACCCTTATCCTCTTTTCTCAATGGTATACCCTTTCTTTAGGGGAGACTCTTTAGGGGAAACCCTCTCTAAGGGTTTGATCTCTGTAGTGAAAATTTCATAACATAGGCCTTTCCAGGTTTGGCCTGAGGTGACCTTCCATTCCGTCTTGATCATCAGTCATCCCCATGATTACTTTATTCACCCCATTCTCTTTAACTCACCATAGACCGATATAGGGTTTGAGCAGGTTACATCCATAAATTTTTTATTCATAAGTTGGTTATGTTTCTTAAACTTTTCCCATTAATGTCTTATTCCACATGTACATATGCATGGGAGATCGAGTCACCTAAATCATTTTCTTATATTTTTCTCATTCCTTTTCAAGGTTCATATGGGTAGTGTTCTATATCACCACACTACTTTCATTCACCATAATTAGAGTTTTAGGTTCGGGTCAGAGACTACACCCTACCTCTTAGGGTTTCTATGTCCCTTGACCCCTTGTGGTTCTTCTAAACCAACCCTAGCCCCACCTAGAGTTTACCCTTACAACTCATAAAACCATTTTTCCTTACTTTATTATTATTTCCACATTGCATGTACATTATTATTTTCACATTATATGTACATTATTATTTACACATTAGATGTACATTATCATTTCCACATTACATGTACATTACATTTATGCATTACATGTACATTAATTGGTGGAGGATGCATTAATCCTATCGCTTCTCAAAAACCCAAACTTTAGATGAGGAGTGAAGTTCCTTTTAGGGTTTATTAAGCAAAAATGATGAGAAGTGGATGAATCAATATGAGAAGAAAATCTAAATGTATTTTTCTTCGGGAAAAATCATCCAACTTTGGCCAGGTAGAATGCATGGGCTCGGGAGTCCTTGTATGTTGACTAGCGTTGTGGAGGAAATTTTTGCCAACCTCCAGATTGTGGTCCCTTCTAGAAACCATCGTCTTTAGAAAATGCCCTAATATTTCCCTCATTGTTTTACAGATTACTTGAAATTATAAACTATTAAATATTTTTTGAAAAATTTGGTGCTCTGATGCCAAATGTAACAACCTCACTTTTCAACAACCCCCAATTAAGGAAGGCCAAAAAGATGAGAGTCATTACCTAAATTTTCCCCAAATATCCAGATTTTAAACAAATAATTTCTATTAATTCAAATATATTGTTTACAAGTTGTTCCTCTAGATACATAGCTTTCTATCATCGGAATTATATATATGAGAACTATATGAGAACACGTATCTATCTAATACTCCTTATAAGTTAACTTTATGTCTTCAACTTATTTCATCTGTCCATCATATCTTGATGTCATCTTATCTAGCATGTACCTAAGATGTTGTGAAACAAAAGCACAAATCAGTATAACAAGTTATACTGTGTAAGTGAGGTGCGTGCAAAAGAGTGCAAATAAACTAACAACATATATTTCATCAAATACTTGCAAATAAGAATGGTAATTATATTCACATAATCTTTCTTTATGTGATACTCATAGTGATATATAATTGAATAGAACTAAATAAAATCCAATAAGTTAGTTGTTCAATCCTCGAGAAACACTTGGAAAAAACTGACAAACTAATGCAGATAGTCATAGGCGTAACCACGTACCTCAATGGCAAGCCATGTAGATCTTGCAGTTATTATGCACATTATCCATTTAAGCAATCAAATCAAGCAATCAAATTTATGTTTATGTATATAAATCCTAAAGTGTCACCATCACATTAAATAGATTAAACCCTGCTCGGGTCCTGATCTGGGGTTTAGATTTCCTTAGCCTCGAGTTATCATTAGGGTTATGCTTCAAAACCCTAATTCCCATGATTATTGTTTTAATTACTTAAGAACCCTAATCTATGTTAGGTTTTGCCATGATTATCAAATCTACCATTATTTTATCATGAGCACTAGATTCAATTATGTTCCTTAATAACATAGAGAATATGATATTGAACTCTTAGGGACCCTAAGTATCATTACTATGATCACAATTTATGTCAAATCACCATTATATTCTACATTATCAGGTAATAGTAGAAAAAAGAGGTTTTAATCATATTCCACATGTTAATACACATGATCTAGGATTTTCATGCACTAATAACCACTTAAAACTATCTTTGCACTACTTTTAGAATTGGAAGCATAATCAAGTCTTAATTATATTTTATTTGAGTTCCTCTCATTTTTATGATCAATTTGGTAAATATATTCGTATGTTTCAAGTTATCAATAATTAAATACATTTTATGTAAAATAAACATATAAGGAGTCCAGTGTTCAGAAAAGTGCTATTCGGTGTACGGGCGGACGGGGCACTGAATAGAGTATATGCGGTATGCGGGAGTATATGCGGTTTTGGATTTTTTTTAATAAATTAATATAGCTATGTATATTTATATATCAGTCATATAGAAATATATATCACATTGAACAATTACATACAAGGACAACAAAGAATGATTAATCATAAGAAAGGGAGTAGAAATATCATATAAATATTTAACTAGAAACAACAAAAATATCATATAAATTTCATTTCTTCAAGTCCATGTATGTGTGTTTGGAAAAGCGGTGATTAAGCGGCCGCATAAGCGGGTAATCGGCCGCATAATCGGGCCTGGACCGATTATTGGTCCACTTTGACATATGCGGTGCGGTCCCCTGTCCGAACCGCTTAAGCGGTCGCATATGCGGCCGCACGGACCAATTTCCTGAACACTGATAAGGACCAACTATTGATTGCCATGTCAGCCAAAAGAATTACCTTTTGTTAAACTTGGCCCAGCTCAGGATTTCTTGAGAAAGTACACTTATGCCCTTACGTCTCGAACATGTGTAGAGGGGGCTAATCCATCTCCTTCCTTGTGAAAGGATGTTTCCGCCCACCTAGAGCATATGCAACTGTGGTAGTTCCTCATCCCACTACTGTTGCACGGCCGGTGCAGGGCTCAATAGCCTCTATAGGGTCCCTACGAACTCGACAACATCCTCAGCCTAACCAGAGATCATTCAGGCTGGCAAAATGGAACTTAGCTTCATCTCTGCGTCAACACGACTAGAGATATGCATACAAAAAGATCTCAATAGAAAAGTGGGTAAAAATATGCTTTTTCTCATTTTTATAACAAAATCACACATTTCAAAATTTTGAAATAGAAGATAATATATACACAAAAACAAAAAGATGTACACTAGATTTAGCATATCGCGGGTATCTGACCATCCAAGAAAGGAACAAAACATGCAAGCCTAAACCTAAGACCATCTCAACCATACTAAGCCAACATAACACACACCACTATGAACAAAGAAAGGATAATAAAACACTAGAATTAAATATAAAAAATGGATCTGATAAATTGAACTCCGTCTTAATTATGGTTCAGGAAAGCGGTATGCGGTGTACGGGCAGAGAGGGTACTGCATAGAGTATATGCGGTACGCGGGAGTATATACGGGAGTATATGCGGTTTTGGATTTTTTTTATTTCAATAAACTAATTATATATAAAATAATATAGTGAGATCATAAATTAAAATATATAGAGTAGACACGTACATTTATTTACTTATGAACATATTAATATGCATGTATGATGTATGATATGCTTATATATGTATATATGTCTATATATAGAATGTGTTTGTAATATATGTACAAATACTAAAATGTAGGTAAATGAATGTACAAATATATGTATAGTGTTTATAAATGTGAATAAATCAACATGTATATATACATGCACAAATATGTGATTGTATATTTAGGTATATTGTATATGTATCTATACATGTTAATGTATCAAAAGGTATTCGAATATATAAATGTGTGTGGAATTTTTTTATGTGTATTACAATGTATACATGTAATTCAATGTCTATATATCTCAATTTATATATATAATGAAATGTATGTATATATATGCATGTATGTACAAAATGCATCAACATTAGTTGTGGGCTTTTCGAAAAGCGGAGTTTAATCGGCTGCTTAATCGGCCAAACGGGAGTATATGCGGCCCATGACCGCTTAGTGGACCGATTAGTAATATGCGGTGCGGTAGGGTGACTGAATAGGTATATGCGGGAGTATATATGGCCGTGCGGACCGATTTCCCGAACAGTGAGTCTTATAGACCATAGAAATTCATTTACATAGATATTTATATACAACAAGTATATAATTATTTGTATTTTTAACCAATCTAATGTACTACATATATAAGAACCAGTAATGAAAGTGGAATAGATCACACGATATCAACTACTCATCGAACACTACATCAAAGTGAGAGTACAATAACCCTCTATATTGTTATATATTAATATCTATTAAGTCTTTGTCATCTCAATTTTTCCACTTATTCTATTAGATCTATAAACATATGGAACAACCACATTGGACTCATTAATAATCCCAATCAGAAGAAAATAGAAAATCAAGATTGGTAACCATGTTCCAAAAAAGTATAGTGCTCTCCAATCAGTAGAAAGGAGATCCACACTTGTTGCACACAAAAAACATGTCCAAACAACATAGTAGAAAATTACAGTGTTACATAAATGTACTAATTATCTACTACATAAAATTCATTAACATGACTACTTTTTAAGAGGAAAGGTGCCATGTCACATGATATCATTGAAACTAAATTTTTTGTGGTAGTTTTTTTTAACATAAACAACAATGTCAAATTCATATATGCATGCTTGAAAGGACACTTGTATATATCCTACAAAAATCATGATTACGAATAAGTGTTGTATCCTTCTCAGTTGTATTACATATTTATTTTCCCTAATTAACTTGTATTTACCTAAAATGATAATATAAATGACATTAATCCACTTAACCCATTTTAAAAGGAATTGGAGTTTGTTGGACCCATTAAGACCCTACAACCCTTGATATTTGTGAGTATAAGATGATTGTGTTCATCATCTTAGAATCTACATAAATAATAGGTTTGTCCTATGTAATAGGCCACAAGACCTCATCATATCACACATGATCATAATATTTCAATAGTTTTCATCACATTAACATGACTGTTTTATTAAAATTAGGGATATTGATTTAGTCATAGATACATAAATGAGTGAGCTTAGGCCATACATGGACACATACCTCATATGAATATTCATTCCACACCATTAACTCACCTATATACCAATCCAAACATCTTCTTATGTCCCCTAAATCAATAAAAACACACTCATTTACATCCCTAAATTTTGAACACTAAGGATGTTCTAAGGTACTTAGGTCATCTATATCTATCATGAATTGTATTCTGATGTTAGTCATGTGCATTTCACATATTTCAAGACATTCTCATTAAAAGAAGCATTATCTCGACTAATCTCACTATGAAAAAACAATATTATAAATGAAGAAAGTATAATGTCAATGAATAAGAATGAATTTAAACAAGGAATAACATAAAGAGACATACATTTTAATTTCATTATCTTATCCTATAGTTCAATAAATTTTCTATAGCTATATGCCTTAATAATTATAGTGCTCACTTGAAATTTCCATGTACAATGCTTTCACTTGTTTTCGTTAGTTTGTTGTGATATATTCAGCTAGGACATTCATATAATGACCCTATATAGTGTATATTTTTTTCCATATCTACTATTTATTTCATTTTTTTAATCATCATCATGTATACCATTGAATAGAGATCATATAGGTTAGGAACAATAATTCATATTACATTTATCATTCATTTTTACTTGGTAAAGGCAAAACTTTGTAAAGTGTAATTATTTTTGTTTATGTAGTAAAGTACTTTCTAGAGGGGAACTTAGCAATTAAACATGTTTAAAACTCATAAAACACTAGTGGGAGATAACATATTGTGAAAAAAACCGATATAAGATAAACATATGTATATTGTAACATAACCTACTAATACACAAATGATATTATCTTATATTGTAACATAACCTACTAATACACAAATGATATTATCTCATGTTGTTCCTAGTGTTTCCACCTGAATACATTTATTATTAATTAAAAGTCTCTCTTTTTTTCAACACCAAGCATTTCTTATTTTATTCCAACTTCCTCTTTTTTTAAGAATATTCAAGGCAATTTCATGAACTCTCAATAGACACCCATTCTAGAAACATGTTGCACCCTGTATTTCTTCAAAATCACCTTTCTCTAGAGACTATTTTTCTCTCTTGAGAAGAACCATGGTTAAACCATTCAATTTTAGAAGACCTCATCGATGACCAAGGTCAGAACACTTGTGGTCCACCTTGAATCACTAGTGACTTTATAATCATCCTATTATAGTTGTCCCTTGAGCAAGAATTAATTAGGTAATAAAGACCTAATATCATCCCTAATATGCATTATTTAATATTTATTAAATTAAAATGCAAAATATAGACATGGATGATTTCAATGTGGATAATGACTCCCAATTATTATAACCAACTATATAGAGTCAATTTGCTTCTTAACAAGTTCCGCAGTATATGAATTATAATACCATGACCTATGCATAATATTTTCCATTATATATTGTTTCCATAACATAGAAAAATATTAGATCCACCACTTCATTTTTTAAACTTCCAAACATTACTATTAGCTAACAAACTCAGTACGAACAAGGTTCAGGATGAGAGAGGGAACATGCCAAACTCACCAATATGTAAAGTAACCATCTACCAAGGCGAGTTTAGCTATGGAATGGCCTACTTTATTACAAGATCTACTTTCATAAGAAAAATCAATATAATCTAAAAAAATAGCTAATCGACAAATATTTGCTACAAACTTATCAACCACTTTATTAATATAAAACAACCATCAAACTCCATGCCTTTTTTATTAAACAAGGTTATCCTATTCTAGAGCATCAATAACCATTCATATCTACATACAGTTGAAAGATATGCAAATTTTAGTAAAATTAGAAGATAATAGTCCAGTTATTCCTCAATGTCTTGGTTTTGTCATGAAAGTCTCAATCCAGATACCTTTCATTTAACTATAAGGATGTATGAATGAAATTCATGAACATTGAATTTAGAGAGGACATGTGCTTTACAATATGAATAGGAACTATTATTATTATATGAAAATCGTATATAAGATAATTCCAAAGAATCCATTGATTATACCCTTAGCACCTAGAGTTGGTTATAAGGCAACACGAACAATTCAATTTTATCCTTTGTTTCAATATAATTACTACTGAGAATGTATAAATCGTGAAGGTGGTCTTATACCACTTACTTAAGGAAGAACTTGATTCTAAAACTAAAAGACATAAGAATAAGAACTCCAACTATAAATGTTCCACTAACAAAGGTATGTTATGACAAATTTGCATGCAACACTTCAACTAGGCCAGCCAAAGAGAAAAATAAGGTTTCCAAGAAAAACAAGGTTTACCACCTTAGAGTTTTTACAAAAATACAAAAGGGTATTTTGGAGGTGATTGATTAAAATTTTGAGAGAAAATAAGAAACATGCCAAGATTAAGTATCATCTAGTACAACATACCAAAACCTAGCATCTGACTCTAGAAACCTTATACCCTATGATTAGGAGGATAGTATGCTTAGTTCCTCAAATTTGAACAAATAAGGATAAAGTTATACCTCAATGAATATAGATAATGCTTCTAACATGAATAACTCAATGATAACCCATAACATATATAAGCTTAAAAGCAAATATAACACATTAAGTGGTTTTGGGTTCTATAATCAACATAGTATATCATATTTAAGTCATATTACATAATACCCTAAATATGTGCAAAGATGTATGTCACATGTGTTTCTCTTGCTAACTGATATACATCTAGTGGTCAATATATGCCTAGAGAGAGATTAATGTGCTTAATACATGAATTGGAATAACAATTGAAGTTTTAATGTCGATACATATGAACAATGTGCCAACATTTGAACACATATTGAACTAATGGATTTAATAGGATGAATAAGTAAAATATGGAAATTCATAATAATAATATAAATAAACTCTTTTGGTAACAATGTGAAGACAATGATACTCTAAATACTAAGTTGATGTTCCTTTTTTAGAGAAGTTGAGACACTTTTTTATTCATATCTCCCTCCCATAGGAAGAAATTTCAACTAGGTTCTACAATCACTGATTAAACTAAACATTCTAAACATGGTAGTACTACTACCATTACATATATCCTATACTAGGAGATAAACAATGCCATTATGTGAGGCTGTATTATAATTATACTTCATCTGGTTTTCAAGGTGGTTCTTGGCCATCATATTTGCAACTTTGTCTCCTTCTCTTCTAATAAACTCCACATCCCAAGCAGGATTCCTCGTGATGTTAATCTTCACTAGCCATTGAGCATACCTTAGATTATATTTGTAATCCTTATGAAGAATCCTGATTTTAGCTTGGTGGTCCAATTGAAATCAGACATATCTCCATTGGTTTTGGCTAGCCAACTCCATGACACTATGATGTTAGTAATTTTGGTATGTATGCCCATAGATACAATAATATGATGATTTTAATGGGACATCATATACTTGATCTAATAATTATAAAAGTAATTCTGTCTATTATGTTTGTCTTAATCATGATATGATGACATAGACATAGTAGATGTCTGAGAATGGTGCTACTTGATGACATATGTCTTCAGGTTGAGGATCTGAACAATGAGATCATATGTATGATAAGATTACACACATTCTCGTTATGTCCCTAGTCAAATATTAATATGGAAGCAAAATAGAGAAAAAATAATACATAAAACTAGAGTGTGTGTTGGCTATTGACAGAGTCTCAGTAGTCATGATTGGGATATCAAGTCAAACACTTGGATAAATGATAGAGAACAGTGTATCAGTCAAACCCACCTTGAGAGTGATACATGGAGACCATGTAATGGTAGTCAAAATCAACCTCATAGTGATAGTGGTGATTGTGATTCTTAGACCTGAAGTCAATACACTCATCACATGTCATTCAATGTATTTTGACATCATCCAACATGATCTTGAATAAGGGTTTCCATAAAGGTGGTGCTTCGGTATATTGTGACACATGGGAATTGACCGTGAGTGATGTAGATGGGATTTGTTCCTCCTACACGAGATTGATAGTATGGACACTTGATAAGTGAGACTGAGAAATGCATGGCCATGCTCATGTGAGTAAGTATGATATATTGAGCTCACATGTATCTCAATAGTCTGCTCTAGTTCAAGGAAGACGGATTTAATGTTGAAGAAGATGACACTTCCATGCCTCAAGTTCAATCTGGATGTTAGATACAAAGGAATTATACAATCACGGTAACACTGAACACGGATTGTATGTTGAAGTTCTTCTCCAACTTTCCAATTACTTGAGTAGCAATGTTGTGTTTCTAGATACTGCTAATTGTTTTTGATGTTATAAATTCGTTATGGACATTCAATACTAATGTAACATGTGACCTATAGGGTCACACACATAATATGCACCTAGAAATCAAGTTTACTCATGAATATGGTTTAAATTGATTACTAAAGTATTTAGGTATTAAAATTAAACAACAATTGATTGACATGACTGTGAACTGACGGGTTCAGTGTTGAACCGATTGATTCAAGTGTCAGGTCAATTTAAACTACATTGCCTGAACATTTCCTGATTTGGGACATGAATGGACTGGTTCAATTAGTGAACCGACCAGTTCAAAGTCTAAAATGATCGGTTCAACTTATGAATCACCTAGTTCAATGATCAATATGATTGGATCAAGGATTGATGCTAACGTCATGTTGTGCATTAACCAAATATTGGAATCCAATGTGATTGAAAATAGGAAAATAAGTGAATTGACTGGTTCAAGTGTTGAACTGATCATTTCACATGTGAACCGGTTGACTCTGTGGTGAACTGATCGTTTCATGATTTGCATATTCACAAAAATTCATGAAATTCCATCTCTTTGACTCCCACTTGATCTGGAAATGATGACCCTGATCCTCCTATAAATAGAGGGGTAGTCAAGTCTTTTAGAGTACAATAATACTCTCTAACAAGTGTTGTCCCCTCTAGTTGTGGTAGCTAGAGTGCCCAAGCAAGTCTTACTCGTAAAAGGGAGAGACAACACATGAGAGTGAATCAACACTAGCATGTTGACGTTCAAAGGGACAACTCCTTCCTGTTGGCTCTAGTAGGGCAACATGGAGTTCCCAGTGATCCAAGTAGACTACATAGAGGCATGGAGGTTGTTTCCACCTGCTAGGAGGACATTGTCAATTGTCATCTATGGTAGTACACCAGGAGGTCATCGTCAATAGCCGTCTAGGTGTTGCTTGTAAAAGAAACACGCTATTACAAGGATAAGTCACTGGAATTGCTCCAAGATCATGCATATACCTTGCAAACTTCCTCCCAATCTATAGTTGTTGACGCGATCTGCTATTCAAGGGGAATCTGGTAAGAATTTTTTCCCCGCTAACATTTCAATAGCCACATTTACCTATAGTGGTATCAGAGCCACATCAATTTACTATGTTATGGAATTTAATCAATACAATCAATTTTTTGTTATCAATTATTTATTACATTCTATGTGAATATTTAAATGATTAATATGCATATCGGATAAAATACCACATACAATCCCTATATATGATATGATATATATGCAATTTACATGTGTTGTCCCAAAATTGTTTTTAATGGTGGATGTTAGCATAGTTATGGCCAATACCCCCCTTGATTACTTGTTCATGGTTGAATGGCTTTATTCTAATTTTATAATTCAGTTTGCATATTGAGCCTATCTCTCTTTTTCCATATGTAAAAGTATTAATGCTTTCCTTTCTACGATCCCCTCAAATGTAACTCGAGTTTTCCCTATTACAATGTGATAAGTTAAATAGGAATAGGATATTATTTTCTTATTATGGTAAAGAGAAGACCTTTAGCTTTAGATGAGTCGAATGACTCAAAAGTCAATTTGATAAATTGGAGGACAGAGGGGGCCAAGAGAAGTCGATCAGTCGGTTGGTGGCCTGACCTATCGACTGGAAGAGTCCAGGAATCGCCTTGAACTAGAGATCAGTCGAATGATCCAAGAGACCAACCAACTGAATAGAAGGCCAACCAATCAACTCAATAGTTGATTCAGACTGGTTCTAGCATAGAGTTCTTCAACAACATGTTGCAACATGTGATGTGGACCTTAGGTGTTAAGAATTCCTTGTGGCTCCAAGGAACTACATTAGTTTAGCCATAACCATTGCTTGTATTTTATAATTTCATATTTTGTTTGTGGATATTGTATCCATATGATACATATTAGTATGTGGTGATTGGATATGCATATGTATTTATATTAATATAAATCCCTCAATATAATATTAAGTCTTAGATGCTTTCCATAAGCAACACACATGAAAAGCTTGATTGACTAAGCATGAGTACACCAAGTGTGGTGTTGTGACAACCCCAATTCCTGTATACTTTCCATAATGACATTCCTTAGATATGCGTGCACTCATATCTATAAGATGTCAAAAGGGAAAACATAAGGGATTGTAATTGTCAACTAGTATAAGATAAGAATCCAGGTCATTGTTCACAAACATTATTTAAGTAGTCACACAACCATCATTCATAAGGATAAAATGTTATATTACATTATTCACTGAGAGAAGAAATAAATTTTCAAGGAAATAAAATACATAGGACATAGGCATCCTACACATCATCTAATGAAATGAAATAACTAACTAAACACAAAATAAGATGAGAGGTATACATCTAGCTAATCATCCTCCATGATCATTATTTAATATCTTTAGGTACTTTGAGATGCATTACTTGTTCCTTGTACCTATAAAATACGAGAAACAAACGATCAACATAAAGTTGGTACGTGGTTCAAAGACACAATACTATGCTGGTAAATTTAAAATATTGAAAAAAGAAGAAAAGAAATGAAAACATTATTTAAGGTGGAAAATCAGGTAAACCCAAGTTATTAATCATATTTCAATGGACATGTATTACTATGGTGGGCTTAGCACAATCAACACGTATATTATTGGGCCCATTCCCCACATACCTTGTCCCATTAGGATCTTCCCGCGTACCATGTACCATTAGGGAGGTGCTAGCCAACATTAATACTTTCCCTCTCTAATAGGGAGATTAATGAACACCATCAATAACTACATTCCATTATCCTTCCTTAGTGTTCTTAGTTCTCAAGGCAGAAAAGTATCAATATGTAGATATATACATCCAAATAAGATTATACAACTAAATGTGAGCAAGTACTCATAAATATATCATCCAGAAAAACTAGTCATATAATTATATCCATGTACATTGAATCTCATATCTAGATTTCAATGAGTCTAGATTAAGAGAGTAGATCACCCTAAAAGAGAAATAAGATCTAATGTCATTATGGGCCCTAAAAGAGAAATAAGATCTAATGTCATTATGGGTTCTCATAATGCCATATTAGGGTTTTTGGGTTATTAGGGTTTGATATCTAGTTGGGGTTATTTTCATCTTCCTATGATTAGATAAGGGATTATCTTCGACTTTTATCTTGTTTTGGAGTCACAACATTAGATCTCAAAATTAGGTTTTCATCTAAGTAATGATGCCCATATAATATAAGAAAGAAACATTCATTTTTAGGGTTTTTATAAAGGTTTAGATCATTAATGTTTTCCTTTTTGGATTCACATGATGCAAGGGGTTCAGGGTTGGATCTGGGGTTTTTGGGTCGATCATGACCATAAGGGGGGTCATGACATAGTTAGGGTTTATCAATTAAATGCATGAGAGTACACATATATACAGAAACTAAAAGTTAGGGTTTTTATGATCTTGAGTTAACCATCCCTACTTGATTAGGGTTTCCTGACATGTGAGGGTCAGGGACCCTATTAGGGTTTGATTATCACAACATGTTAGGTTGTATCAAATAATGTCCATTATTGCATATTAAATGACATATATGTAATCATTAGGCTATGGATAATATTTTTGGAAGAGTAACAAACTAGGTCATGAAAATGGTTCCATTCGATTCCTCATATTTTCCTAATAATTTTGATATATAATATTTCTATTTTTCAGCACTCCTCATTTTCTAGGGTTTTTATAAGAAAAGGGCATTTATAAATAAATAGGATAAAAGGATTACATGGCATCCCACTATTGGTCTGCATGTGCGAGTCTTCCTTCTTTGATTCATAATGACCCCATCTTTCCTTGCTGACGTAGTGCCCCAGGATTGGCCGCTAGCGGCCAAGCTGGCTTTGTGTGGCTGCCCTTTCACCCTTGAGTTCACTGGGTCTGGATTCGATTCTTCTCCCTAGACCAGCGGTCAGGGCTCCTTCTCTAGCTCTAACCCTCATGCGAGGTCAGAAATCCATGGCGGAAAGGCTCGCCAGTGCCAAGATGACCTAGGGGCAGGAGGCTTCGAAGCGGGTAGGGAAGATGCCGCTCGTGGTCACTTGATCGTCGCGAGGTGGGTGGAGGGTTAGATTTAGAGGAAGGAGGTGCGAAGGTGAAAAGCCTAAATGGACAATGTGGCTGCACCACAATAGACCATGAAGGTTGATTGGGGGCTAACATGTCACAAGCAGACTCAGAAGTATAAGGTTAAGGTAAAGGGGGGTGGCGGCGATCCTTTGGAGGTCTTATATAGAGTTTTGAGGTAGGTTTAGGGCTAGATTGGGTCTGTGGTTTGTTGGCCCCTGCTGGAGTGAGAGTAAGTCTCGCTCAGGTTGTTGAAATGGCCCATTGGCGCACCAAAATTGGTTGTGATATGGTTTGTTGGGTGAGGAATCTCAAGGGGAATATTTATATGTGAGAAAAACTTCACGATAAGGTATGAGGTGGAAGATCAGTCGTGACCGATTTTGTTTCTTCCTTTCTGCAAAGGTTGGAAGGTAGGAGACAATGTTTGGGGCGTAGGATTCTTCTCGGATCTGCGATCACTCTGATCGGATGGCTAGAATCATCAGGCCAATATTAAGGACCCACACCCAAGGTCCTAGTGGGGTGCGTATGACATTTATATGTCACATTGACTGATTAATCAACCAACTTAGGCTGTTAGTTAAATAGTGCACATAAATCTTCAATTGTTGATAACTCTTAGAAAGTTTATCTGATTAAGGTGAAATTTTAAAAGGAGCTTCATACCAAGGATTTCTAGCTATGGTACAAAATTGAGTGCCAAATTCAAAGGTTGACTACATAAATTGACTATGTATATTAATGCATGTAATTTACCTTTATATGAAACTAGGGTTTGCAATATTATGAAACTGATAATTCCTTTTAGTCAAATTAGTAAGGGAGATGGTTGAGGGTATTATTGGAAATAAAAATTGTAAGAAAGAGATGATATATGTAAAAACTCATTTTATCACATTCTCCACTCCTTTTAAAGAATGTTTTCCTCTAAATTTAAGTAGTTTGAAATAGGTATGGTTACTTTTGATCGATCTCAGACTTGAGCTCCTATGTGGCATCTGTCTGATCATGGTGGCTCTAGTAAACTTTTAACATATCTATGTGCCAATTATTATGAATCTCCTTCATATTGGAACTAAGAATTCTAACTAGGGATTCATCATAATATAGATCATCTTTCATATCTAGAGGCTCATGTTTCAAAATGTATCTAGGGTCTTTGACATAGGGCTTCAGATTAGATACACGAAAGACTTTGTGCATGAAACTATACTGAGGTGGCCAAGTAAGATGATAAGCACATTCAACAACCCTTTCTAGGATTTCAAAGGGTCCAACATAGAAATGATCGAGCTTTCCCTTGTTCTTTGCCAAAGCTCGGATAGGTCTGATCTTTAGAAAGACATGGTCACCTTCTTTGAACTGACATTCCTGTCGGTGACCACCTGCATAATATTTCTGCCTATTTTGTGCTCACTTCATACTTTGCCTAATTAGTGCAACTTAATTTGTTGGTATACAACTGCATCTCCTTGCATTTCATCAAAGTGTGTTCCCCAACATCATCCTTGTGTAGCAGAGATCTATAAAGTCGACCATAGAGGGCTTCATAGGGAGGCATCCCAATATTTGCCTGATAGCTATTATTATATGCAAACTGAGCTAAAGGAAAATAGCGGTCCGATGAGCCTTCCCAATCAAGAACACAAGCTCATAGAAGATCCTCCAGAATTTGTACTATGTGGTTTGACTGCCCGTCTGTCTACGGATGGTATGTCGTACTAAAGTTCAACTTGGTGCCCACTTCTTCTTGAACCTACTTCCACAGATTTGAAGTGAACTTTGGGTCCATGTTCGAGACAATAGATGTTGGAACTCCATGCAGGTGTACTATCTCCCCTATATAAAGATCGACCCACTCATATAGTTTGTTAGTAGTCTTCATAGGGAGAAAGTGAGCTGACTTGGTGAGATGATTCACTCTAACCCTTGCAACATCCTATCCCTTTCTGGTCCTGGGTAGCCCCAACACAAAGTCCATGGTGATGTGTTCCCATTTCCATTCTGGGATTTCAAGGGGTTGTAGTAGACCTCCCGATCTCTGGTGTTCTACCTTGATTCTCTGGCATGTCAGACATCTGGACACAAACTCAACAATATCACGCTTCATGCCCCTCCACCAGAACTGACGTTGTAGGTCTTTGTACATCTTAGTGGTGCTGGGATGAACTGTGTACTTTGACCCATGTGCCTCACTGAGAATCTTTGTCTTCACAACTGACTGCTCAGGGACCCACATACAGTTCTTATATCGAAGATCTCCATCAAGACCCAGAGATAGATGTGTTAGAGGTTGTGATAGGAGAGAGGAGAGCTCTTCAAGATCAGGACTAGCTTTCTGTGTATCTAGAAGTTCATACTAAAGACCAGACATGATAGAGATGTTGTTGACCTAGAGATGATCAGATAGAAACTATGGCTTCTATCCCACTAGATCCTTCATGTTCCTTCACTCGGGAACAGATAAAGATGCATATACTACCCTTTTCCTGCTAAGAGCATCAACGACTACATTAGCCTTGCCCGGATGATAGCCAATAGTGAAATTGTAGTCTTTTAGATACTCAATCTATCAACGTTAATGCATGTTCAGGTCCTTCTGAGTCAGTATGTATTTTAGGTTTTGTGGTCAGTGAAGATATTGAATGTCGCCCCATACAGGTAGTGCCTCCATATTTTAAAAGCACAAATGATTGCATCTAATTGCAAATCATGTGTGGGATAATTAAGTTCATTGGGTTTTAGTTGTCTGGATGCAAAGGCCACCACCTTTTCGTGTTGTTGTAGGACACATCCTAATCCATTTCTTGAAGCATTAGTGAAGATCACAAACCCTTCATTACCAAAGGGTGGATGTCAACTTCTGCTTTAATTCTTGGAAATTGGAATCACAAGCAACTGAACAAATGGAATGCTCATCCTTCTAAGTAAGCTTAGTCAGAGGAAGTGCAACTTTGGAGAAATTGGGAATGAAGCGACAATAATATCTGGTTAATCCCAAGAAGCTCCAGATTTCGAAAGGATTTTGAGGAGGTTGCAAATCAAGAACAATCAACACTTAGGTGGGATCAACACATATGTTACCCCTAGAAATGACATGATCACGAAACATGACTTTATCAATCTAGAATTCACATTTAGGGAGCTTTCCATTGAAGTTCTGAGCTTGAAGGATTTTCAGGACTGCCTTCAAGTGCTCATGATGCTTCTCCATAGAGTCAGAATAAATCAAGATATCATCAATGAAGACGACCACAAACTCATGAAGATAAGGTTGGAAGACTTTGGTTATTAGATTCATAAATATGCCAGGTGCGTTGTTCAACCCGAATGACATTACTAGAAATTCGTAATGCCCATAACGAGTTTGAACTATAGTTTTAGAAATATTAGAATCTCTGACTTTAAGTTGATGTTAGCTAGAACAAAGATCATTTTTTGAGAAAACTTTGGCAGTGCAAATCTGATCAAAGAGGTCATCAATGTGAGGAAGGGGATACTTATTGTTAATAGTGTCTTCGTTCAACACGCGGTAGTCGATACACATACACATAGAATCGTCTTTCTTCTTTACAAAAAGAACAGTCACATCCCAAGGGGAAACACTAGGATGGATAAAACCTTTGTCAAGGAGTTCCTATAACTATTTCTTCAACTCCATAAGCTCAACAGGAGCCATCCTATATGGTGCCCTAGAAATCATAGTGGTTCCAGGAAGAAGATTTATGGACAACTCAATGTCTCTATTTGGTGGTAGCCCAGGAAGCTCCTCCAAAAATACATCAAGAAAGTTATGTACCACCTCTAGTCTTTCTACAGGCCCGCTACTAGGACTAGTCTCTGAGACTAATGCAAAGAAGGCTTTACATCTTTTAGAATTGAGCTTTTTAGCTTTAAGAGAGGAAATTATGATATTATTACTAAATCTGCTTCCCCTAGGGATCACTATAGGAAAAAAATGAGGTTGAGAAAGAACTACCATCTTGCTTCTACAGTCAATCTGAGCATGATACTTGTATAGCCAATCCATAACAAGTATAATATCAAAATCTTCCATAGTTAAGAGGATGAATTCAAAGGGCATGTCATGATTTTTAAATTTTAGAGGCAATACATCAATTTTCTATAATGTAGTAAATATTTTTCCACTAAGATTTGACACATCAAGAATATATCCCAAGTCCCTTATATGCGGGTGTAACATAGATGCCAAAATTTGAGAAATGAATGTGTTTGTTGATCTAGAGTTGAATAAAGATTTAATAGGATGATCATTTAGGAATATAATGCCTACACATGATAATTATATCATGTATAATTTGAAGAAATCAAACAAGATATTAGATATATGAAAAGAACTAAGGTTACCTTTAACAAGATGATTGGGATTTGTCTTAGCTTCCTCTACAGCCATTGTGAATACTCGAGCCTTGTGGTGTCCCTGAGGGGGTGGAGCATCTACTTTAGGGTTGCCAAAGATGGATGGAGTCAGGCACTTGGCAATGAAATGGCCCTCCATCTTGTAGTGTAGTAGACTGGCTTGGAATGGCAGCATACCAACCATGGTATTGCCCACAAGTCTTACACTTTGGACGAGTTGTCCTATGTTGATTCTGGGTGTTTTTCTATCCTCCTTTACCTAAACCGCCTCCTTTTCCTGATCCCTTGTTATTATGGCCAACATGGAACTTTCTAGACTTATCCTCCTCGGTGGTGGTTAACCCTAGGTATCCCATACTTGAAGGCTTTTGCAAACCTTTTTCCCTTTCTTGCTTAAGATCCATGTCTAGGGCTTCATCTATGTTTTTGGGATAGGAGGTGATGACTAGGGTTTTCATATGGGTGGCTAGGCAGTCAACATAATGCTCTAAGAGGTGATCCTCAGTTTTAATGGAGGCATAAAGCCCCAGAAGCCTACACTTCTGTGTGTAGTCAGCCACCGAGAGACTGCCATGCTTAAGCTCAGTGTACATCCTCTCCTTCCTCTTCCTCTCAGCTATGGGCATAAAATGGTTGGCGAAGAGGGTTTTGAAGGCTTCCCATCCCATGCTATCCACTTCTTCTTCCCTATTTCTTCCATAGTTTTCCCACCAGATTTTAGTCCCTCCCTTAAGAAGACGTGCGACAAATTTGACCTTCTTTTCATTGGGTACTTCTAGGGTACAGAAGGCATTTTCCACAGACATGGTCCAGGCTTCATTCTTATCCATTACCTTGGGCTGGTCTTCACCCCAAAAGGTGTCAGGGTTAAGTTTGATGAAATCTAGCACAGTCACCTCCTTCTTCTTAGATGAACTAGGTTCAGGGGTTCCTGTTACGGTAACGGTCTCCATGAAGTCTAGGAGGATTTTATTTTATTCTTCCCACCTATCCCTAGCCATTTTCTTGAAATCAGGTTCTTCAGGAGTTTTAGCTTCTTTTCTCTTCTTAGAGGATGACTCTTCAGAAGCCTTGGAATAATGGGTTTTTGGAGGCATCATGAAAATTAGGTGAAATACATTAAATATTTTATGCCCTTTTCTCCCTTTTTCTTATTATATTTCATTATTCTTCTTTATTGATTATTCATGATTTCACTGTTATGATTTATGGAGGATACTCTAATAAGTCTACCGGTCAATCTTTCAGACTTCTAAATAGAGTGACTCTTTTCCTAACCTTATATCATAGAGGCGAGAGGGCAATATTTATAAATAAAGATGAGAGGGAAACTATTCTATAGAGGAGATGAGAGGGAGTATCTATAGATGAGAAAGGTCCTTAATTAAGGTATGCCCAAGAAGTAGGGGACACTTAGGGTATTGTCCATGTAGACTTATACTGCCATACAGGTAGCCTCATGATTGCCAAACAAAGTGGCTCTGAGACTTTAGCCAGACCCATGGTCGATGCTATCCTAGTCACCTCCACCCTTCATATCCCTAACTCAAGGACTACCCTAGACTCACAATAGGGAGAATGAGGTTTCATTGACTATGATGTGTGAACATTGGATTTGATACCAACTGTGATGATGCCAATTCCTATATACTTTAATCACATTCCTTAGATATGCATGCACTCATATCTATAAGATGTCAAAAGGGAAAACATAAGGGATTTTGATTGTCAACTAGTATATAATAAGAAGTCAAATTGTTGTTCACAAACATCATTCAAGTAGTCACACAACCATCATTCATAAGGATAAAAGGTTATATTACATTATTCACTGGAATAAGAAATAAATTCTTAAGGAAATAAAATACATAGGACATACACATTCTACACATCATCTAATTAAATGAAACAACTAACTAAACAAAAAATAAGATGAGAGGCAGCCATCTAGCTAATCATCCTCTATGATCATTATTTAATATCTTCAGGTACTTTAAGATCTATTACTTGTTCCTTATACCTAGAAAATATGAGAAACAAACGATCAACATAAAGTTGGTATGTGGCTGAAAGATACAATACTATGCTAGCATATTTAAAATATTGAAGAAAGAAGAAAAGAAATTAAAAAGTTATTTACGGTGTAAAATCAAGTAAACCCTCATTATTAATCATATTTCAGTGAACATGTATTACTATTGTGGGATTATCACAATCAATACATATATTATTGGGCCCATTTCTCGCATACCTTGTACATTAGGGATCTCCCCGCGCACCATGTACCATTAGGGAGGTGCTAGCCAACATCAATATTTTCCCTCCTCTAATAGGGAGATTAATGAACACCATCAATAACTACATTCTATTTTCCTTCCCTAGTGTTCTTAGTATTCAAGGCAGAAAAGTATCAATATGTATAGATATACATCCAAGCAAGATTATACAACTAAATGCAAGCAAGTAATCATAATCATATCATCCAACAAAACTAGTCATTTATTTATATCCACGTACCTTGAATCTCATATTTGGATTTCAACAAGTCTAGATTAAGAGAGTACATCACCCTGAAAGAGAAATAAGATCTAATTTCATTATGGGTTCTCATCATCCCATATTAGGGTTTTTGGGTTATTAGGGTTTGATCTCTAGTTGGGATTATTTTCATCTTCCTATGATTAGACCAAGGATTATCTTTGACTTTTATCTTGTTTTAGAGTCACAAGATTAGATCTCAAAATTAGGGTTTCATCTAAGTAATGATGCCCATATAATATAAGAAAGAAACATTCATTTTTAGGGTTTATGTAGAGGTTTAGATCATTAATGGTTTCCTTTATGGATTCGCATGATCCGAGGGGTTCAGGGTTGGATCTGGTGTTTTTGGGTCGATCTAGATCATAAGGGGGTCATGACATAGTTAGGGTTTGGCAATTAAATGCATTAGAGTACACATATACAAAGAGAAAATGAAAATTAGGGTTTTTATGATCTTGAGTTAACTATCCTTACTTAATAACGGTTTTGTGACATGTGAGGGCCAGGGACCCTATTAGGGTTTGATTATCACAATAGGTCAGGTTGTATCAAATAATGTCCATTATTGCATAGTAAATGACATATATGTAATCATTAGGATATGGATAATATTTTTGGAAGAGAGTAATGAATAAGGTCCTGAAAATGGTTCCATTTGATTCCTTAGATTTTTTTTATAATTATTATATGCAATATTTCTATTTTTCAACACTCCTAGCATTTTCTACGATTGTTCTAAGAAAAAGGGCTTTTATAAATAAATAAGGAAAAAAGGCTTATGTGGCAGCCCATGATTGTTCCATGCATGTGAGTCTTCCTTCTCTGATTCGCACTGACCCTATCTTTCCTTGCTGACATGGCACCCTAGGATTAGCTGCTAGCAACCAAGATGGCTTCGTGTGGCAGCTCTTTCTCCCTTGGGTTTGTTGGGTCCGAACTCAGTTCTCCTCCTTGGACCAACAGTTAGGGCTCCTTCCCTGGCTATGACCCTCATGCGAGTCAGAAATCCACGTGGAAAGGCTCACCGACTCCAAGATGACTTGGGGGTAGGATTCTCTGAAGCGTGCGGGGAAGATGCTGCTCATGGTCTCCTGGTTGTCGCAAGGTGGGTGGAGGGTTAGATTTGGAGGAAGGATGCACAGAGGTGAAAAACCCAAATGGGTAGTCCGGCAGCACCACATTGGACCACGAAGGTTGATCAGGGGATAACAGGTCACAAGCAGGCTCAAAAGTATAGGGTTAAGGTAAAGGGTGGCGACAATGATCCTTTAGAAGTCTTATATAGAGTTTCGGGGTAGGTATAGGGCTAAATTGGGTCCGAGATTTGTTGGCCGCCTCTAGAGTGAGAACAAGTCTCACTTGGGTTGTTAAAATGGCCCAACAACACATCAAACTCAGTTGTGATAGGGTTCATTGGGTGAGGAAGCTCAAGGAGAAGATTTTTATGCAAGCAAAACTTTGTGATAAGGTCTGAGGTGGAAGTTCAGCCTTGACCAAGTTTGTTTCTTCCTTTCCACAAAGGGCGGAAGGTAGGAGACGATGTTTGGGTCGTAGGATCCTTCCCTGATCCGTGATCACTCTGATCGAATGGCTGGAATCATCAGTCCAATATTAAGGACCCATGCCCAAGGTCCTAATGGGGGGCGCGTGACATTTATATGTCATATTGATTGATTAATCGACCAACTTAGGTCATAGGTCAAATAATGTACGTAAATCTTCAATTGATTATAACTCTTAAATGGTTTATCCAATTAAGGTGAAATTTTAAACGAAGCTTCATACCAAGGTTATCTAGATATGATACAAAATCGAGTTCCAAATTAATAGGTTGACTACATTAATTGACTATGTATCTTAATATATATAATTCACCTTTATATGAAACTAGGGTTTACATTATTACGAAATTGATAATTCCTTTTAGTCAAATTAGTGAGGAAGATGGTTGAGGGTATAATTGGAAATAAAAAAATTGTAAGAGAGAGAAGATATATGTAAAAACTCACTTTGTCTGATGTGCACTGTCTATCTCATGGAAGTGTGATAGTTGTTATGTGGGCTTGCCAGGTTGGATGCATTACTGTTGTGCTGGCTTTTGGGTCAACCTTAACTAGGTGACCTTAATGAGATTAAGTGCCTAGAAGAATATAGACAAACATGACAAATATTTGTGCATACCAATATCTGAGAATTGCATGATATGCAAATGGAAAATGTTGTCTACCTTAATAATTGGTTATAGACACTAGGGTTGGCCAGGTGGTAACTTAATTGTTTTGGGTCTTGGCTCACTAGAATGTTGTACTTGTAATCTTTCGAGTTGATATGTGAGGGATATCAATTTGAATAAAATAGTGGGAGCGATAATTAATTAAAATCCTTATTAATATCATCCAATTTATCAAATAAAATCAAATCAAAAGTATGTTCACAAAAGTTGCAAATTCTTTTTTGTAGAATCTAATAGCAAACACAAACATGTTTTCTTTGTGATCAGTCCTTGAGAAGGACAAGTTAAATGGGAATAACTTCCGCCACTAGTTCGGGATGTTGAGATTTGTTATCACTTAAGAGCGCAAGCTCTATGTCTTGGAGACACTAGAGCCAGATGAACTCACTCCCAATGCACCTAAGGCTGATAGGGATGCTTAATGGAAGAACTTTGAAGATGTTGTGTATGTCAAGTGTGTGATGTAGTGCTTAATGAACTATGAGTTGTAAAGACAACATGAGAACATGGATGCTATTGAGATGGTTACACATCTTAAGAACATGTACCAAGACTAGGCAAGACAAGAGTGAAATGATATCTTTAAGGTGTTGTTCAAGTGCAATATGGTTGAAGGAGATCCAGTAGGTCCCCATACAGTCAAGTTGATTGGGTATGTGGAGATCCTTTCTATAATGTGATTTCCCTTGGGTCAAGAGTTGTCCACATATGTAATTCTATAGTCACTGCTAGAATCATATAAATAGTTTGTCATGAACTATAACACAAATGATTTTGACAATCCATTGTCAGAATTACTTGGCATTTTGAGGATAACTAGAGCGCAGATGAAGAAGGACAAACCCAAATATGTGATGATGTTCAACAAAGGGAAGTATAAGGGCAAAGGCAAATCTAAGAAGAGTCCTAAAGCTAGTCAAAAACCTAAGTCTCCTGCATTGAATGCTAAGGGAGGAGTGAACAAGGAAGGAAAGTGCCACCAATGTCACCAACTTGGACACTGGAAAAGGAATTGTCCTCTTTATATAGAGGAACTCAGGAAGACGAAGGAGATAAAGATCTCCACTTCTTTGAAGGAGACAGAGATCTCCACTTTAGGACCTAAGAAGGAGTAAGATAATGTTCAAAGAAAGAGTTGATGCCACTATAGTTGTAATCTATCATTCATGTAATGGGCATGTAATAGAATTAGTCAATTGATATTATGTACCTGCCATTAATGAAAAACATCATGTATATTGTATGGATGCAAATATCATGAATATATTTGATGCTTTTCTTTCAAATATAAGATGTTTTATGATAGTGGTCCCAATGTCTCATAGTTTATATTTGATAGTTCTGGAGACAGTTATATAGATACTAAATGACTCAATGAATTAAACAATTAATACCTATGTCATTATCATCTAGAGAACACAAATGAGAAATGCATTTCTAGAATCCATGATGATGTTAATATATACTCTTTTGGTTATTGAACCAATAGTGACATGCAAGTCTTATTTATTGGGCAATATGATAAAAGCACCTTTCACTAGAAGTAGTGGGAGAGTGAGTATTCTATTAGGACTCATACATACTGATGTCTATAGACTCTTATAGAATAAATTCTATAGGTGGTTAGTAATACCTCATTATATTTATTGATGACCTCAGTAGATATGGCAGTTCTTATTTAATAAAGTACAAGTCTGAAACTCTTGAAGCGTTCAAGGAAACCATGAATCAAGTACATAACCTACTTGGTATAAGTATTAAAATAATTTGATATGATCGATGTAGAAATAGTTTAACCAAGAGTTTGAGGACCTTCTGAGTGACCATGATAGTGTATCATGATGAACTCCAACTAAAATGCAATGATAGTATATCATGATAGTGTATAAGAAAGATGGAATCACACCATGTTAGTCATGTGTGATTATAAATAAATCTAGATAATCTTACAATTTCCTTTTTGGTACATGCTTTACACAAACAATGTACCATCTAAATTGGTTAAAAAGACACCATTTGAGTTATGGCATGGGAGGTGTCTTGATATTTCTTTATAAAGATTAAGAATGAAAGTTTACATAAGAAAATATATTCTAGAAAATCTTTGTCCACAAATCACATAAATGTTATTTTGTTGAATATTACTTTTACATTCCGACCGAAAAGAAAAGTGTTTATTGCATGACGACTATATTCCTAAAGGGAATTTAATTCCAAAGGAATCAGTGGGAGAAAAGTAACACTCAAAAAGTTCAAGACCAACAAGAAATCATTGATCCTAAAGAGGTACAATAGGAACAAGGAGAATCATAAGTTGTTGTGGAATCCCAAGTTCCTTATGTAACACAAAACCTCATAGATCTAGTAGAACACACATTAATCTAGAGAGATTATATCTTATAACTCAGAAAGGTGGTGAGTTGGTCATAAATGATGAGCCAACAACCTACCTAGAAGCTATTGAGGGACTAGAGTCTAAGAAATGGCTTAAGGCAATGAGATCCAAGATGGAGTCCATGTAAACCAACAAGGTATGACCTTGTTGGATCCACCTGAATGGGTACAACCCATAAGATGCAATTGGTTCTTCAAGAAGGAGATCTATATGGATGGTAATGTACAAACCTATAAGGACAAATTGGTTGAAAAAGGTTTCAAACAAGTTCAAAGTGTTGAGCATGATGATTTTTTTCACCAGCTTCCACTGATTAAATCCATCAGGATCATGCTTGCCGTTGTAGTTTGTTATCACTATGAGATTTGGAAAATCGATGTTAAAACCAAATTCCTTAATAGAAATAATTATGAGGATGTCTGCATGACACAGCCTAAAGGTTTTATAAATCTAATAATGCAAATAATGTCTATAAGCTACAAAGGTCAATATGTGGATTGAAGCAAACATTGTAGAGTTGGAATCTTCGATTTGACAGTCAAAGAGTTTGACTTTAGTCAGTATGAAGATGATATATGTGATTATAAAAGAGGTAGTGGGAGCATATTTATATTCCACATAATGATGGTGAATGATGTCATTATCCTGTAGATGTTAAAACATGACAAGGAAGTACCTTCTCTCTGAAGGGTTTAAGCAAAGCATCATATATGATAGGAATCAAGATCTATAGAGATAGATCTAGAGAGATTCTTAACCTAAGTAAGATGAAATACATTGGCAAGATGCTAAAGAGCTTTGACATACATGGCTCAGAGAGAGAAAATTTTGTGACATTAGTCTTTCTAGAGCCTAATGTCTCAATTCTTGTGAAGAATGAGAAAACATGAGTAAGATGCCATATGCATTTGCAATTTGATCTATCATGTATGCAATGTTATGTACTCATCCATAGTCTCATATGTATTGGACATGACAAGTGGATATCAATCACATCCCAGTGAAAGTCACTGGACTACCATAAAGAACATCTTTAAGTACTTGAGAAGCACTAAAAGGATTGGTTCCTTGATTATGGTAATAAAGAAGAGTTGGGTGTTAATGATTACACTAATGCAAGCTTCTAAAATGACAAATAAGATTAAATGATTGCAATCTAAATTTATGTTTGACCTTAAAATAAAATTGTAAGCTAGAAGATTTCTGAGTAAGAGACAATTGCTAATTTTACAAATAAAGGTTGAGTACCTTATTCTTTTGAGAACATTAAAGGATATTGTATGGATCAAGAAGTTAATGTAGATGAACTTGTGGGAGGTTCCAACCATTTGTGGCATAGTGGAAATACTATGAAAATAATGGAGTTACTAGATAGGCAAGGAATCTCAGATAGCATACTATGACCATTCCATCTCATGCAAAAAGTAGTACATCAAGGAGATGTATAAACTTGCAAAATACCAACTAGTAGCAAATGTTGCTAACCCACTATAGAAGCACTTGTATAGCAAAAACATGACAGACATGTTAAAGATCACTAGGAATAAGAATCATAAGTGATTGACTCTAAGTGCAAGTGGGAGTCTATTGGTATGTATGCCCATAAAGCCAATCATATTATGATTGTAATGGGGCATCATATACTTGATTTGATAATTATAAAGGTAATTCCATTTATTATGTTTGTCTCAATCGTGGGATGATGACATATGCATAGCAGATGCAAAAGAATGGTGCTACTCAATTATATATGTCTTTGGGTTGAGGACTTGAACAATGAGATCATATGTATGCTAAGAGCACACACATTCTTGTTATGTCCCTAGTCAGATATTACTACAGAAGCAAATTAGAGAACAATAATAAATAAGACTAGAGTGCATGTTGTCTGATGACAACATCTCATTGGTCATGATTCTAACACCCCTGACCAGGGTTATGGCCTAACCCTAGAAATTTTTCTTAAAGTAAGTTACTTACAAACTTGTTCTAATATTTTGAAAAGTAATTAAGGCCCTTTGTGAAGTTTATTCTCAAACTGAACTCAATTGCAAACTATTTGTGTATTATATGATAGTCTGAGTGTAAAGTGAAATTTACCCAAGATGAGGGGTTATATTGCAAATGTCACATGTTGAATGTATTCTAAGTGTTTTAACATCATGAGAAAGAGAATGATGCTAAGTGATGGCTTGTGGAAAGACTAAATTCTAAGTGAAGAACTTGTTGAAAAATGCTAAGTGCTTGGTGCATCAATTATGGTGCAAATTGTAATATACTCAAAATATAGGGTAGATATGTAAATTACCACATCTATATTGTCTCTACCCCTTCCTAGTATCATTTAGAGGAGAGAGAAATATGGAGACACTATGTTTGAATCATCCTAGAGTGATGTTACTCTTAGTAATGAAAAAACCAAGAAAATGCATAAGTTGAAAACTATATATATGAGCTATATCAAGTTGTGGACTTAGAATGGAGTCCCTATCAGCCATGGATCCATAAAGGTAGTCTCCTATCAGTTTGTGGAGTTTTGTCTTTTCCCATAATAGGCAAGGCAATTCAAAGAAGTGATATGTATCGACTTGCAAAAAGATTGAGTTGAATATAATAATGTAGTGAGTGGAAGAAGATAACCAAAGAGACGACCCTTATCCCTTGTATTATCCTTGAACTTTTATTTTTACATGTAAAGATAAAGATAGGGTGCATGAAATATATTTGTTGACCATGCATTGCTAGGTGGCATGTAGTGGCTTAAGATAATGACACCTCACACTCTTTTCCATAAATCCCAAGTATAAATACCCTACCCTTCACTTGTTAGTAGAATTTTTGAAATCTTGTTATCAACCTTCCTTTAAATATCATGCATGCCACTCTTGTATCGTGCATAAGTGAGGAGAGTTAGGTGGTAGAACTTGGTATCGGCCAAGTAGGTTATAGTAACCTAGCAAAGGTGATATCGGCCATTGGGAGTGGAGATATTGTGCAAAAGCTAGGAGCTCAAGTCTTGGATCTTGGAGAGGTTCCTTTTCAACCTTGGAACGTGAGTAGTTGAAGCTTGAAGCTTGGAAGTTGCTTTATAGGTGGGTAATATAACTTGAACCCATCTATATTATTATCCATTTTTCAATATTGTTGAACTTGTTGATTATGTTCAAAATTCGGATTTCCTTTGATTAATTGATATATCTATAAGTCCCAATAAGAAGTTAGGACTTTTTTTCATGGTTTAGAATAGCAAAACAAAGGTTTTGAGGTTGATGATGATGACATCATCATGGTACAACCTGATATGGGTTGAAGTACCTTGAAATCTGATATGGAACACAAGATGGTGGTTCACCCGATATAAAAGTGGGTGACACTCCATACATGACATAAGGTATGTCCTAAGGACGATAGAGAAGATACCTACAAGTACCTTATATATGATACAAGGTTAAAGCTATACCCTTTACATGATATGGGCAAAAACCTAGATGAAGAAATGGAAACCCGATATGTTTTGAAAACCAATTGCCCTTGAAACCCGATATACCCTACTACCTTGCGATGGGTTGAAGAGTAACTAAGTATATATTTTGTCATGTAATTATAATAAAAGAACTGAACCTTCAAATTATAAAAAGGTTATGAGCTCAAGGGTTTATCTAATATAGGTATCCCGATATGATACTCAACATATAAACCGATACGGAAAACCCAAGATGGAAACCAATACGGTAACCCAAGATGAAAACTGATATGGAAAACCCATGATGGAAACTTATATGGTAATTCAAGATAGAAACTGATATGGTAATCCAAGATGGAAAACTGATATGGTAATCCAAGATGTAAAACCAATATGGTAATTTAAGATGGAAAATCAATATGACAATCTAAGGTAAAGAAACCAATATGATATTATCTCTACACTACTTGAATGATACATGGTAAAGCAATACATGATATGTACTCTTGTACACGATATGAGAGCCCAATATATCTCTATAATCGATATGAGGTCAAGAGTCTAACCCATACACGATATGAGGTTGACTTGAGATGATAAAAGCTAAAGTGATAGCTAACCCCACATGGCTACATGAGATGGTGTTAGGGGATATACCCTAAACCCGATATGATGGTGTGGTTTCACTACATGACTAATATGGATACATAATATGATGAAAGGATAACATTATATACTACGATATCTAATATGGTAGGCATGCTCCAATTCTATAGATTTGTCTAAGTGATGTATGTTGTATGATTAATGCAACATTGAGATACAATGAGTTTAATTCTATTTGATAATGATGAAGCTAATAGACCTTCATGGTAGAATTAAACAATCAACACCCTAGTGAGGATGAGAGAGAAATTAAAATAGAAAATTTAATTATGTAATGAACATATGTTGATACTCCCATTATGAATGGAGTATGATTTGGGGATTAATCTTTTATGATGAGATCTTGAAACCCCAATTGAATAGTAAAGGTAAATCATAACCCTAGGAATGGATGATGAGATGGTTTTCTACCCTAATGAGTTGTAAAAAGGGAAACCCTAATCTAACTCATGGAAAGAATACATTTCTTTTGTATTACATGGTTATGACATGTATGTGATGTTGTGATTAGTATGATAAATTAATCATGCAAGTATCATAAGGTAATGAGCATAGCTAAGTAAGAGCTATGATATTATATGATACAGATTCAATGAGCTATGTGAACTATGTGAATAAATACCCTGGTCTGATGACCTAGAGGTAATGGTTATCTGCTAAGTGGTGATAGTACTCAGTGATGAATTGAGGGTTAGAATACCCAAGCATGATTATGATAAGAGATTGAGATTCTATGTGATCTATGTGTCTCAAAGAACATGAAAATACTTGATAAACACATTTATCCTTTTCTTTATAGCATCTGATATAATTCTTATTTGTAACTTGATTGGTGCTAAAAGATTTTGTAATGCACTTAATTAAGTAAGTTAAATGTTATCATGTAGTTGCCCATACCATAGATCCATTCAGTGTCAGCATTTGTTGAATGGTGAAATGAGTTTTACTTGGTATGCATATTGAATATGTGATAATTAAATGAGGGTGCTCAGTGGACTCCCCAAACTAAATAAGGGTGCTCAGTGGACTCCCCAAATACACCAGGTTGCTCAGTGGACTTCCTACTGAAACTAAACCAGGATTGGTCAGTGGTCATCATGATGACAAATAATCCGGGAAAGCTTAGTGGTCTTCTCCCTAAAAGAGTACATGCTATGGCTGTAACTCTATAGTGAAGATGTCGCTATACCCTGTCATAGCTAATCACAGCTGATACAAGATGTCATGCTAAAGTCTAAGTGGTCTCATACTGACTGAGATAGGTGAGGTCTTGACAGCTGGCTCTGCCACTGACCTTGTATGGTACCAATATTGACTTACTAGTGGTCAATTGGAGTATGAGCGGTATACCTCATCTCCTCTGAGCATAAGTGTGAATGTGAACATGTAATCATCCGTGTAGCATATTTGCTTAAAGATTAAATATGGAAGAGATTGGTTGATGCTTCATTACTTTTATACATCTTAGTAGATAGCTGTTATATATGTTCTTCATATTCCTTTTTAAAGCAAATAGATGATTTATAATTCTGTTATCAATATTTATGCTTTGCACTGCAAATATATATACTAATCGTATGAAATACCCTCTGTTCAGTTTTTATACTATTTCCTGTGATAATAATATTGTTGACAGAGAGTTATATCTCTCACTGGGACAATAGTCTCACCCCGTGGGATCCATAATTTTTAGGTGGATGCAGATGAGGGATTAGGAACCAGATTGTAGAGGAAGGACCACATCATCTAGGATAACAGTAGTAGCTGAGGTTGAGAACACTATCTATCATATCTTGTAGATAGAAGTCCTATGTGTCATCTCTGTACTCTCAGGTCCTTGGGAGATAGTTCTTAGTGGTTTTTATGAACGACTTGAGATTTTGGTTTGCTTACCTCAAGATTTATATGTTGTTGTTGTTTTTAATAGAGTAAGGCATCTGGTACTTGTTACCCTCGAGGAGAGACGATACACTGTATGTATAATATGTACCACATGTATATAAAGTTTTGATTCTTTTTGTAAGAGTTTCTTGGAGAGGAATCTATGTGCAAAATTGTTTTAATTCTTTGTGATTTTTGTTAATTCTGTTGTTTATAATTATTCTGTGATTATTACTGGTGATGGCTTGATTTGTAATCAGGTCGTCACAAAGTTTTGGTATTAGAGCCTAAGGTTCGCTGAGTCTACATAGACATAGGATTAAGTTTGTTGAGTCTATTCTAATATCCTCCAGTGTATCTCATAGTGACTTCTCCTCTTATAAGAGAAGAGGTAAAATTGAAGATGGCTGGAGCACACGAAGAACATGCTACTGAGAGCAGCGTTGCTGCACCAGGAGAGGGTGCAAGGAATCAAGCTAGAGAAGAACCAGTACCTGAAAATCCCCACCTTGACCAAAATCTGATAGAGAACCCAGCTTTTCATGATCTTTTCGGGCAGATCATGAATACGATGATGCATATGGCTGACCGGATACCAGCACCAGCCCCTAGGACATCAGTTTCCAGTGAGGGACATGGATCTAGTAAGACCTTTGAACGGTTGCATCGGGTAAGAGCCACTGAATATGCTGGCAGAGTTGACCTAGCAGATGTAGATTCATGGCTTACGGAGATAGAGAAAGCCTTTAGGATCCTTGATATTCCAGAAGCTGATAAGGTTAAGCATGTTGTATACCTTCTAAAAGGAAGCGATGGCCATTGGTGGGCCATCAAAGAAGAGAAAAGACCGAGTGTTGAGATCAGATGGCAGAAATTTCGATAAAAGTTTGTTGGTACATACTTTCCTAAGACTTATCTTGATGAGAAGATTTCACAATTTGAGTGGATTAGACAGGGACCGATGAAGGTTAGCGAGTATGAAGCTAAGTTTATGGAGCTTCTGTGGTTTTGTCCGCATATGGACATCACAAATGAGGAGAGAATTCAATGTTTTGAGAAGGGTTTGAATGCTGAATTAACTACACCTGTATCTGCTTTAGAGAATAAAGAGAGGTTTGCCACCTTTGTGGAGTTAGTTAGGCAGATACAGAGATCTGTGATAGAGAAATAAGAGGCAAACAGTAGGAAAGTACCTGCACAGTTTCAAGGTCAGAGGTTTGGCAATTTTAAGAAACTGAGGTTTACTGCACCAGTAGAACCATAAAGGTTTAGTGCTCAGACACAGTGGACGTCCAGCTGAGGTAGAGGCCATAGTTTTCTGCCAAGTGGAGCCCATGGTACGACATCGATGTCAGTGACAGGACCACCTAGGTCGCAATGGGAGGACAGAGTCTGCTACAGGTGTAGGCAGTCAGGTCATGTGATAAAGGATTGTCCAGTTAGGGACGTGGGAGTAACCCAACCACTGAGGTAGAGTCAACAGGGCTCACATAGACAACAGTTCAGTAACAACACTCAAAGACATGGACAAGCATCCCAAGCAAGATCATCTACATTAGCCAATAGAGCACGAGGTCGACAACAGGTAACGACAAGATTTTATGCTATGAATTAGTCAGAGGCAGTAGTTAACCCCCGAGTTGTGATGGGTCATATGGAATTATTTCATTATGATATGTCTTCATCCTATTTCATATCTGTTTTGATTGATCCGGGTGCTAAACATTTCTTTATCACTCAAGAAGTGATTCATGACTGCAATATAATTGTCAGTTCTAGAATGGATAATCTGTTATTAGAAACTCCATTAGTTGGATCTACAATGTTGCGGGAGATATGCTCTCCTTGTATTCTTTCTTTTTCTGAACATAGCATTCAGGTGGATCTTATACCACTTGAAATGCATGGGTTTGATATCATTCTCAGGATGGATACCTTAGAGAAGTATAAAGTTGTCTTGGATTGTGGTTCTAAGAAAGCAATGTTTACACACAGTGATAAGACATGGGTTTTTCAGGGGGATAGAAAGATTTTTCCAACCTGTCTAGTGTCAGCAATGGTAGTAGAAAAGTTGATGCGACAAGGATGCTTCACATTCTTGGCATGTGTGGTAGATACCAGAATAAAGAGCCCTAGTTTTTCTGAAGTTCCTGTTGTCACGGAATTCGAGGATGTGTTTCCTGAGGAATTTCCAGATGTTCCTCCACCCCGAGAGATTGATTTTGAGATTAATCTTATTCCGGGTACGCAACCCATAGCCCAAACACCTTATAGGATGGCACCAACAGAGATGGCAGAACTCAAGAAACAGTTACAGGAGTTACTTGAGAAAGGTTTTATTCGACCGAGTACTTTGCCATTGGGTGCTACAGTTCTTTTTGTTAAAAAGAAGGACGGGTCTATGAGACTATGCATAGATTATAGACAACTTAACAAGGTGACTATTAAGAACAAATATCCTCTACCAAGGATATATGATTTGTTTGACCAGTTGCATAGTGCAACGATGTTCTCTAAGATAGATCTAAGATTAAGATATCATTAGTTACGCATCAAGGAGAGTGACATACCTAAGTCGGCCTTTAGGACAAGGTATGGTCATTATGAGTTTGTAGTTATGTTGTTTGGACTAACTAATGCACCAGTTGCATTCATGGAGTTGATGAATATAATCTTCCAGCCATTGCTTGATCAGTTTGTAGTGGTTTTCATAGATGACATCTTAATTTATGGTAGAGATAGACAACAACATGAACAACACCTTCGTCAAGCCTTGGCTCTATTGAGACAACACAAGTTATATGCAAAGTTTAGCAAGTGTGAATTCTGGTTGTCAGAAGTGTAACATACTGAATCTCAGAGTCATTTTTTCAATTTAACCTCTTTTGAGATTTTATTTGCTTTCTAATCCTTTTGGACCTTATTCATAAATTTCCCATCCTTTTGAGCCTTTTTTTGGCCTCAATGTTGAAATTGAGCAAAGTTTGATGATGGAATCAATATTTTACCACATTTCATGATAATGTAAGGGGTTTTATACAAATAACCCACTTAATGTGATTATTTAGGACTAATAATGCAATGTGGTTTTAATGAGAGAATTTAAGTGGATAATGCTAATTTTGTGCTTTCATATCTTTTTGGTTAAAGATATGAGTAATAATGTGTATTTGAATTAAGTTATGAGAATAATTAACTCCCTTTATTCTTCTCTCTCCTTATGAGTGAATATAATTATAAAATTTAATTAATAGAGTGGAGAAAGCCTCTTGGTTGACCTATCTCAAAAATACAACAAGGAAATTATCATAATGCCTCTTCACATTATTTTACTCAATTTATACACTAATATATATGTTATTGGGAAATAAATTTATTAGGGGCCTTATATTGGGTAAAAAGAAAAATTAAATGCATAGAATCGTTCTAGGTGTTGTCATAAACCTATGGTTAAAATTTGATGTCATTTGGACTTCGTTTGACCCCCCAAATACTTTTTACAAGTTCCCATATAGTTTAACTATAGTAGATGAATCAACATTGTATTCATTACATTGATTTCATGTGTCACGCACCCGGCCCCCGTTAGATCTCGATCCCAGGGATCTGGTGTCCTCTTAAACCTCTAGCATGCTAACTAAGATGATGCCCAGGCTCCTCCACTACGTTCTCCCTCGTTTCTCAACCATTTAATGAGATTTAAGTCGTGTCAGCTTTGTCTCCTCGAGCCGCTCAGTTTGAACAATGGCTCGTCGGCTCTCGTGCTCTATGGCTGAATCATCCAAAGGCGCCGGCCATGTCTTCTCACCTCCACCATCATCCTGGTACTTTGCAGTTCCTCACCTATAAATACCACCTACCACACCTTCTTCGGCCCCATTGCAAGCTTTTCCAGTTGCTATTTGGCCCGAAACTCCCTCGTTAGCCACCACCACCTCCACCTTTTCCCAATTATTGCAGCCATTTTTCTGGCTTCTTGGAGATAGAAGTACCCCAATAAAGCATACCGTGAGTTCCTCTCACCTTGAGCTTCATGTCAAGTACCTACACGTCCGATTTGGTCAAGAAATGAGGAAATGCCCAGTCGGGCAAGCTTCTCCTCCGCGGCCATGGCTCGCGCGAGAGGAAGAAGATGACCAGTGTGTTTTTTATGGTTTTGTCCCTGTGCACCCATCCTTTCCTTCTTTAACACCGAGGGTAGTTTTGTCTTTTGGATATTTGCCTTTGCGCAATGACTTAGCCTATGTGGCATTTTCTTGCAATCTGATTGGTCCAATTTACTTAATTCATAGTAAAATGGTCCTTGCTCAGAAAAATGCAAATAAATAGTCGTTGGAAAGGATTTTTCATGTAGAATTTGAATTTCTAGTTTTTAAGTCCTAATTTTATTTCCTTTTTCGAAGTTTGCCTTGGATGCCACTTTGAGTATGTTAAATGTTCTAAAAATCATAATTAATTCATTTTAACTCCAAATTGAGAAATATGACATGTTTTCTTAATCAGTGAAACCTATGTGAGCTTTTGGTCCTAGTTTTGAGTTCTAAATTAGTGGTTTTCAAAAAAGGTCTAAAATGGGTATTTCTTTTATACTTTATGCTTAATAAATGCTAATTCATGTGAAATATTTGTAACTAGGGTTAATGATCTTGGATACAATCTAGTCAGTGATAATGATGGATTTGAATCTTCTATAAGGTATGTGAGACCTATTTAAGTATGTGGACCCTATTTATGTATGTGATCCCTATGAATGCATATGAACATGTGAATGTGCAATTAACCTACTCTTCAGTTGGGCCTTTATCCAACCCCACATTTCCTATGTGCTAGCCTTGATATCTTGCTACTACCTTATTTGGTTCTTTTATTTATTTGAATCTTCTATAGCCATTGTGGCTCATTTATTTGGTTATTTGAATAATGCTATGGCCAATGTTGGCCCATTCATTTACTTGATCTATTTCATGGGATATTATTTATATTTCCACTACTACCAAGTGGATTACACGACATGAGGAATTGTTGACCAAATAACTAATGTAGTATACATGAGTACAAACCACCCTTAGAGGGCATGTGTAATTTTGCCCTGGGGAATGTGCATTTTCTCCCCATATTATATATATTTTTTGAGGTTTGGGATGCGCATTTTCCCCTCTCCTCTTGATTGAGGTCCGGTAGGTGCCTCACCCTGCATTAGAATATTTGTTGTCAAAATATCATTCATGCTTGTTGATTATTATTGTGGTAGATGCATCTTGGCAGAAGTTCTAAATTCTTAATTATTATACTTGCCTCATACTTTTGACTCTCTTAGTATAGTGGATCTTTTAATATGCAATGTTTTTATTTATAATTGCCCTTATCCTTTATTTGACACATACTTTTATCTCTCTCTTGATGGGTGATCCCAACCACCTAGGTATAGGATCAGAGTGTGCATCAGAAGCTTGGTGAACCAACCTAAGACTAAGAATAAGGAGTTCAACCATCTAGCTTGTATTTAGCTATATGTGATGTTTGTTTGTGGAGACAATATTGTTTTGGTTTTAGTCTTCCTCTACCTAGATCCTATTGTTGTGTATAAAGTTGCACACCCTTTTGGGAAATTTTGTAATGTACTCTTTATACATTTGAATTTAGTCAAAGTTTTAACTTCCGCTGCTACACAATTTGTGTTTTTGTTTACCATGATTATTTTAGTAGAGAGTTGATCTTGGTGTCTTTACAAGAAGTGTCTTTTCTTGGACACATTATATCTTCTTCAGGTATTTGTGTTGATCCAAAGAAAGTAGAATTTGTTGTGGAATGGGAACAGCCTAAGACACCGACTGAGATATGCAGTTTCCTAGGTTTGGTAGGGTACTATAGAAGGTTTATCAAAGACTTCAGTTCTATAGCATTACCCTCAACCAGGCTGACCAGGAAGGAAGTTCCCTTTGTCTTGAATGACAAGTGTTAGCGTTCTTTTCAGTTGTTGAAAGAAAAGTTGATTAGTGCACCTGTGTTAGTTCTACTTGAGCAGGGAAAGGGATATGTTGTTTTCTGTGATGCTTCTAAGAATGGTCTAGGTTGTGTATTGATGTAGAGTAATCATGTATTTCTTTTGTTTCTCAACATCTCAAGAAACATGAGGAGAATTATCCGACACATGATCTAGAATTAGTTGCAGTGGTTCACGTGTTGAAAATATGGAGGCATTATCTCTATGGAGAGACGTGTCAGATTTTTACAGATCATAAAAACTTAAAATACATTTCCTCACATCATGAGCTGAATATGAGACAATGTCGCTGGATGGAATTAATCAAGTACTAAGATTGTACAATTAATTATCATCCAGGGAAAGCCAATATAGTGGTAGATGCACTCAGTAGAAAATCCTTAACTCCTCCCACAGATAATGCACAATTAAATTCTTTAGTGTGTTGTAAGCAAGATATGCTTGTCTCTTTGAGACAGATAAATGTGCAGTTAGAAGTATCTTTGTTAGCAGGGTTATTAGTTGAGATGCATGTGAAACCTACTCTAAAATAACAAATTAAAGAGGCACAACAGGCTGATACTGTGATTCAACAGATTAGATCAGAAATGGGTAGTGAGAAACAGGATGGTTTCCATGAGTCAGAAGACAGAATAGTCTGTTACCATGATAGGATGATAGTTTCTGATAGTAATAACTTAAGAAAGTAAGTTATGGAGGAAGCTCACTCATCCATGTATGCAATGCATCCATGGAGCACTAAAATGTATCATAACTTAAAAGATATGTATTGGTGGCCCGGTTTGAAGAAAGATGTAGCTGAGTTCATTATGCAGTGTATGGTGTGTCAGGAGGTTAAAGAAAAGCACCAGAAGCCTACAGAAATGTTACAACCCCTACCTATACCTCAGTGGAAATGGGATCATGTGACAATGAACTTTGTGGTTGGTCTACCTAGGATAGCCAAAAGCCATGATTCCATTTGGGTGATAGTTGATAGGTTGACAAAGACAACACATTTTCTTCCTGTCAAAACAACCTACACTGTTGAGAAGCTTGCACAGATTTACATAGATGAGATAATGCAGTTGCACATAGTCCCAGCTACGATTGTGTCTGATAGAGGTCCCCAATTTACAAGTCATTTTTGGGAACGACTGCATAAAGCCCTAGGTACATAGTTGAAATTTAGTACAACTTTTCACCCTCAGACAGATGGACAGTCTGAAAGGACTATACAGACTTTGGAGGACTTGCTTAGAGCATGTGCCATTCAGTTTGTAGGAAGTTGGGACTTACATTTGAGTTTGATAGAGTTTGCTTATAATAATAGTTATTAGGCTAGTATTGATATGGCACCATATGAATCCTTATACAGCATACATTGCATATTGACGTTATGCTGGTTTGAAACTAAAGAATACCAACTTCTGGGTCATGAATTAGTACAACAGACAACTGAAAAGATTAAAGTTATTCAACAATAGTTGAAGGAGGTACAAGATAGACAGATGTCTTATGTTGATAAACGTTGTAGACCTTTAGAATTCCAAGTTGGAGACAGAGTGGATCTCAAAGTCTCTCCTTGGAAAGGTGTTCTCAGATTTGGGAAGAAGGGTAAGTTAGCTCCTAGATTTATGGGACCTTACCCAGTGATAGAACGGATCAGAAAGGTAGCTTATAGGTTGGAATTTCCATCTGAGCTACATAGACTTCATCTAGTATTTCATGTGTCTATGCTGAGAAAATGTCATCCCAATACAGAGTTGGTGTTGCAACCTGTAGAGGTTGAATTGAATGAAGATATATCCTATGTGGAAGGTCCTATGATGATTCTTGACAGAAGAGTCAAGAAGTTGAAGAAGAAAGACATAGTTCTTGTGAAAGTTCTTTGGCATCATCATGGCGTTGAAGAATCCACATGGGAGTTAGAGGAAGAGATGAGGAGGAAGTACCCTTCTCTTTTATCTTGATATTTTGGGGACAAAATCCCATTTTAGGGGTTGATAATTGTAACACCCCTGACCTGGGTTATGGCCTAACCCTAGAAGTTTTGCTTAAAGTAAGTTACTTACAAACTTTTTCTAATGTTTTGAAAAGTAATTAAGGCCCTTTGTGAAGTTTATTCTCAAATTGAACTCAATTGCAAACTATTTGTGTATAATATGATAGTCTGAGTGTAAAGTGAAATTTACCCAAGATGAGGGGTTATATTGGAAATGTCGCACGTTGAATGCATTCTAGTGTTTTAACATCATGAGAAAGAGAATGATGCTAAGTGATGTCTTGTGGAAATCCTAAATTCTAAGTGAAGAACTTGTTGAAAAATGCTAAGTGCTTGGTGCATCAATTATGGTGCAAATTGTAATATACTCAAAATATAGGGTTGATATGTAAATTACCACCTCTAGATTGTCTCTACCCCTTCCTAGTATCATTTAGAGGAGAGAGAAAGAAGGAGACACTATGTTTGAATCATCCTAGAGTGATGGTACTCTTAATAATGAAAAGACCAAGAAAATGCATAAGTTGAAAACTATATATATGAGCTATATTGAGTTGTGGACTTGGAATGGAGTCCCTATCGTCCATGGAGCCATAAAGGGAGTCTCCTATCGATTTGTGGAGTTTTGGCTTTTCCCATAATGGGCAAGGCACTTCAATGAAGTGATATGTATCGACCTGAAAAAAGATTGAGTTGAATATAATAATGTAGTGAGTGGAAGAAGATAACTAAAGAGACAACCCTTATCCCTTGTATTATCCTTGAACTTTTATTTTTGCATGGAAAAATAAAGATAGGGTGCATGAAATATATGTGTCGACCATGCATGGCTAGGTGGCATGTAGTGTCTTAAGATAATGACACCCCGTACACACTTTTCCATAAATCCTAAGTATAAATACCCTACACTTCACTTGTTAGTAGAAAATTTTGAACTTTTGTTATCAACCTTCCCTTATATATCTACATGCCGCTCTTGTATCATGCATAAGTGAGGAGAGTTAAGTGGTAAAACTTGGTATCGGCCAAAGAAAAAGGATATCATCCAAGTAGGTTATAGTAACCTAGCAAAGGTGATATCGGCCATTGGGAGTGGAGATATCGTGCAACAGCTAGGAGCTCAAGTCTTGGATCTTGGAGAGGCTCCTTTTCAACCTTGGAATGTGAGGAGTTGAAGCTTGAAGCTTGGAAGTTGCTTTAGAGGCGGGTTATATAACTTGAACCCATCTATATTATTATGCATTTTTCAATATTGTTGAACTTATTGATTATGTTCAAAATTCGGATTTCCTTTGATTAATTAATATATATATATATAAGTCCCAATAAGAATTTAGGACTATTGTTCATGGTTTAGAATAGCAAAACAAAGGTTTTGAGGTTGATGATGATGACATCAACACGGTACAACCTGATATGGGTTGAAGTACCTTGAAATATGATATGGAACCCAAGATAATGGTTCACCCGATATAAAAGTGGGTGACACTCCAGACACGATATAAGGTATGTCCTATGGACAATAGAGAAGATACCTACTAGTACCTTATATACAATACAATGTTAAATCTATACCCTTTACACAATCTGGGCAAAACCCTAGATGAGAAATGGAAACCTGATATGTTTTGAAAACCAATTTCCCTTAAAACCCGATATACCCTACTACCTTGCGATGGGTTGAAGAGTAACTAAGTATCTATTTTGTCATGTAATTATAATAAAACAATTGAACCTTGAAAGTATAAAAATTTTATGAGCTCAAGGGTTTATCTAATATAGGTAACTCGATATGATACTCAACATATAAACCGATATGGAAAACCCAAGATGGAAACCAATACGGCAACCCAAGATGGAAACCGATATGGAAAACCCAAGATGGAAACTGATATGGTAATCCAAGATGGAAACTGATAAAATAATCCAAAATGGAAAATTGATATGGTAATCCAAGATGGAAAACCGATATGGTAATTTAAGATGGAAAATTAATATGACAATCTAAGGTAAAGAAACCAATATGATATTATCTCTACACTACTTGAACGATACATGGTAAAGCAATACATGATATGCACTCTTGTACACGATATGAGAGTCCAATATATCTCTATAATCGATATGAGGTTAAGAGTCTAACCCATACATGATATGAGCTTGACTTGAGATGATAAAAGCTAAAGTGATAGCTAACCCCACATGGCTACATGAGATGGTGTTAGGGGATATTGTTACAACCCCAATTTTGCATGTGTTTTCATAATTGAAATATAATGATTTTGAGAATTTGGACCTAATTGAAAAGGTTGTATGCTTTGCTTCAAATAAGGGATTTCTTTACAAATCTCCCTTACATTAGGAATCTCGTGGTTCCTATTATTATATAAACCCATTAATGGATATGAAAGAGAAGAAAAGAGTAAAAGTCCAAATAATAGAAAAAGATAAAAGATAGTGGATATTAAGCAAAGTATTCATGAGAAATACTTAGAAATATCTAGAAAGTGGCATTAATGGCCACAATTGAGTAAAATGTGTTTACATATGATTTCTAATAAAAGAAATATGAAAAGAGGAAAAAAGGAGATGAAAGATAATGAGAAATCCTTACAAAAGAAAAATCGATTAATAAGAGGAATAAATAACATAAAGAAAAATGAGAGATTTCAGATCCTTAGGACTTCTTGTGTTCCAAGGAGTCTGAGTTGTAAAGATAATAGGATAAGGAGGAGAAAATACAAATAATAAAAGCCTTAATATGGGAATAACGTTCCATATACTAATGGGATTATGTAATGACTTTTTGGTGTTTCCAAATTGAAATACTACGTGGTGTATATTTGTAATGAAAGCCAAAAATTTTTGAAGAAAGGAGGAAATAAGGGAATATACTCAATATCTTTCTAAAACATGTCTTTCACGATTTTAGTGGAGTAAAAAGGAATATTATTTCGGGAAAGACAGTTATATATATGGTGCAAGTGTTTTGCTTTTGGAAAAATTACAAGAACTTGGTAAGATGATAAGAAGCAGTTATCAAGTAACCTTTCCCATACTCGTGAATCGTGGTACTAGTTGGTATTACCCACATCGTGTATATATATATAGAAAAACCTAGGATTTCCTTCAATGTGGAGCCATCCTTCTCCTTCCCTCTTGTCGTTCTATTACCTACGTGAAGGAGGCCTGGTGTGCCGCTTTGGAAAAAGGAACGCAAACCCCGACACCATCGCTATTCCAACTCCGCCTCCTGTGCACGAAGATTCGGGCAAGAACCAAAGTGGAGAAAGGGCTTACCTGCACCACGAACACCTCGGACAGTCGGGCCTGGTGCCTGGGCAGGCTATCAGCATTGCCCTCCTCTCTGGTCATGGAACATCGTCTACCTTCGGCAGCAAGGGATATGCAGACCGTCAGGCCGGAAGATACCACGACAGTAGATGGTCGGGTCTGTTGGATGAACTTAGGTGGACCTGCAACTTGGCCGAGGCGGCTGTGTGTGCGTGGAAGGAGGCCAGGACAGCAGTGGGCGGTGGAGGTGTGAACCCGGTACTGCAGTACCGGAAGGGGTTTGCGCACAGTAAGGGGGTCGCACCCTGGCATCTCTCCTTCAGGGAGACCACTTTGGTTCGAGGATGAGGATGAGGGTTGGAGGTGCTAAAGTGGTGGCACCCAGCATCTTGGCCAGCTGGGGCATCTCATCGCGACTCTGCGCAGACCTGCGGAAGTCTTGCGCGCCGCGAGGAAGAAGGAGGGTAAGAGGTAAAAGACATGGATAACCCTGGAGGGAAAGTACTATTGTGGGGGGCAAGAGCGTCCTTTTCGCTGATCTAGCTGGCCCAAGTAAAAGAAAAGGTATTTTTCTAACGTCACATTTTATGATTGGTCCAAGCATGTTAATCTTGCAATAATTGTAGTTAATTAACGGTAGATCTGATGATAGCAAAAGTATATATGAAATTGATCAAAAAAATGAGTAGAATCCAAATAAAATATAATCAGAGTCTAATTAAGCTACCTGTTCTAAAAGTATATGCAATACATGTTAAGATAAAAGGAAACCTAGATATGCTTTCATGGCCCTTGAAAACCCTAATCTCGGTAATTATGACTCTTAATGGCCTTAATTGTTCAAATTCATGATTAAAGTTGTGAAATGATTACTCTAAGCTATTTCGAGCATTAAAGTCCTTAATTATAGATAAATACCCTAAATATAGTAATTAGGGTTTTCTAGTGAATAAAAGGTGGTTTTAATGATATATAAAGTTCAATTGTGAATTAGACCATAATGAACTGTGAATTGATGATAAATGCATATAATGATCTTGTTATGGATTAAAAGGATAAAAATAGTAGCTTTAATATAAAAGAGGCTTAATGAAATTAATTGTTGGTTAATGGTGCCTTTAAATATGAGAATAGGGTTATATGTTGTTAAGATAACCTTAATGTTGAAGAATAGATGAGATAATTAGGGTTTATGAGTAATGATATAAAATTAGGGTTTAGAATAATAAGAGATGAAGTGAAACCCTAATTGCAAAAGAAACCCTAAAATGGATAAGGAAACCATAGGAAACAATTTCAAGTCGAATAGAAATAATATTGATAAAGTGTGTAGTAAATCAAGTACATGTGATTTTCAGGATTCTTGATTGTATGGTTGAACTACTTGCTTGGATTGCCTTCTTGGTTGGAATTGATATTAGCTTGAGAAATCATCAAATCAGGTATGTGGTTACGCTTATGAATAATCGCTCTAGTTTCACGGCGATTCCCAAAGTTTATTTGGTTGCTTGAAAATAACTGTTGGATGTTTATTTATTTCATACAACTATAAAGTGACTATGATTATCACTATAAAAGTGCGTATATAACTGACTAGATCCGGGTCCACATCTATTGCTTTGAAAAGGCTAAGAAAAAAGGGGTAATCCTAGAGCAACGTCTAGGTTATCGAGAGTTAGAAACTGGGCTACCTATGTGTAGTGCCATGAGACTCATTAGCCTGCCATGAGTTAAGGAGTGGGCTACTTACGAGTAGTGCCATGTGACTCAACCCTAGAAATTGGTTCACTTATAGGTGGATCATGAGGGGTTTAATGGGGACAACATAGAGGATAGGGTACTCTTGGATCGCGGAGTTATATCTAAAATGTAATCTTGGCTGTTAAATTGAATGATTACATTGTTAACGTATTTACATAATTATTGTTTCCCCCACATACTAGCTTCGGCTGATCGACGTTTTGTTTGTCGGCGTTTTAGGTACAAGCCAAAAGGACAAACAATAAATCATCATATTGTGGAATACATGAAGTAAAATACAAGGAGGATTAGCTAGGATAGAATCCATAAGTGGATATAAGTTTAGAGATCCAAGTTTTCAACAAGGTATGCAAAAGTTTATTTTCTTACAGCTTTTAAGTATAGTATGTTAAAATTTGGTAATTATTCTTGGTTAAATGCCAAACCTTTGATCCAGAAGTTATGGGTGTGGCTTCGATCTCCCAATCTCCCTTAATTGGGGGTTATCAGGAGGTGGGGTCGTAACAGATATACCCTAAACCTGATATGATAGTGTGGTTTCACTACATGACTAATATGGGTACATAATATGATGAAATGATAACATTATATACCATGATACCTAATATGGTAGGCATGCTCCAATTCTATAGATTTGTCTAAGTGATGTATGTTGTATGATTAATGCAACATTGAGATACAATGACTTTATTTCGATTTGATAATGATGAAGCTAATAGACCTTAAGGGGAGAATTAAGAAATCAACATCCTAGTGAGGATGAGAGAGAAATTAAGATAGAAAAGTTAATTATGTAATGAGCATATATTGATACTCCCATTATGAATGGAGTATAATTTGGGGTTTAATCTTTTATGAGGAGATCTTGAAACCCCAATTTAATAGTAAAGGTAAATCATAACCCTAGGAATGGGTGATGAGATGGTTTGCTACCCTAATCAGTTGTAAAAAGGGAAACCCTAATTCTAACTCATGGAAAGAATATGTTTCTTTTGTATTACATGGTTATGACATATATGTGATATTGTGATTAGTATGATAAATTAATCATGCAGGTTTCATAAGGTAATGAGCATAGCTAAGTAAGAGATATGTTGTTATATGATACATATTTAATGATCTATGTGAACTATGTGAATAAATACCCTGGTCTAATGACCTAGAGGTAATGGTTATCTGCTAAGTGGTGATAGTACTCAGTGATGAATTGAGGGTTAGAATACCCAAGCATGATGATGATAAGAGATTGAGATTTTAAGTGATCTATGTGTCTTAAAGAACATGAAAATACTTAATAAACACATTTATGATTTTCTTTATAGCATCTGATATAATTTGTGCTAAAAGATACTATAATGCACTTAATTAAGTTAAATGTTATCATGTAGTTGCCCAGACTATAGATCCATTTAGTGTCAGCATTTGTTGAATGGTGAAATGAGTTTTACTCGGTATGCATAGTTTTGAATATGTGATAATTAAATGAGGGTGCTCAGTGGACTCCCTAGACTAAATAACGGTGCTCAGTGGACTCCCCAAATACACCAGGTTGCTCACTGGACTTCCTACTGAAACTAAACCAGGATTTCTCAGTGGCCATCCTGATGACAAATAATCCGAGAAAGCTTAGTGGTCTTCTCCCGAAAAGAGTACATGCTATGATTGTAACTCTATAGCGAAGATGTCGCTATACCCCGGCATAGCTAATCACAACTGATACAAGATGTCATGCGAAAGGCTAAGTGGTCTCGTACTGACCGAGATAGGTGAGGTCTTGACAGCCGGCTCTGCCACTGACCTTGTATGGTACCGATTTTGACTTACTAGTGGTCGGTTGGAGTATGAGCGGTATACCTCATCTCCTTTGGGTATAAGTGTGAATGTGAACATGTAATCAGCCGTGTAGCGTATTTTCTTAAAGATTAAATATGGAAGACATTGGTTGATGCTTCATTACTTTTATACATCTTAGTAGATAGTTGTTATGCATGTTCTTCATATTCCTTTTTAAATCAAATAGATGACTTATAATTTTGTTATCAATATTTGTGCTTTGACAATAGTCTCACCCCGTGGGATCTACAATTTTTAGGTGGATGTGGATGAGGGATAGGAACCACACTGTAGAGGAAGGACCACATCAACAAGGACAGTAGTAGTAGTTGAGGTTGAGAACACTATCTATCGTATCTTATAGATAGAAGTCCTATGTGTCGTCTCTGTACTCCCAGGTCCTTGCGAGATAGTTCTTAGTGGTTTTTACAAACGACTTGAGATTTTGGTTTGCTTACCTCGAGGTTTATATGTTGTTGTTGTATTTAATAGGGTAAGGCATCTGCTACTTGTTACCCTCGAGAAGAGATAGTACACTTGTTGGTTATTTAAACAAATGAGTTTCAGTCCAAGTAATGGATAGTTTACTCAACTTTAACCAAACTCCGCAAGTATACAGAGGTAGTATAGTTAAGGTCGAACACAAGGAGCTGAAATAACTTAAATCAACGCAACAATACTAGAGTTCAACAATCTAGACCGATTTTAAAGAGTAGAAAAGATTTGTTCTAAAAGCATAAGGATTAGGTTTTAACTACAGGAAATTCAGATTTAAGCAAACAACAAGGATTATAAAGAAAGTCCGAATTCATAAAGTTTATGAATCTTGGACATTAGGATCTCACTCATATGCCATAGCAATTAAGAGAACAAAATAATTTAAACATACATAAGATCATGTTTCAAGGAAAAGTTGTGTTACATTTCACCTCCCGGTGTAAATGTAACGATCATAACTCAAAACAGCACTCTCATGCATGAATTTCGTTTATGATTACAAACAGATCCTCAACTCATTCTTCTCTACTCTCGTAGAAGAAGAAGAGTTGCCAAGAAGAGCGCCTCCATACAAACTTACTTGTCTTATCAAACTAAGCAAGAAAGCAGAAATCATGCATATAGGGTGGCCAACAGTACATGCAAGGAAACAAGTAACCGACACTCTCAAGGTAAGGAAACAAGAAGCAAATGCATTTAGTACAAAATTACTTGTTCTTTACATGCTATGGCATGGGAGTTACTCTCCCATGCCCAAGAAGAAAAGATCTACTCGTCCATAACAATGTATAGTAGAATTTCTACAGAATTCTCAATGCTAGGAGAAGAAAAGACAAGAAGATCTGAAGATGTAACCACAAGGAGCAAGAATTCCAGCTTTAGGATGAAATTCCCTTCCTTTAGCTGCTCCAAGTCGGGCCTACTCCTCTCTCAAGAAGCTGCTCAGAGTTGGGAACGCTGGCTGCACCTTGAAGATGACTAAGGAGAAGTGGAGAAGAAGAAATGGTCTCTTTGTGCAAGAAACCACCTTAGTTTCCTCCCAAATCGCCCTCCTCTGCTCTCCTCTGTCTTTGGGACGAGAGCAAACCTCCAAATGGCTGAACGTAACTGTCCCTTGGCTTCCCCCTTTCTTTTAAAATCGTATTTTGAATTTTCAGAATTCTGAAATTGCCAGGTGCACGTCATGCACTTTTGGGGTGCACACCGTGCACCTGCAGTACAATTGTAACCGGCTGATCAGTGCACGGCGTGCGCTGAGGAGTTGCACACCGTGCGACTTTCCAGAACTTCTTCAGCAGATTGTGTCCCAGGTGCACGCCGTGCATTTCCATCATGCACGCCGTGCATTCTCTTGGCTGAACAGAACAAATTTTCTCTGGAATGTTGCACGCCGTGCATATGGATTTTGCACGCCGTGCACTTTACTGTTTCAGCGAACTGGTTTAATCTGGAAAGGTGCACGGCGTGCGTCTTGTTGGTGCACGCCGTGCATTCTTCTGTTTCTGTAGAAATATCATCTGAAATTAGTCCTTTTTGTGGAAATTTTGCAATACAAGTTATGGGACACGTAGAACAACTAAAAGATGGCAAAACTAATATGAAAGAGACTGAATTATACTGGAAAGAACCAAATTTGTGTGTGATAACCTGTGAAAAGATGATATACAATTCACACAACAAATCCCCCTAAGCTTAAGCCATTGCTTGTCCTCAAGCAAAAAGAGCATGGAAATATAATTGAAGAAATGTCAAGAACATGAATAGATCAAATGAAATAAAAGATGAGTATGAGACCAGACCAACCATGATCAACATGTTTATTCTCATAGCCATCAATTCAACTTAAACACCCAAGAAAGAGATTTTTAGTTCAGCAGGGGTGGCATCAATTTAATGAATCAATCAATTAAACAACACTAGGTAGAATTTGGATGACCAAGCCAAACAATCAGTAGATGTGCAACTCCAACTCTCAACTATTAAGGATAACAAAAGATGAAATCTTAGTTGAAAATTTACAATTTTTGTTGTACTCTCCTTTTTCCAGAAATGATATAACAAATGATTATGGGCTCCGACACTCGGCTGCTAATGTAGGCTTATGCACACGAGGAGTGTCGGTTGGGGTATTTTACCCTCTTTTAAGACATACCACCTAACCACCGTGGCCAGATCAGACTTACACTAGGCTAGCATGATATGTGGGAAGATTAGCCATCTTTAAAGGGATATAAGAGTTATTTAAATTTTTCCAAAACTTGGGAGAGTTAACTAAATTGCAACATTAACGAGATTTCATTCATCTGTTTTGAAAATTTTTCATTGAAAGAATGTTTGCATATGCACTAAGAGTTTGGCAAAGTCATCCCATATTCTAAATGATGTTGTAAAGTTGATTTACTCATAAAACTGAGACCATTACATGTTTTAAACAATCAAGGATGTGAAAGATGAATAATCAGGCTAGAAGCATAAACCAGAATTAAACACATGTTGATGGTCCAAAGGTTTCATTTGATTAATTCATGCTTTTTATAACTTCTTCAATTGATATTTCTCATCAAAGGAGGTCAAACAGTAAAGCATAGGAGTTCTTTCCACATATAAAAGATGAAAATCATATCATATTAGACTTGCCATCAGAAAAGAGGAACTAGAAATAACAACTAAGAAGTGAAAACAAAACAAAAGTACAAAAGCAAATGACAAGAAGCAAATAGAATGAAAAACAAAGCTACAAATAAACTGGGATACCAATACCATCCGGTTGCTCCCCCCCAAGCTTGAAATCAGCAGTGTCCTCACTACTTCAGTCAAACTTTAGGAGTTCACAACTGGATACCTGTCATGTATGAGATCAGAAAAATGATCCGCCGCCTCCCTGCTCTGGGAAGAACTGACTGACGATGTCAGGAATATCCATAGGTGTCACGGACGATGATCCTGGCTGTTGCTGCTGATCCTGGTGCTGCGGGTGGAGAGGAGACTGGAAGGACTGTGGTGCTGGGTAGTGGCCCTGCGAGATGTGCCACACATCCATCCTGTTGACCATGTCGTACACAGTGGAATATTGTGCACCCAATTGGTCAAACCTAGTGTCATGCTGTGCGCCCATCTCATCAAGGCGGGTCTCTAAATGATCGAAACGCCGATCCACATACGTGTAGAGGTGCTGAAAATCCAGAGTTGTCCAGCTGTACTCGGTCTGAGTACCCGTGGACAGTGGCTGAGGTGTGGGTATTGCTGGAGTAGGTCCTAGGGTAGAGTTGCTGGCACCCCTGGCGGGTGTTCCCTCATCATTCTCTGGCTGAAGCTGTACTTTCCAGGTTGCCTTGTTTTTTATATCATTACGGCTCGCATCATGGATTGTGATGAACTGTGTCTTTGTGATATAAACCTTGAACCTTGACTCGTTGTTGCCATGTCTGGAGATTAGACCGCAAGAAATAAGATAGCTTATATCCACGAGATTCTTTCCCAGTGCAGGTTCAAAGTCACCTATATCCAACCCCAGTTGCATAGCAAGGATGCTAATTACCCTGCCACACATGATGTCGCCCGCTTCCCTTTTCTTTTGCTTCTTTGTTTCAAGCGGCTTGTGCACAATGTAATAATCTGAACTGATGTGCTCATTTTGTACCACACACCACAAAAAGAACAGATCAATCTTCCCTACAACACCCTACGTTTCATTCTTTGCAAATGGTCCCATGCTGAGAAGGCGATGAAGGACTCAGAAAATAGGGTTATGGATGCTAGAAGCTCGTGCATTCCGTGCCTTATGCACTATATCAGAAGTGATTTCAGACCAAAATAGATCACTATTGAAAGCCGGAGGGTAATCAGTATAACCGCCATAATTGCATTTGAGTAAAGTGCAAAACCGCTCGAGATTCATGCAAAATGGTTTATCCAAAAGACGGAAACTGATTTTCTGAAAAGGGATTTGAAAACGATCACCCTCGGCCTTAAAGGTAGTAAGAAACTCATATACCAGACGGCGGTAGGTTTTAGCAACCCGAGTGCAGAGATATTCTAGCCCCAAGAAAGTTAAGTGGTTTACTACCTCATCCTTGAAGCCCAGTTTGGTAACTGCTTCTTCACACATGTACCTTGAAGGGAGGACACGCCTTATAATGAGAAACTGATAATCGGCGTCTTCTTCAGGCCTGACCATGAACTGTGTGGAAGGTACAAAAGACTGCGGTCGAGGGGTGGAGGAGCTTTCTTCGGTTGCAATCTGACGGCCTGGACAGTTGCTGGCTTTCCTCTTCATTGGCGCCATCAGTAGAGTGCACGAGTGGACTGTAAGTCTAACTCAGGAAAGCAGTTGCACGGTGTGTCTCTGAAGTGCACGGCTTGCACCTGCAGATTTGGGGAGAATCAAAAATCTACAGAAACAACTTCAATTTTTGGGCAAATTGTGCGATTGGCGGCTGTGTTGTTGGACGACGGCGCTGCTGCGTTCGTGTAGCTTGCTGAGAAGAAGGCGGCAGCTCTACCTCGGGTTGAGGTGCACGGCTGCTTGGATGGCGTGTTGTTGTTCTGAGCTGCGGATCGGGTGTCGACGGTGTGGCATCTGGAACAGCGCAGACAAGAAAGGAAAAAGAAGAAGGGTGAGAAGGTGCTGCTTGGCGGCGTGGGCCAGAGTTGTTGTGCGGTTGTGGACGTTGCACGGCTGCTCGGCGGTGGCGTGAAGCTGCTGGATGGTGCACGGGCGGTTGCGGACGGCGGAGCGACGACGTTGCTGTGTTGCTGGACTCGCGGAGAAGAAAGGAAGGAGATGGCGGCATGGAGTTGCTGAACGGAGCTGATGCGGGATGGCGGTGTGGAGTGCACGGATGGTTACAGAGCGGTGCACGGCGGCTGCTAGGGTTAGGGCTTCTGGGGTCGGGGTGCATGGGCTCTAGGGTTAGAGTGTTAGGCTGTGAACTCTGACCCTTTTTGTCCACATTTAACTTAAAAGTGCATGGCGTGCATTTTGGGGGTGCATGGCGTGCACGTTTCCAGAACTTTTGCAGATCTTTAATCGCCCAGGTGCACGGCGTACGTATCTGAGGTGCACGCCATGCATGTTTCTAGGAAGATTTCGGACCACCAGAATTCCAGCTACATGTCGTGCGTTTTTTAGGTGCACAGCGTGAATGATTCCAGAAGGTTTCCTGTAGGTCTCGCATACCAGATGCACGGCTGCAGCTAGAGAATGCACGTCGTGCAATGTGCGATTTCTACAGAAAATTGCAATTAGTTAGCAAAAAATTATGACAGATCGAATAGAAATCAAGTCTAAATTATTACATTCATCCATGAAAGGCTTATTAACAAAATTAAAGAGTGTTTTTGATTTAAAAAAACTTAGAAGACATCTATCCTAACGTGGGGTCAACTCCCACAAGGTCCTCCATTTAGAGTCCGGAGTAGGACTTCTTCCAAAGCTTTAGGCATCTTGTAGGGAGCAGGAGGCTCCCTTCTCTACATCTTCTCCACTTGAGTAACGTTTACAGCGTTGTCCATTTACTTTAAAAGTTCCATCTTTGCCATGGAGTTCTACATCTCCATATGTAAAAATCTTGAGTACTTGGAACGGGCCGGACCACTTGGACTTCAACTTTCCCGGAAAAAGCTTCAATCTGGAGTTAAATAACAATACTTTGTCTCCTTCTTCAAAATCCTTCATGCGAATTCTTTTGTCGTGCCAAGCTTTTGTTCTTTCTTTATACAACCTTGCATTTTCATATGCATCAATTTGAAGTTCCTTGAGCTCTTGTAGCTGCAACAGACGCTTTTCTCCTGCTCTTTTCATGCCAAAATTCAGGAACTTTATTGCCCATAAAGCGCGGTGTTCCAATTCAAGCGGAAGGTGACATGATTTGCCATAGATTAGCTTAAATGGAGTAGTCCCAATGTTGATTTTGAAAGTCGTGCGATATGCCCATAATGCATCATCAATCTTTAGTGCCCAGTCTTTCCTTGAACTAGAGACAGTCTTTTCAAGAATAGTCTTCAGTTGCCTGTTTGAAATCTCTACTTGCCCAGATGTTTAGGGATGATAGGGCGTAGAGATTTTATGAGTTACACCATACTTTGAGAGAAGATTGTTGAATTGTTTTTCTGCAAAGTGCGTGCCTCCATCAGAAATAACGGCACGTGGAACTCCAAACCGAGGGAATATAATCTTTTGGAACAGCTTGACTACAGATTTGGCATCCGGTGCTTGCGTTGGAATGGCTTCAACCCATTTAGAAACGTACTCACAGGCAACAAGAATATATTGATATCCGCATGAAGATGGGAATGGTCCCATGTAATACACTCCCCATACATCGAACACCTCAACTTTTAGAATAGAGTTGAGTGGCATGTCATCTCGGCGGGATATGCCTCCTGTTCTTTGGCATCTATCACAAGATTTGACAAATAAATTGACATCTTTAAATAATGTAGGCAAATAGAAACCAGCTTGAAGAATTTTTGCAGCGGTCTTTTCTCCTCCAAAATGGCCTCCATAAGGAGAGGCATGGCAATCAGTAATGATACTTGGGACTTCCTCTTCAATAACACATCTCCGGATCAGCCCATCGCTTCCATGCTTGAATAGCAATGGGTCATCCCAATAATAAAATTTGACGTCATGAAAGAATTTCTTCTTTTGTTGATATGTCAAACCCGGAGGTAGCTGTCCAGTAGCAAGGAAATTAGCAATGTATGCAAACCATGGTGCTTGGATGGATGATAACGCGTAAAGTTTTTCAATCGGAAAATGATCTTCAATTGGCAATAAATCTCCAGATTCTGTGGTCAATCTAGAGAGGTGATCAACAATGCTATTCTCTGTACCCTTTTTGTCTCGGATTTCAAGGTCAAATTCTTGCAAGAGAAGTATCCAGCGAATGAGACGTGGTTTAGCATCCTTCTTATTCAGCAAATACTTGATGGCAGCATGATCAATGTACACAATCACTTTTGATCCTACCAAGTATTGTCGGAACTTGTCAAAAGCATATACGATCGCAAACATTTCTTTCTCCGTGGTCGTGTAATTGATTTGCGCTTCATCGAGAATTTTGCTGGCATAATAGATGGCATGAACCTTCTTGTCTCTTCGCTGTCCCAAAACAACTCCCACTGCAAAGTCACTTGCATCACACATAAGTTCAAAAGGGGAATCCCAATCTGGAGGTTGGATGATTGGAGCTGAAATGAGAGCTTCTTTGAGTTTGGAAAATGCTGCTTGGCAATTGTCATCAAATACAAATTATGTGTCTTTTGCAAGAAGAGAACATAGCGGCTTGGCAATTTTGGAAAAGTCTTTAATAAATCTTCTGTAAAAAACCTGCATGTCCTAAAAAGCTGCGAATGTCTTTTACCGAAGATGGAGTAGATATCTTTTCAATTGCTTCAACCTTTGCCCTGTCCACTTCAATACCCTTGTTAGATACCACATGTCCTAGTACTACACCGGATTGTACCACAAAATAGCACTTCTCCCAGTTTAGTACCAAATTGACCTTTTTACAACGGGCTAAGACAAGAGACAAATTTAATAAGCATTGATCAAAAGAATCACCGTATACACTAAAATCGTCCATAAAAATCTCCATTATATTTTCAATAAAATCAGAGAAAATAGCCATCATGCACCGCTGAAAAGTAGCAGGAGCATTACAAAGACCGAACGGCATACGACGATAAGCATATGTGCCATAAGTGCATGTGAAAGTGGTCTTTTCTTGGTCGGGGGGGTATATGGGAATCTGAAAAAAACCTGAATATCCATCCAAGTAACAGAAATATGAATGTTTGGCAAGACGTTCAAGCATCAAGTCAATGAAAGGCAAAGGGAAATGATCTTTGCGGGTTGCTTTATTCAAACGCCTATAGTCAATACACATGTGCCAACCTGTAACAATATGTTTTTGTATTAACTCATTATTATCTCCTTTGATAACAGTTGCACCCCCCTTCTTAGGTAGCACGTGAATGAAACTAACCCAAGGGCTGTCACTTATTGGATAAATGATTCCGGCGTCAATTAACTTGAAAATTTCTTTCTTTACCACCTCAAGCATATTTTGATTTAAACGTCTAGGTGGTTCAACAGTTGGTTTAACATCATCTTCCATATTTATTCTGTGCATACAAATGGAAGGATGAATGCCTTTTAAATCTTCTATAGAATAACCAATGACATCTTTGTACAAACGCAATTCAGCAAGTAATTTATTTTCTTGATCATTGGTTAGTTCACTATTTATTATGACAGGGGATGTAGAATTTGGGTCTAGAAATGCATACCTTAGCCCAGGTGGAAGGGCTTTTAATTCTACCTTTTTGCCTATTGTACTATCATCAACTTTGTCTTCAACAAGTGGGGCATCTCCATCAACAACTGTTGCTTTAGAAATAGAAGGTGCTCCAGAATTTTCAGAATTATTAAATTCAGTTGCATCATCATCATAGAGATCAACCATTGAATCAACATCATTTTCACTATCATTTTCAATAGGATCAACAATATCAAGCAAGCAGATTTCTTCAACACGTGTGGGTGCTTTCATAGCTTCATAAATAGAAAATTCCATAGCTTCTTCTCCGACACGTAAAGTGAGTTTCCTTTCTCGGACATCCACAAGGCATCCGGAAGTTCTCAAAAAGGGTCTCCCAAAAAGAACAGGGTTGGAAGGAACCTCAACCATATCAAGAACAATAAAATCACAAGGTATATAGAATTTTCCGATTTGTACAAGCACATCTTCCACTATACCTTTTGGATATTTAATAGAGTGATCAACTAATTCAATAGCCATTCTTGTGGGCTTCAAGTCTTCAAGATCTAATTCTTGCCATAAAGTAAATGGAATAAGGCCGATACTCGCACCGAAATCTACTAAACCCTTGTCAAAAGTGGTGTCATTAATTTTACAAGGCAGTGTGAATGCTCCCAAATCATCAAGCTTTTGAGGGAGACAATTTTGAATAATGGAACTGACTCATTCAGAAAGCATTACAGTTTCCATTTGATCAATCTTTCTTCTTTTAGTCAGAATATCTTTTAAGAATTTTGCATAGGAAGGCATTTAGGCAATAACTTCAGAAAAAGGAATGTTTACATGCAGTTTGTTGATTATGTCCACAAATTTCCTGAATTTTTGATCTTCCTTCTTATTGGCTAATATTTGAGGAAAAGGTGCAGTTTCTTTGAAAGAAGGTGGTATTTCAGCTTTACCTTTCTCCTCACTGTGATTCGGAGTGTTGTCCTCTTCTTCAACCATTTGCTTCATGTTCTTCTCCTCATATGGAGAAGGTCTTTCAATTTCAGCCCCTCTTCTTACGATAATGGCATGGGCTTGCTGCCTTGGGTTCACTTCCGGCTGGCTTGGAAGAGAACCAGATTGTGGAGTCCTTTGCTGATTTAAAGCTTGTTGTGCTATCTGATTTTCCAACATCTTGGTGTGGGTGGAAATTCCATCCACTTTTGCATAGAGTTGCGCAATAGCATCTTTTAAAAGCTTATCATTTCCTCGAAGTTCCTCATTTTGTTGCATCCGTGTTGATATGAACTTCTCCATCATAGCTTCCAAGGAAGAACTTTGGGGTTGTTGTTGCTGCTGAAAACCTCTGTTATTGAAACCGAGTGGATTTCCTTGACGGTTTACATGCTGTTGTTGTTGCTTCCCTTGCTGGAAATTTTGGGTATTGCTTGCATTCCGGTAAGAGAAATTAGGGTGGTCTCTCCATCCTGGATTATATTGGATGGAATAAGGGTTGTATTGTTTGTTTCCTTGCATCCCAACTGTATTAACCTGTTCAAAATTTCCTTCCATAGCGTTAGGGGCAAAACAAGAGGAAGAAGTATGCCCTACATTACCACAAGCTTCACATGTGGCTTCAGCAGATTGAATTGGTAGAGTGGTCATCTTCTCAAATTTCTGTGTGAGAACATCTAGCTTTGCAACAATTAGATCAACGTCATCAATAGTATGCTTTCCTCCTTGCTTTCCGGCTGAAGAGCTTGCTATAGAGGTGGATTTAGCTCCTCTATCTCCTCCCCATTGGCAGTGATTGAGAGATATATCTTCAATGATATCATAGGCCATTCTATAAGACTTGGTCATTAGTGCACCGCCAGCTGCGGCATCTAGAGTCAACCGAGTATTGTAGAACAGTCCATTGTAGAAGGTTTGCAGCAAGAGCCAGTTTGTCAAACCATGGTGTGGGCATAGACGTTGAAGATCCTTGAACCATTCCCATGTATCATATAAGGTTTCTCCTTCACTTTGAGAGAAATTTGTAAGCTGGTTCCTCAAGTGAGCTGTCTTGCTTGGCGGAAAGTACTTTGAAAGAAAAGCATTAAGCAATTGGTCCCAACTTCTAATAGACTTCTTGGGAAGAGATAGAATCCACGCCTTGGCTCTATCTCTTAGAGTAAAGGGAAATAGCATAAGTCTGATTCCATCAGTGGACACTCCATTAATCTTAAAAGTATTCAAATATTCTAGAAATTCTGCAATATGAAGACTTGGGTCTTCATTGGCTGTACCTCCGAAGCGATTTTGCTGAATCATTTGCATCATGGAAGGGGAAATTGAGAAGTTATTTGCTTCCACAGTAGGTAGGTCGATGGCTCCACAAATATTTGTGGCAACCGGCATGGCGAAATATTTTAGAGGGCGATCGTCCTCCATGGCTGAAATGGTTGGTGAAGCTACTGCAGAAGATGAAGAAGGCCGTGATGATGGTGGTGATGACGGTGAAGTACCTACAAAAGGTAGTTGTTCTACTCTTCTTGTTCTCCTCAAACTTGAAAGAGTTCACTCTATTTCAAGGCCCAGCAAAGCGGATGTTTGGAGACCTCGTTGTGAACGACGCATGTAACCTGAAAAATAACAGGAAAAATTAAGAACACACTAAGAGGTATATAGAAATTCGAAAATGATGAATGATGGTCTAGTCTCAAATACTAAATAGTACTTATTACTCCAATTAAGTTACTGTAGCTCCCCGGCAACGACGCCAAAAACTTGTTGGTTATTTAAACAAACGAGTTTCAATCCAAGTAATGGATAGTTTACTCAACTTTAACCAAACTCCGCAAGTATACGGAGGTAGTATAGTTAAGGTCAAACACAAGGAGCTGAAATAACTTAAATGAATGCAACAATACTAGAGTTCAACAATCTAGACCGATTTTAAAGAGTAGAAAAGATTTGTTCTAAAAGCATAAGGATTAGGTTTTAACTACAGGAAATTCAGATTTAAGCAAACAACAAGGATTACAAGGAAAGTTCGAATTCAGAAAGTTTATGAATCTTGGACATTAGGATTTCACTCATATGCCATAGCAATTAAGAGAACAAAATAATTTAAACATACATAAGATCATGTTTCAAGGAAAAGTTGTGTTACATTTCACCTCTCGGTGTAAATGTAACGATCATAACTCAAAACAACACTCTCGTGCATGAATTTCGTTTATGATTACAAACAGATCCTCAACTCATTCTTCTCTACTCTCGTAGAAGAAGAAGAGTTGCCAAGAAAGCGTCTCCATACAAACTTACTTGTCTTCTCAAACTAAGCAAGAAAGCAGAAATCATGCATATAGGGTGGCCAACAGTACATGCAAGGAAAAGAGTAACTGACACTCTCAAGGTAAGGAAACAAGAAGCAAATGCATTTAGTACGAAATTACTTGTTCTTTACATGCTATGGCATGGGAGTTACTCTCCCATGCCTAAGAAGAAAAGATCTACTCGTCCATAACAATGTACAACAGAATTTCTACAAAATTCTCAATGCTAGCCATGGTTTAGAGAAGAAAAGTCAAGAAGAACTGAAGATGTAACCACAAGGAGTAAGAATTCCGGCTTTAGGATGAAATTCCCTTCCTTTAGCTGCTCCAAGTCGGGTCTACTCCTCTCTCAAGAAGCTGCTCGGAGTTGGGAACGCTGGCTGCACCTTGAAGATGACTAAGGAGAAGTGGAGAAGAAGAAATGGTCTCTTTGTGCAAGAAACAACCTTAGTTTCCTCCCAAATCGCCCTCCTCTGCTCTCCTCTATCTTTGGGATGAGAGAAAACCTCTAAATGGCCGAACGTAACTGTCCCTTGGCTTCCCCCTTTCTTTTAAAATCGTATTCTGAATTTTCAGAATTCTAAAATTGCCAGGTGCACGCCGTGCACCTACAGTGCAGTTGTAATCGGCTGATCAGTGCACGGCGTGCGCTGAGGAGTTGCACGCCATGCGACTTTCCAGAACTTCTTCAGCAGATTGTGTCCCAGGTGCACGCCGTGCATTTCCATCGTGCACGCCGTGCATTCTCTTGGCTGAACAGAACGGATTTTCTCTGGAATGTTGCACGCCGTGCGTCTGGATTTTGCATGTCATGCACTTTACTGTTTCAGCGAACTGGTTTAATCTGGAAAGGTGCACGACGTGCGTCTTGTTGGTGCACGCTGTGCATTCTTCTGTTTATGTAGAAATATCATCTGAAATTAGTCCTTTTTGTGGCAATTTTGCAATACAAGTTATGGGACACGTAGAACAACAAAAAGATGGCAAAACTAATATGAAAGAGACTGAATTATACTGGAAAGAACCAAATTTGTGTGTGATAACCTGTGAAAAGATGATATACAATTCACACAACAACACTATATGTATAATATGAACCACATGTTTATAAAGTTTTGGTTCTTTTTGTAAGAGTTTCCTGGAGAAGGATCTATGTGCAAAATGGTTTTAATTCTTAGTGCTTTTTTTAATTCCGTTGTTTATGATTATTCCACGATTATTACTGGTGATGGCTTGATTTGTAATCAGGTCATCACAATGATATGGGATATCAAGTCAAATACATATATACATGTTAGAGAACAATGTATCAAATAGGCCCACCTTGAGAGTGACACACGAATACCATGGAATGGTTGATATCATCATCTCTCACACTATTACTGGTGATTTGGGTTTCTTAGACCTAAATTCAACACACTCATCACATCTCATTCGACGTATTTTGACATCATACAATGTGACCTTGAATAAGGGTTGCCGTAAATGTGGTGCTTGGGTATATTGTGACACATGAGGATTTACTCTGAGTGATGTAGATGGGATTTGTCCCTCCTACATGAGATCGATATCCTGATCAGTTGATAAGTGAGATTGAGTAATAAATGGCCATGCTCATGTGAGTCAATATGAAATATTAAGATCACATGTATCTTAATAGTCTTCTCTAGTTCAAGGAACATGGATTGAACATTAAAGAGGATGAAACTTCCATGCCATGAGTTAGATCTGGATATTAGAGACAAAGGAACTATATAATCATGTTAACACTTATCATAGATAGTAGGTTGGAGTTGTTCTCCAACTTTCCAATTGCTTGGGTAGCAGTGATGTGTTTCTAGATACCGCTAATTGCTTGTGATGTCATAAATTGGTTATGGACATTCACTGCCAATATAACTTGTTACCTATGGGGTCACACACATATGATGCACCTGGAAATGGAGTTTACTTATGAATAAGGTTTAACTTGATTACTAAAGTATTTATGTATTCAAATTAAACTACAATTGACCAATAGGATTGTAAACCGACCGGTTCAAGTGTTGAACTGATTGATTCAAGTTTCAGGTCACTTTAAACTACACTGGTTGAACATTGCTTGAACTTAGACATGAACCGACTGATTCAAAGTCTAAAATGACCGATTGAACTTATAAACCGTCCATTTCAATGATCAAGGATTGATGTTGACGTCCTGTTGTGCATTAATTGAATACTGAAAGCTAATGTGATTGAAATAGGAAAACAAGTGATTTGACTGGTTCAAGTGTTGAACCAATCATTTTACATGTGAACCGATCGATTTAGGGGTGAATCGATAGATTCACGGTTCACAACTTCCAGAAAATTTATGAAATTTTGTCTCTTCGACTCTCACTTGATCTGGAAACCTTGACCCTGGCCCTCCTATAAATAGAGGGGTAGTCAAGGCTTTCAAGGTACAACAATACTCTTTGACAAGTGTTGTCCTCTCTAGTTGTGGTAACTAGAGAGCTTGAGCAAGTCTTACCTGTAAAAGGGAGAGACAGTAAGGGAGAGACAACATGGGAGAGTGAATCCATGCTAGCACATTGATGTTTGAAGGGACAACTCTTTCTTATTGGCCCTAGTAGTGTAACGTGGAGTTCCTAGTGGTCTGTGTGAACTATGTAGAGGTGTGGGGGCTATTTCCACTTGCTAGGAGGATGTCGTCAACCGTCGTCTGTGGTGCTATGCTAGGAGGCCACTGTTGATAGCCCTCCAGGTGCTGCTTGCAAAAGAAGCATGTTGTTGCAAGGATAATCTTTGGATTTGCTCCAGGACCAGGTATATACCTTGCAACCTTCCTTCCCAATCTATAGTTGTTGACGTGATCTGCTGTTCAAGGGGTATATGACAAGATTTTTTTTTTGTTTCCGCTGCCATCTCTCTAGCCATATTTCCCTACAACTAATACTTCATTCAGTATGAGGTATGTGTACTATGAGTTTTTAGTTATGTTTTTATGTGCTAATTGATGTGCCCACAATTCTTTTGGTCTTATGATCGTGATAATTAAGAACTTCTTAGGTTGATTCATTGTGGTGCTCATAGTTGATATGTTGATATACTTGATAGATGTTGAGTAGCATGAGCATCATATGATTTTAACCTACAACTTTTAAGGCAACATATCATTATGACTAATTTTTACAATTGGGTTTAGTCAGGAACAAGCATAATTACTAGGTAATGTGATTATTGGTAGATGAATTTTGCATAGATCCCAAGAAACAAGAGTTAGTTCTTTAGTGGGAGCAATTGGAGACACCTATTTTTTCTTGGTCTTGCTAGATACTATCAATGATTTATAAGATTTTAGTTCTATTACTACACCATGGACTACATCGATTGACTAAGAAAAAAGCATATTTCTATGGGATGAGTAGTGTGAAAAAATTGTTTTTGCTTTCAAAGCTAGACATTGGCTCCATCCCTTACCTCATGTACAACATGTAATGGTATAATATGTTGTGTTGCCTCAAGAAGAGGGTTGAGTTGTGTTCTTGTACATGATAAGAATTTTGTATGTTAGGATTCTAGACATCTTATGATGCTTGAGGAGAGATATCCCAAACATGATATATAATTTTTTGTAGTTGTTTGAGTTCAAGAGTTTGAGGGCACCGCCTTTTCATATACCAATCTTAGATTTTCTCTGATCAACAATTTTGAGTTCTATCTTGTTGTAGAATAAGTTGAAAATGAGGCAAATATATTGGACTGGGTTGATTAATGCTTATGATTGTACTATTGATTAGATATAACATATTATAACCTCCCTATAATAATTGTAGATTCCCTCATACTCTGAATCACATGATAGTTGATTTATGTTTTAGAAAACAACCAAATGATGTCAAAATATACATTGGTACATATCAACTTACATTAATGAGCCTAGAATGAGTAAATAAGTGCTACTTAAAACATACAGATGTGTGACCCTATCCATGTATTGGATATAATAGACCATGAACTAATACTTAGTTGGACCTTTAAAGACTAACTTAGTAATATGTGTTCTTAATGAGTATTGTATGAATAGTGTTGAGTTACACATATAGTTTCTAGTTGACCAACCCTAAGTTAAACATATAGGGTGTAATATCTAATATGTATAATGAACCTAGGTTTTGAAATGTTTAAATCTATCTATATGCATACTTATATCGACTTTCAGAGGATTAGTACTACATGGATGCAAAAAGTGTTCATAAATATGTGATAATAGTTGAAATAAGTCTAAAATTTAGATAGAGAATAACTAAATATATCACATAGTGGATGAACCTAGATGCCATTACTTAAATAATATTAGATTGAATGAAGTTGTATATCAAATTATTTTAAATAATAACAATTCATATCTAATAAATTAGTCAACTCTTTTCATGATAGGAAAAACATAGATAGAGCTTATATCGTAAGTGTAATAGATAATGGTGTTATTTAATAATAATTTAATGGATAATTTTAATGACCCCCAGTACACTAGAATGCCTATAGATCATCATAAAACCTAAAACTAATATGATATTGGGTTATACATGGTCAAGCTAGTTAGGATATGTAATTCTTTCTTTTTAGGTCAAGTTAATCTACCTAAATAGAAGATATAATAAACACTTAAAAACAAACCCTAAAATTTATCGTACTATGGTGTTGTTTTTCAAAGTCCCAAATTATCTCTAAGGTGAGGCTTGTCATACATGACTTAGTTTGATTTTGTGTACCTCCTTTAGGATCATATAATATTAATCAAAGGGTTAAGGAACATTTCCTACCTCCACTCAAATTTCAAATAGTAGTTGTATGTTCTACTTCGATAATATTGGTTGTGATATAATAATTTTAGATCTCCACACCTGAAAAAGATTGATGCCGCCTTAGAAAAGTGTACATTCTACCAATAATATAAACCTAAACTATACTCAAGAAGCCTGCAATAGGATGGGTAAACATGTAGTATCGTTTAAGGTCGTATACATATGAATCCAATGCAATTAAATTCAAAACAGTCCTAGTTAATCATGTAATCAAATAAAAAAAGTTGGTTAGTTTATTAAGTCCTAGTATTAACTAAAATTATCACAAACTATCTTTAAAATGATCAATTAAATGATAGTGTGGTGCCTAAACACATGTCAATCATGTGATGAACAATTACACAAAACATATTTGATTTTCTTTTTTCCACATCTCACCCTACATTATGGTTAATGCTTGACCCCTATTAACCACCTAGGTGGCTAGATTACTCATCTCTCAACCAATAATTCTAGCATAAGATATTAAGATCTCTAGATTTTTTTTGTCGGTAAAAAGTCATGTTACTAAAAAAATGTGGTGCCCAAAACTTTGGGTACAAAAGAGTTTGCGCCCTAATTGCAAACCTAGATGAAAATATCTGAACAACTAAAGAAAGCAAGCTAAACACTAAGCTACTTACAGTAACCATCTACCTAGATAAAAGGAGTAAAAAACCCGCAATACTAACTCAAACAGATAACAAAGAAACTGAAGAGACCATCCTAATCTACACATGCCAACACTGGCAATAGACTCATCCTCTGAAAGTGTGGCAACATGAGCAGCCGAATCATCACTTCAGCAGACTGGAGATCTCAAGAGCAATACTACAGGAAAGTCCACTACTATCATCCAGATCTTCGAATTTCTGGCAAGCAAAAGAAACCATCAAGAGAGCCTGCAAACCATTGAATCCTTTAGAGAAGATTGACTCAGCTAGCTGATCATTCACACATTGAATGTTATCCTCATCCCTCTAAAATTGTGTGGACTAATCCGCCAACAAAGGAACTGCATGAACTACTAAATCCAATGTCCAGAACACCTGGTTAGTTCTTTCTGCAAAACCCAGAAACCAAGCTGTAAGACTTCTCACTGCAACAGGAAGCCAAAGAGGAGAAGAGAGCTACTCCCCTTAGACCCAGACCATGAAGTGCTTGAGATCAGAGAAGCCAATCCTCAGGCTAGCAGGAAAAATCACAGGCTGAGATGGCTTCCTCCATGTCGGTGAGCAGGGGATCCATACAGAGATGGACAATGCCCAATCCGTCAATAGGAAACTGGCTGCTGCTAAGGCCTCCACCCAAGGCAGTAGCTTCAGGGGGAAAGACTGGAGCACGTCTGCTTGTAGAGACCGCCGCCAAGAAAACTAGGGTCAGACCCAGGACAACCTTTCCGCCGACCAAGCAGCCAGGAAAAAGCTTAGCGTCAAAGTCAAAGTCGAAGGTCCGCCATCAACCTGGTTAACTGGAGTTAAGAGCTGCAAGGGAGAAGGAAGGCGAGAAAACCCCCTTTCTCCACCTACGAGGCCGAGCAAAATGGATAGAAGCTTTGGACTGGGTGGGAACGCTCTTCTCCATCCATCTCTCTTAGACAGGATAGGAGGTCGACCAGGTCGATGGGGCGAACCTCGTAGCCCCATCCTAGCTCCCACACTGCTCCGCTCGCCTCTTCATCCAACGTCGCCAAGGAGGGGAATCCCGCTTATGACTAGCATCGATCCTTCTCTAGGGAATCACTACTATCCTCTCCAGGGAGATCTTCTGTTTGGGGGCTAGGGGGAGGAAGGCACCGAGAAAGTGCTCCTTCCCCCAGCGGCGTCGTCGGGGAGACTAGAGAGAAGGCAGAGCGGAAACCTAGAGAGCTTAAGATCTCTGGATTGCTTCAAAGAGAGTCATAAATCCACCTTCATTACTTTTAAAAGGATATTTTTCATGCATGGATTCCTATTCACTTTCATGTCATATAAATTAGAGCTCTAATTACCCTCCAATTCTGAGAAATAAAGAATCTAGGCCTTTGATTCTCATAAACAATGAATAACAATTAGAGAAAATAATTAAAATACACAAAATGAAAATCACTTGTTCATCACATAACTAATGGTTGTCATTTAAGAAAATAACACCAGAGAACCTACTTCATATGGGTAGTGATACACATACAATGTTATTTATCATGAAATCAACAAGTTCCATGGAGTAAAGAGAGAAAATAGAGTATAAGAGAAGAATGAATTAGATACGACACTTGTAAAGGAGATATCATCTACAATAGAGCTATACTTTAATCTTACCCAAACTTATAGATAGAAATATTCCTTTGGAGACTTCTTCTTCTTCTTCTTCTTCTTCTTCTTCTTATTCATTTTGGCCTATTTCGGAGTTGACTCACCTTCTTCGTCGCCTCCTCTATTTTCCCTAGGTTATACAAATCAAATGAAAGACATCCATACATATTATCCCTCCCGCTCTTTATATTTTATTCCACATATGTGAGGTTGTACATCATGCACCACATGGTGCATTAAGTATGCCTTGGTAGTTGCTAAAGTGTCAAACTTAAAAGCATTCAAAATGCTATGCGTATGTGGGCACACAATATGTTGGTGGTGTTGTGGAGTGATTATTGATGAAATTGCATGATGTGTCATTGACCAAACACATTGTGCATGTTTATGGTCAAAGAAGATGTGGCTACTAATGTGGTGCACATCGTGCTTAGATGTAGCAAGTTTGAGTTTGCCAAAAACTTTTAGGATCGAGCATTGTGTGCATGTGTTGTGACATGTCATGTGTGACACCTCGTCAAGCTAAATGAGACTACTCAAAACATAAAACATGATCAAATACTAACTAATCACATAGTCAAAAAAGCTAAATAGTTAAAACCAATTTTCAACATCATAAACATGTTCTGAAATATTTACATCAAGGTCCATCTTTTCCATAAACTCATATACCATAACATATATTTTCATCTATATTCAGTGGTTGAGGCCACAACCTATATACAAAAGAGATATTCCACATGTACTTGACATATATACAAACACTAGCATATTGTCAAAAACTCGTGTTAATATGAGTATATCATCTACAAAACACATCCCATACCCAGACCTGAGAGTACAAGATGACACTAGGGCTTTACTACTAACAACTACGATTGTCCAACATTCTGTGTCTATTGATCAAGGATGCTCCTCTTCTACAACATAATTTTGACCACATTGTAGGAGACCACCTAAAAAGATGTGGTGACCCATAGGTAAAACCCATGTCCCAATGAGAGATATAACTCTCGACACCGGTTATTGAATACAACAAATTATTTAACCAATAACTAAACTAAGCAAGTTGAGTATTTAATAAGTAACTGAGCAAATTGAATAATTCTAGCATACCAAGCAAGTTTAGTAGATTAAACAATTCCATAATTAAGCATAGTAGCAAGTAGAATCAACAAGATATGTAAGAGAGCAAGCAAAACTTCTCATTTACTTTCATTTCATCTCTCTAATTTCATTACATAATATTTTAGCAGTGTAGAAGAGTAAGACAAGGGTCAACATCTAATATGAAGTGTATCTAATCCTAGCATATATACTACACAAATGCATTAATCTTTTATTATGCTCTGAGGAATTTAAGGAATACCACTCAAATCCCAACTAACCACTGGTAATTCAAAGTCAGTACCATACAATATCTAGGAGAATTGAATTTCTAAGATCTTCTCTACACTTAGTCAGTACGAGTTTGCCACAATGACACATAAGGTCAAGAGGCTAACAAACTAGTCCATCCTTGCTATAGGTCACGACACTAGTGAAAGGAGGTGGGTATGCAAACCCTACCTTCATAGGTACAACCGATGTTGTCCTCAATTCTATATATATATATATATATATATATATATATATATTCACTGAGACATGCCCACAATCATCCTCAAACTCAGGGATAGGTATGACCACAGCCATCCTCCCTAATCTTGAAATCAAGATGTCAAGGAGACGTAGTCACTTGCACCTCACATACTCAACAGTATGCACTCCGATATTTCCTTAGGAAGATTGTTTCACCATCTGACAAGTTCTGACACTCAGATGGATCTATGGCATAGGGCACTACATGATTAAGGTTTCACTTGATTAGTTATGCCAATTGGGTGAATTAAGGTTGCATCATATAAGTAAACATACAAATCTTACTTCATTTCTAGCAAACATTGTTGTATAACAACTCCAAAAGATATAAAATGTATGAGGTATAATTCTTAATCTTCATTGCCAATCATGGGATCACACTTGTCACCATATCACCACCTCACATTAATCCAAGGTTCCAACCCTTATCATGTTTATAAAAAGGATAACACCTCCAGTAGGGCTCAACCATGCTCAAAGATCATCAAGACCATAACATCAACCCCTACAAGTTCAACATTATCTTTCTATGCCTTAGAACAAGGCTCAACAAGTCATCAACACATATGTGACATATAAGTTTAGCATAGCAAGGAACTGTGATGTTTAGATAGCACCAAATTAAGGTTCAACAACAATAAGAAAGTATTTCATTGTCACATTAATCATTCAAGAAATCTGATTACAATCAAGTACTAGAACTTAATTACATTAGGTTTAGGTGTAACAAGACAAGTTTCATCACAGTTACCCATCAACTTACCATGGTGATTATCAATCATATTCATATGAGGGAAAAGGTAAGACTACAAATTAAGGGCATTGAACCATCGAGTTCTCATCATTAGAATCAAAACACTACACTATAGGATTCATACCAAACCATTGGATATTGAAGCATTAAATCCTCATCATTGAATCAGGTTCTTTATTCAAAACCATTGGTTGAAATATGAGTCTAACCCTTGATTCATTCAACCAAGAAAACCATCAGATTAGAAGGATCAACTCATGATACCTAGTCTCACTATCAGTTGTGGTACCTTGGACCACCATCGGTTGTGACACCTTGTGTCACCATTGATTGGTGTAGTCTGAACTACCATTGGTTAACACCAATGGATGTTTGAGCTACTTTTACCATCAGTTGATGCCACTTTTAGAGGACTAAACCATCAAGTATGGATATTCTAAAAGAGTCCAAATCTGACCTAATATGTGACTATCGGTTGACACCATTGGTGAACACCATTAGTTTTCACCATCAATTTTCCTAAAGGAAACTCCATAAGCTCTATTATAAGGACATCCATCATTTATAGCACAAGGAGAAAACAACCTAAAAACCTAAGTATAATCCATTAGTTTAGAGGTACTAAGCACCATCAGTTGATATATAAGCAAGAACCAAGTCTTATTTTACCTTAGAAATATCATGTACATGGTTCAAGGTCCATCTAGAGGTGGAAACTACTTAAGGAACAACATAAAAACCAAAACTCTAGGCAAGAATAGGTTCTATAAGTGCTTAGATCTTCGTTTTAGTACAAGAACATGAGTAAGCAAGTTTGTAGTAAGCAAGAAACGAGAAGAGAATTATAAAACTTGCCTCTAAGAATAATATGAAACTCCAAGTATCAAGAAAACTCGAGCAGAGTGGGTAGGAAACCCTAGTATAAGCTCTAAACTCGGCCAAGTAGCTTCTTCTTCACAAGGAAAACAAACCCTAGGCATAGGGAGCAAGAAAGATGACTTCTTTGAGCTCTAGAGAAATCATTACCATGGAAAACCATGGTTCTATCCAAGAAGAAGGTATAAGGAAGAAGAACAGAAAGAGAAATGAAGGAGAGAAGAAGAAACTTACTATCTTAGGTCAAGATCACCTAAAGGAAGCTTCACAAACCCTAGACGAGTGTAGATCTGAACCCTAGATGCTCCAACAAGAAGGTCAACTATCTTCTTCAACCTTGGACACTATGTTCACCACTAAGTAGGGAAATACGAAGTTCTGGATAGGGAAGGAGAGATAAGGAACTGGAGATTTTGTTTGTGAGCTAAAGGATATGTATATAAAGCTTATGGATAAGGGAGAAGAGAAGCTTGAGGTGTCCTAGTAGCTCTCCATGTGTCCATAGACTAGGGATTCCACACCCATGAAAATAGAAAATCCACTGATCATGGAGACCTGCTTATCCATCTTTTTTGGATCTCCAGGCCAACCATCGATTCTTTGGAACATTAGTCACTTAAGTGATGAACCATCAGTTGGTCACATCTTTTAAGTGAACCATCGATCCAAGTGAACCCAAACAAGAAACCATCAATCTACTGCCTCCACGAATGACCATTGGTTTTCAACACCTGTTGGTGACCACTGGTTATCCACAAAATAGAGGGACCATCGATTCTAAGCCTCTAAAGGTAGCTCATCCATGAAGGGGTAAAACCCTAAGTCGCCCTATAAGAGAAACACCACCTAACCAAGGTACAACTAGGCGCCCCATGGACCAACAAGCTCAAGAATGATAATAAAACATATAAGGAACATAAAGCATTTGGAAAATTGCACATAAAACCTCAGATGTGGGTAAATTCATAAAAGTTCAAAATGTGCACAAAATTGTATAACTTTCTCAAATAGTGTCCAAATTGGACCAAACTTGAAACTCAAGCTTGTCACATGATACCAAAACATGTAACAATGTTATATTAAGGTTTAAAACACTCAATTATGGTAAGCAATCATGTTAAACACTTTAAGCATGGTTAGGGGTCTTACAACTATAAAACCCTAACAAGGATTTTGCCCTCGAAATCATACACAAAGAGAGATAGATACTTCCTATGCATCTCATCCTCTAACTCCCATGTGGCTTCCTCTACATCATGGTGATGGCACAAAATATTCACTAACACTATATCTTTCTTCTTCAACTTTTTCACTTTCCTATCTAGGATCAACATAGGACCCTAAACATCAGAAACATCCTCATCTAACTCAACCTCCACTGGATGAATTTTCTACTCGATATCTGGATGACATTTCCTCAGCATGAATATTTGGAAAACATTGTGCAATCTGTGTAACTCTGGCGGTATCTCTAACTTATATGCCACCTTTACAACATGAGTCAAGATAGGGTATGGTCCCATAAACCTAGGAGCCAACTTATCCTTCTTCCCAAACCAAAACACACCTTTCCAAGGAGAAACCTTGAGATACCCTTTGTCTCCCATTTGGAATTCAAGAGGTCTACAATTGTTATCTGCATAAGACTTATGTCTGTCTTGGGATGCATTCAATTGTTGTTGTATTACCTTAATCTTCTCTATAGTCTGTTGTACAAGATCAGGACCCAAAAGTTGATAGTCACCTGTCTCATACCACCAAAGTGGAGACCAAAAATATGTCCCATATAAAGCCTCATAAGTTTCCATATCTAGGCTTCAATGATAATTGTTGTTATAAGAAAACTCTATCAAACTCAGGTGTACATCCCAACTACCAAGAAACTGCAACACACATGCCCTCAAGAGATCTTCTAATGTTAGAATAGTTCTTTCAAACTAGAGATCTGTCTGAAGGAGGAAAGCTATGTTGAACCTAAGTTGTGTTCCCATCGTTGTATGCAGATGTTCCCAAAAATGACTTCCAAACTGTGGACCTCTGCTAGAAACTATAGTTACTAGAATGCCATGTAAACAAACTATCTCATCAACATATACATGTCCCGACTTTTATGCTACAAACATCCTCTTGAATGGAAGGAAGTGATTTGACTTGGTCAACCTGTCCACTATTATCCATATAGAATCATGTCCTTTGGCTATCCTAGGAAGACCAACCGTAAATTCCATAATAATATGATCCCATTTCCACTGAGGTATTGGCTAAGGTTGTAGTATCCTTGCAGGCTTCTGGAGCTCAGTCTTAACCAGTTGACAAACTGGACAACTAGAAACGAACACCACCACATCACATTTTAAGCCTAACCACCAATACATGTCCTTTAGATTATGGTACATCTTGGTGCTTCCAGGATGCATTGCATACATTGAGGAGTGAGCCTCCTCAAATACCATCTTTCTCAACCCATCACTATCAGGAACCACGATCCTGTTGTGAAAGCAAACTGTATTGTCATTAGTCTCATGGAAGCCTCCATGCTTCTCATTGCCCAACTCTGGTTGGATATTTTGTATCAAAATACTATTTTGTTATGTATCACTGATTTGTTGTCTCAAGGTAAGTTTGACTTGTAATTGTGCCAACAAACCTATCGACAAGGAAACCTCCAACTGTACGTTCATCTAGAAAAAAAACACCAACAATACTCGCTTATGGCACACCAAGGAACATAACCATGCCTGGTCTACTGATGATGATGAATACAACTTCCTTTTCAATGCATATTCTACCACATTTGCCTTGCCCAGATGGTAGTGTATTATGCAATCATAATCCTTCATTAGCTCCATCCATCTCGTCTGCCTCATATTTAACTCCTACTTTGAAAAGATATACTACAAATTCTTGTGGTCAGTGAAGACCTGACACTTTTCTCCATAAAGGTAGTGTCTCCCGATCTTTAAAGCATGGACCACCATTGTAAGATCTAGATCATGCATTGGGTAGTTCTCCTCATGTTTTTAAGATGTTGAGAAACAAAAGAAACCACAATCTTATCCTACATCACCACACATCCCAACCCGTTCTTTGAAGCATCACAAAAGACAATGTATCCTTTACCTTATTCAGGAAGCACTAGAACGGGTACAGTGGTCAACTTCTCTTTTAACTATTGGAAAGAATGCTGACACTTGTCATCTCAAGCAAAAGAGGCATCCTTCTTGGTTAACCTAGTTAAGGGTAATGCTACATAATTGAAGTCCTTGATGAACTTCCTGTAGTAACCTACCAAACCTAAGAAACTACTAATCTCTATTAGTGTCTTGGGCTATTCCCACTCTATAATAGACTCTACATTCTTAAGGTCAACACAAACACCCTTTGTAGATATAACATGCCCTAGAAAATACACCTTAGACAACCAAACCTCACAATTGCTAAACTTAGCGTATAACTGGTGTTGCCTCAACAAAGTCAACCCATGTTGAAGGTGCTTCTCATGCTGCTGAATATCTTTAGAGTATATCAGGTTGTCATCTATAAACACGACCACACACTAATCTAGATATTGTCTGAACACCCTGTTCATTGATACATGAATGTTTCCGATGCATTGGTTAGCCCAAACGGAATAACCACAAACTTGTAATGACCATACCTAGTCCTAAAAGATAACTTGGGTATGCATCCACCTTAATCCTCAACTGGTGATAACCTAATCTGAGGTCTATCTTTGAAAACACAGTGGCACCTCTCAACTAATCAAAAAGGTCATCAATCCTTAGCAACAAATATTTATTCTTAATCGTCACCTTATTCAACTGTCAGTAATCTATACATAACCCCATGGAACCGTATTTCTACTTGACAAACAACACGGGAGCATCCCAAGGGGAAGTGCATGGTCTAATAAAAACCTTCTCATGTAACTATTTCTTCAACTCCTACATTTCTGCTGGTGCCATCATATACGGTGACTGTTCTATGGGTTGTGTTCCAGGAACAAGATGGATCTCAAAATCAATCTCTCTAGGAGGAGGAACACCAAGAATTTTCTCAGGAAAACATCCTCGAATTCTTGTACTACTAGAACCTCATGGATACTAGGACTCTTCCTCTTGGTATCCACAACATGAACTAGAAAGGCCTCACAACCTTGTGTCACCAACCTCTCTACTGTCATAGTTGGCGTCAAACACATGGGAAGAATCTTTCTATCACCTTAGAAGATCCACAAGACATCTCCATCATGGAATGTCACTACTTTAATACTACAGTCTAACACTACCTTGTACTTCTCCAAGGTATCCATTCCTAGGATCACATCAAATCCATGCATGTCAAGTGGCATACGATCCACTTGAATGTTGATCCCAAAAAAGAAAGAACACAGGAAGAACACACCTCCCGCAACTTGAAAGATCCAACTAGAGGGGTTTCTAGCTGAAGACCATCAGATCTATGACTAACATGCAAAAAACAACTATCTATAACCTCTTTGGTGATAAAGGAGTGTGTCACACCTGGGTCAACTATCACATATAGAAAAGAAGAAGCAGACAAATTAGAATGAAATAACTCCATCTGACCTATCACAACTCGTGGGTTGACCACTACTTCTGGCTGGCTCATGGCATAGAACCTGACCGTCGCCTACTGCCGTCCATGTCCTCTGCTAACTTGTCTAAGGATCATGTCTTTGATGCCTGAACGCATCCTCTGCTACTACCACTATTAAACTACTGATGCTGTTGTGATCTTCGTAGATTTTGCTTGGCTATTGGGTCATTTCCTCATACTTTGTCGGGCAATTCCATCTGATGTGCCCTATTTGTCCACACAGATGACACATCCTATTATCATCCTATCGCTTAGATGGGCCTGTCACTAAGACTGATGTTGTGTTATGGGCTCCTATAGGCGGAAAACTATGACCTCTACCCCTACTCAGAGACCAATGAGATGGGGTATATGACCTCTACACGGTAAAAGTTGACCTCTATTGTAACTATAGCGAAGAGAACCTTGGCTTCTTGAAGCCTCTAGAAGACTGCCCTTGGAAGTGAATTGGCCTCTTCTTAGCATTGGTTTCATGCTTCTCTATAGAAAACCTCTCAATCTACCTCACTGACTCCACAAAGGTGGAAAACCTTTCTCTTTTCTCTAAAGTTGAAGCCCTTGTAGGATCCGTACTCAGACCCTTATCAAACCTACATATTCTCTCCTTATCTATTGCTAGAACGCGTGGGGAAAAACCTCAGAAGATCCATAAACTTTAGCTCATACTCATTGATGGTCATTACACCTTGATAAATCTTCTCAAACCAAGAGATCTTTTCATTTAGATAGGGTTTTGAGAAGTATCAACTGACGAACTCCCACCAGAACTCCTCCCATCCTATCACAACTCCTGGCCTCTTTTCTTCTTCTATGACCCACTAGTTTCCAACACTACCCTTACAGCAAGTACACAACATGTTTCACTTTATCTTATTCAGGGATGTTTAAAATCTTAAATGACTTTTCGAGCTCAATCAACCACATGTCCGCGTCAGCTGGGTCAGAGGTACCCGCATATTAAATTGCCCCAACATGTCTAAGATGTTCAAACATCTTCTCGACACCCTGAGATTCCACATTAGGGACGACTGGCCTAGCTTGAGAAGCTGGCGCTTTGTCTGCTAAATGTGTAATCATGGCCATCATCTGTCCAAACTTGGACTAAAACACAGGACTGACCATAGTTTCTGGGTCAAACTGAAGTATTTCGAGCTGCTCTAACCCATATTCTAGCACTCTATCATCACGTGCTCATCTCCTAGCACCACCTCCTAATGTAATATAACTGCTCTCAGTGTGTTCTTTGTGTCCTCCAGACATATCTACATAAGCATAAGCTATGATAAGATATGTTGGATACATAAGAATTTACTCAAACCTAAGTCCTATGTCCCTATAGACTCAACAAACCTAGAACTATGATACCAACTTAACCGTGACACCTCGTCACGCTAAATGAGATTACTCAAAACATAAAACATGATCAACTACTAACTAATCACATAGTAAAAAAAGCAAAATAATTAAAACCAATTTTCAACATCATAAACATGTTCTGAAATATTTACATTAGGTCCGTCTTTTCCATAAACTCATATGCCATAATAGGTATTTACATATGTATTTAGTGGTTGAAGCCATAACCTATATACAAAAGAGATATTCCACATGTACATGTCGTATATATAAACACTGGCATACTACTAAAAACTCGTGTCAATACAAGTATATCATCTACAAAGCACATCCCATACCCAGACCTAAGAGTACATGGACGACATTAGGACTCTACTACTAACTACTACAAAAGTCCAACCTTCTGTGTCTATTGATCACCAAGATGCTCCTCTTCTATAGAACGATCTCGACCACATTGTCAGTGACCACCTAAAAAGATGTGGTGACCCACGGGTGAGACCCATGTCCCAACGAGATATATAACTCTCTACACTGATTATTGAATACAATAGATTATTTAACAATAACTAAACTAAGTAGGTTGAGTATTTAATAAGTAAATGAGCAAATTGAATAATTCTAGCATACTAAGCAAGTTTAGTAGATTAAGACATTACACAATTAAGCATAGCAACAAGTAGGATCAACAAGATATGTAAGAGAGCAAGCAGAACTTATCATTTACTGACATTTAATCTCTCTAATCGCATTACATAATATTTAGTAGTGTAGAAGAGTAAGGCAAGGGTTAACATCCAATATGAAGTGTACTTAACCCTAGCAGATATACTACACAGATGTATTACATCTTTTATTATGCCCCAAGGAATTTGAGAAATACCACTCAAATACCAAATGACCACTGCTAAGTAGAAATCAGTACCATTAAAGATCTAAGAGAACATGATTCCTAAGATATTCTCTGCTCTTAGTCAGTACAAGTCCACCAAAATGACACATAAGGTCAAACTGCTAACAACCTAGTCCATCCTTGGTACAGTCACGACACTAGTGAAAGGAGGTGGGTATGCAAACCCTACCTTCCGAGGTACAACCACATCTGTCCTCAATTCTCAATATATATATTCACCGAGACATGACCATAACCATTCTTAAATGGAGGGCTAGGTTTGACAGCAACCATCCTCCCTAATCTTGAAATCAAAATGTCAAGGACATATAGTCACTTGCACCTCACATTCTGACACTCGAATGGATCTATGGCACATGGACTACATGATTATGGTTTCACTTGATTAGTTATGCCAATTGGGTGAATTAAGGATGCATCATACAAGTGGACATACAAACCCTACTTCATTTCTAGCAAACATTGCTATATAACAACTTCATAAGGTATAAAATATATGAGGTATAATTCTTAATCTTCATTGCCAATCATGGGATCACACTTGTCACCATATCACCTCAAGTTATAATTCAACCTCACGTTAATCTAAGGTTCCAACCCTTATCATGTTAATAAAGAGGACAACAACTCCAATAGGGATCAACCATGCCCAAAGTTCATTAAGACCATCACATCAATCCCGGCAAGTTCATCATTATCTTTCTATGCCTTAGAATTTAGGCTAAACAAGTCATCAACATATATGTGACATATAAGCTTAGCATAACAAGGAATTGTGATGTTTAGATAGCTCCAAGTTAAGGTTTCAACAACAATAAGGAAGTATTTCATTGTCACATTAATCATTCAAGCACTAGCACTTAATTACATTAGGATTAGGTGTAACAAGCCACGTTTCATTAGGGTTACCCATCAACTTACTATGGCGATTATCAATTATATTCATACGGGGGCATAGGTAAGACTACAAATTAAGGACATTGAACCATTGAGTTTTCATCATTAGAATCAAAGCATTACACTATAGGCTTCATCCTAAAGCATTGGATATTGAAGCAATAAACCCTCATCATTGAATCAGGTTCTTTATTCTAAACCATTGGTTGAAATATGAGTCTAACCCTTAATTCATTCAACCAAGAAAACCATCGGATTAGTACTTAAAAAAAATCAACTCATGAGACCTAGTCTCAATATCAGTTGTGGTACCCTAGACCACCATCAGCTGTGACATCTTGTGTCACCATCGGTTGGTGTAGTCTGAAATACCATCAGTTAACACCATTGGATATTTGAGCTACTTTTACCATCGATTGATGCCACTTTTAGAGGACCAAACCATCAAGTCTGAACTACCATCGGTTAATGCCATTGGATGTTTGAGCTACTTTTACCATATCCTCTAAGAATAAGATCAAACTCCAAGTAGCAAGGAAACTCGAGCAAAGAGGACAGGAAACCCTAGTATCATCTCTAAACTTGGCCAAGTAGCTTCTTCTGCACAAGGAAAACAAACCCTAGGCATAGGGGGCAATAAAGATGAGTCATTTGAGCTCTAGAGCAAGCTTTACCATGGAAAATCATGGTTTAGTCCAAGAAGAAGGTATAAGGAAGAAGAACAACAAGAGAAATGAAGGAGAGAAGAAGAAACTTACTAAATTAGGTCAAGATCACCTAAAGAAATCGTCACAAACCCTATATGAGGCAGATCTGAACCCTAGATGCTCCAACAAGAAGGTTGGCTATCTTCTTCAACCTTGGGCGCTCTATTTGCCACCAAGTAGGGTAAGACAAAGTTTGTACAGGGAAGGATAGATAAGGAACCACAGATTTTGTTTGTGAGATAAAGGATAGGTATGTAAAACTTGTGGATAAGGGCGAAGAGAAGCTTGATGTGTCCTAGTAGCTCTCCATCTGTCCATAGCCTAGAGCTTCCACAACCATGCAGACAATAAATCCATTGACCATGGAGACTTTTGTAGCCATCAGTTATTGGATCTCTAGGCCAGCCATCGGTTGCCAAGCATGGTAACCATCAGTTCTTTAGAGCCCTAGTCACTTAAGTGATGAACCATTGGTTGGTCACATCTTTTAAGTGAACCGTCGGTCCAAGTGAAGCCAAACAAAAAAATAACTGATCTACTACCTCTAGGGATGACCATTGGTTGTCCACTAAATAGGGGGACCATCGGTTCTAAGCCTCTAAAGGTAGCTCATCCATGAAGGGGTAAAACCCTAAGTCACCCTAGAAGAGAAACACCACCTAAGCAAGGTAAAATAGGTGCCCCATGGCCCAACAAGCTTATGTATGATAAGAAAACATCTAAGGAACATAAATCATGTGAAAAATTGCAAGTAAAACCTCAGGTGTGGTTAAATCACATAAAAGTCCAAAAACTGCACAAAAAAATCATAACTTGCTCAAACAATGTCCATTGGACCAAACTTGAAACTTAAACTTGTCACATGATACCAAAACATATAACAAGGTTAGATTAAGGTTTAAAGAACTCAATTATGGTAATGAAGCATGTTCAACACTTTAAGCATGGTCAGGGGTCTTACATCATGTATGGAACTATACGAATTAAACAAATTGTACTCATGTGAGTGCATGATGTGCTTATGCATAGAATGACCACCTCTGATTTTATAGAGTTTCTTTGTTTTCAAGCAATAAGATCCAAAAATAAGACTACAAAATATGGCATGCATCTGAAGACAAAATTGAACTAATACCTAAATTTTTTATTGCGTTTGATGGGCTGCTTACATGAATGATGAATCTTAGTATGAAAGGTATAGTTCTTTCAGATGAGATACATAGCCAAGTTCTTCACCCTATCCTCAAGAATCCTCAATCTATAATATCTACACCTAAAACAACAATCTCAAAGACTTAGCCCGTCTGGGTACTCCTCATCTAAGCATAACCATGACTCTCTATCTGCACACGAAGAACTATATTGTGTCCATTAGTTCACGTTGGTACCTTTTTCAATTAAGCTCCAGGTACCCAATTTTTGAGACCAGATCAATATTCTAATCAAGATTGGTATGCCAAGCAAGGTTGTTATTGCCTCTTTTGTGAGTTTTAAAGATTTATATTTCATTATAAATTTTGACAAAGGACCTAACCATTGCAACCAAATCAAAGTTTTTAGCTAGGTTAGCATTCTAAGTGAACATTTATTACCTCAAAGTAAATGTAAATAAATACAAATTTATGCTAAAGATGAGTTTCTCTAAGTGGTATAGTCCTTAGATTTTATAATGAAGTACTTCACAATAGTTGATTCAAGACTATAGTAGGGGGGTTGACTCCTCTTAAGAGAAGAGAATGATCATTGCAACAATCATTTTCATAAGTAATGTCCTTAAAAAGCATATTTGTGAGGGGATTAATTTTGTTGACACATTTCCTTATAATTAAATAATGCAGTATCTTAAATACACGAATGGGCTTTCTTATTTATTTTCATACTTTTGAATTGTAAATAAGCACTTAAACGATTTTCAAATATTTTGATAGGTCTTAATGTGCCATATTTATATTATCATATTTGTATTATTTTAAACATGCTACCAATTTTAATGGTCAGAGAATACAATTAACGGAAAATTCAAGATAATAATAGAGAATATATTTGCAAGTTTAAAAATATAACATGATATAACATATTTTGAAATTGGTCTTTTGACCATTTTTACTACACGCATATCCCGTATGTAGGTTCCTTGTTTTATCATTCATTAAGATGAAACAAGACGTTGCCACTTGTAATAATTTTTTTGTGATTTCAAAATCACAAACAACTTCTTGTTCTTTATAATTATTAGACCCCTAATCTCCCATTTCTTTTAATTTTTGTTCCTTAATGATTTCGTCGTTTTAAATAGTTCATTATTTTTTGTAAATTTTTGCAAAATGTTAGATTGGTTCCTTTTCTATTCTATTTATATTCTATAAATGAAACTCTTTTCACATCCTTAAGTGGCATCAAACTAAATCATGTCCTTAACTTTTGGTAAACTGTTCAGCCACCGTTAAGTGGCACATGAGTGTGCCATGTCATGCTATCATATTAACGTTATAACCTCCTTAATTTATGAATGTAGTGTTTAGAGGATATAGTTATTTAAAGTGTAGTTCGTTGTTTGTCTGTCTCTTATCTCTTATCTCAAGGTAAGTCTTTATAATTATTTCTTAGATGATTTTTTGAAGTGTTCGTATACGTTATGTTGGAATGTTGCGACAAACGTCAACTTATTAGAGGGAATGTCCCCAATGCATACTAGTTGGATAATATTGCCATCTTTGGCCGGCTTTGCCCAAGATAAAAGAAATCAAGGAAATCTTTCGGGTTTTTATCAGTTTCGTTCCGAACTGGGAGCCGCCCTTGGGGTTTCCGTTCCCTTCCAATGCGCATCTTCTCTCCTCCTTGATCGAATCCCTCCATCGATGCCTCCGAATAACAAGCATACGAAGAAGTAGGCCGTCGAACCCTCTTCCTCCTCCTCGTCCCAATCGTTGCTTCGTCGAATACCTCGAGTATACATCAGGAATTTCAGGAGATTGGCTTGATAAAGGATGAGCAGCGCCGTGGCGAAGGCCAAGCGAAGGGTAGCGGCGGCGGAGAATGGTGGCAGCGGGGACGTAGCGATCGACCCAGGCTTACTGACGCTGATCCAGAATGGCGAGGACCTGGGCCCGCTTGCAAGGCAGGCGTTTGAGATCGGGAAGCCCGATGTCCTCCTCCAGCAACTGCGGCACATGGTTAAGAAGAAGGAGGTGGAGATCGAGGAGCTGTGCAAGCTACACTACGAGGATTTCATCGTGGCAGTGGACGAGCTCCGTGGCGTCCTGGTCGACGCGGACGAGCTCAAGCACTCGCTCTCGGCGGAGAATGGGCGGCTCCAGGACATCGCCAGCTCCCTGCTCATCAAGCTCGAGGAGCTCCTCGAATCGTACGCCATCAGGAAGAACATAGGGGAGGCGCTTCGCACCTTGAAGGCGTGCGTTCAAGCGCTCCAACTCTGCGCGAAATGCAACGCCCTCGTCTCCGCGTCGCAATTTTATCCGGCGCTCAAGACCCTCGATCTCATTCAGAACCGGTACCTGGCCAGTGTCCCCGTCCGGGCGCTTCGCCGCGCCATCGAGCACCATATCCCTGCCATCAAAACCCACATCGAGAAGCGGGTTTGTTCCCAGTTCAACGACTGGCTCGTTCATATCCGTGGCCGCGCCAAGGAGTTAGGGCACCTCGCGATCGCACAGGCCGCATCCGCCCGGCAGAAAGATGAGGAGCTCAGGGCGCGTCAGAGAGAGGCTGAGGAGCAGTGCCGCCTCGGTGGAGGTAGTGTAGGAGGGGGAACTGGCGGTGGGGCTTCGCCATCTCCGACTTTCATACCCTCCGCCCTCTGTTCATACAGCCTTAACGAAGATGCTGGGAGCCAGGACGAGGAGGACCCTGCCCTCCAGTTTGATCTCACTTCTGTATACCGGGCTTACCACATTTACACCTGCCTCGGTCTCCAGGAACGTTTTCGTAGCTACTATTATGATAACCGTATGATGCAGATGAATCTTGATCTCCAAATTTCTTCTGCCCAACCTTTCCTCGAGTCCCATCAGACCTTTTTCGCCTTGATTGCGGGCCACTTTGTTGTGGAGGACCGTGTGTTCAGGACCTCGGCTGGCCTGCTCTCCGACACTCAGGTGGAAGCCATATGGGAGAGCGCCATCACCAAGGTGAACTCCGTGCTCGAGGTCCAATTTGCGTCTGTCGACACGGCCAGTCACCTTCTCCTCATTAAAGATAACGTTACCCTCCTTGCAGCCACTCTTCGTCGCTATGGATACCAAGTGTCTTCCCTGCTAGAACTCCTTGATAGGAGTCGGGATAAGTACCACAAGCTCCTGATTACTGAATGCCGCAAACAGATTACAGATGCCCTCACCAACGACTCTTATGAGCAGCTTATCATAAGGAAAGAGTATGAATACAGCATGAACGTGCTAGCCTTCAACCTTCACACCTCAGATGTCACGCCACCGTTTCCATTCATCGCACCCTTTTCCTCCTCCGTGCCTGATATCTGCCGAATTGTCCGCTCCTTCATCGAGGATTCCGTCAGCTACCTATCCTATGGGGGGCTCATGAACCTGTATGATGCTGTCAAGAAGTATCTGGACAAGCTTCTGATTGAAGTTCTGAACGATGCCTTGCTAAACACAATCCATGGCGGTGTGTTGGGTGTCGCACAAGCAATGCAGATTTCTGCTAATGTTGCTGTCCTTGAGCAAGTTTGTGATGTGTTCCTTCAACACGCTGCTCAGCTTTGTGGCTTACCCACACGTGTGGTTGAGAGACCTCATGCTGGTTTAGCTGCTAAACATCTTCTAAGGGCTACAGAGAGCGCTTCATACAATGCTCTCCTGAGTCTTATTTGCTCCAAGGTTGATGAGTACATGTCTCTAACCACCAATGTCAACTGGATAGCTGATGATCCTCCTCCAAGTGGGAATGATTATATCACCGAGGTCACTGGATTTCTCGAGACAATCTTCACCGCATCCCAGCAAATCCTTCCCTTGGAAGCCTTAAATAAGATTGCTACTGGTGTCATGGAGCACATATCTGACTCTATTGTCGGTACCTTCCTCAGTGATGCTGTAAAACGGTTTACTCTTAGTGCTGTTATTGGCGTTGACCATGATCTCAAAAATTTGGAATTGTTTGCTGAGGAAAGGTTTCTGAGCACGGGCTTATGTGACATAAAGAAAGATGGTGATTTAAGGGACTGTCTGATTGAAGCAAGGCAGTTGGTCAATCTTCTGCTCAGCAACCAACCAGAGAATTTCATGAATCCTGTCATAAGGCAGAAGAGTTATGGGACCTTGGATTACAGAAAAGTGGCAAATGTTTGTGAGAAATTCAAGGACTCACCGGATAGGTTATTTGGAAGTTTATCAAACCGAAATACCAAGCAAAACGCCAGAAAGAAGTCAATGGACATGTTGAAAAGAAGACTTAAGGAATGCAATTAAAGATTAAGTTCGATTTTCATCCATATGTTATTATGGCAGCTTCTTCTATTATTTTTTCTTTTCATGTGCACTTGAGTTTGCATTGGCACAAATCTGTTAGTACTTTAGTAGAGCCTGCGCAACCTGAAGGCCTAAAATTTTGGAACTGAATTCTTTAAAAACTTGGAATAATTAGTTATACTCACGTTTCCCCCTTGAAATTCTTATTTGAATGCACCAACCATGATGACTCTCTGTTTTATTTTTCGTCATAATCCATTCTGCATTTTCTAGGTCAATTGTTAAGAACTTTGTACAATTATAATTGGAATCTTTGATGGAACCATGCATTTCCTGTTACCAGGTAATTTATTTCCAATCAATCAATTGACAAATAAAATGTCTGTTCTTGAATGTTCATTGGATAGCCTGGAACAATCATACTAAATCAACAAGTCTTATCTTCTTTGTTTATATAAATGGTAATCTATGAAGAGATGTCAGCAAACATTTCCAACAAATAGTCATCACCATCTAATCGATGGACTCTTTTTTTTTTCTTCTGGAAAAGATTAAGTGCAGTATTGATTGCTTCAGCTATATATATATTGTTACTCTTGTTTTTCCTTTATGCAAAGTAGAAGCCCTGTACAGCAAAGAACTGACAAAATGACATGATAGTTATCCCCTGCATGTTTGCTGCTAAGGTATGAAGATAGTCTATGAAAGGCACCACTATTCTTTAGTGGAGCCTGCACGACACAAAGGCCTAAATATTTGAAACTGGATTGGCCTTGGTTCTGAAATTCTGATTTGAATACACTACCCTTGATGACTCTCTGTTATAATTATTCTTCGTAAACATCAATTATCTAATCCTGCATTTTCTAGATGAGCTATTAAGGACTTCTTAAAATTAGAGACTCACTGATGAAAGCCATGCATTGCCTGATACGAGGTAATCTATTTCCAACCAATGAATTGACAATGTGTGTTTCATAATGTTCGTTTTGTTATTATTTAGCTTGCAATAGTCATACTAGACCAACATGTCTTATCTGCCTAGTTTATATAAATGTTAAAACTATCGGAGAGACGCCAGAAGGACATTTCCAATAAACTTTGGATAACACCTGATTGATTGACTCTTTTCACCCAGAAAAAAACTAAGCCCAATATTGATTGCTTCTTAGTATCATAGCTCTACATATATTACTATTTGCTTTGCTTTATGCAAACTGGAAGTCTGCAACAAAGAACTAATAAAATGACATGACACTTATCTCTGCATGTATGTATGTATGAAGATCAATGAAAGGTATCGCTAGTCCATTTGTGGTGTTATTTCATTGTTTGCAATGCTTCGTGTCATTTAATGGTTCAGGGGTCTAGGATCTGAATTGGTTTTGTAATTATTCTAAGTCATCTAATTTTCTCTGCAGGTTGTCATGTCTACTCTAAGCATTGGGTATTCTCTTTTACGAGGCACTTGCATGTTGACCTGCACTTGGTTTCATATTGCCTGACAAATATCTACTACCTCTGACGATATGAATTGTATGATATCTTAGTACCGATAACTTTAGTGTCTTTTATTGAGAAGTTTGCTGTCATCTTCTCTGGTGGTGGTATCAAGATCCGTTACTCTTTAGTTAGAAAAATAAACAGTGGTGGTATCAAGATCGGTTACTCTTTAGTTAGAAAATAAACAGAGTAACAAATCTTGTGGTAAATTGAGATTTTGTCACAGCAATCACAGCAATGGTTGATAATGTTGGATTTGTGTCTCCAAATTTCTATGCTTCCTCCGTCCATGTTTGTCCCACGGTAGTTGAACCACAATATCTGATATTTGCTTAGTCCAACAACAGAAAAAAAATGCGAAGTGTGTCAATAAAACTGTTGTTTCCAAACAAAAACCTTTAGGTGCATTGTCAGAACTTACAACTTATAAGAGTATTATTTATCGGTTACATATCATAATTATATAGTAGCTTGCTGTCGTATTTCTTTTTTGCACAGTACAATAAAGGACGAACTGCATGGTATGATAGTATTTAATTATGCTGCATGCATCATGTTAAAGTAGAAAGATCGATTTATTAAAGGTAACACTAAATCCATCTCCTTTATTGGCATCAATCCATAGTACCTACCATCTTTTGTGGCGTCTCATTAGTTTTCCGGATCAGGGATCTTGAAATTTCTAACATCAGTTATGTAATTATTCTGTCCCATGTAGTTCTCTTTACAGGGTACAAGCAGCCGTGTGTACATTAAGTTGCTGTGCTGCTCTTTCTTCAACACCTGCATAAGCTGTCCTTATTTTAGTAGTGCACGAACACATACTATGCTTGAATACGATATTTGTATGCTATTTTATTATCATTGGGTTCAATGTCTTTTTACAAAATGTTTGCTTTTATTGTTAGGATATTTTTATTGCAATTGATTTGGAGTTAATACGATGAAAGTCTTTACAAACGGAATACTAGCTGCCAATTGAAACCAACAAGTGTGCCGTTATTGGTATTCTAGGACTTTTGACTCAAACCGGTGTTTAATTCCAATTATGACAAGCATTTGACATTGTATTGGTTAAACTTGGCATCACCTCAAGCACAACAAAGGTTGGAGCACAGCCTACATGTGAAACTGGTATTCAGTTCCAATCATAACAAGCATATGACCTTTTATCATTTAAACTTGGCATGACCCAAAGCTCAAAAAAGGTTGAAGCACAACCTACATCCCAGTCCTCTCTTGGTTAAATTGATATTTCCCTAGACTTCGATTGATGAACCACTGGACTGAAACTTGATGTTGGTTTTTTGGTTCCTAAAAGTCCGTTTGATGCTATTTTGTGCTTGGACTTGGGTTAGATTGATGACAAAATAAAGGTTTAATATCTTGTAAAAAATATGAAATTAAAAAGGAATGAATTGCAAAGCCAAAGTTGGCCCACAAGCACTTTCTAGGGTTTCATCTTGAATTGTCTTAAGTACCATGTGTGCTTCTTTTCTTTCATTTAAGTTGCATTGGGTTTGTGGCATACTCTCCTAGGTGTTGTCATAGGTTGTGGATCTCTCTATTTCTACTTGTACCATCTTAACTTCTTTTGGTGACTCTTATCTTCATTAGTGGATATAAGGATGCAAGATTTTTGGTTGAAACATATCATATTCTTGTAGTTGTGGTTTATCTTTATCTTCATCAATTAGATATCGTATTGGTTCATCATTGATGCATGACTTTTCTAAACAAGTGGTGCCATGTTGATTTGGGTTTGTGATTACTTATTAAAGATAAACAAGAAATGTAATATTGGCCCAATGATGGCCCCTAGGATGAACGTTTGAAAAGCACTTTAGTAATGAGTCTATTAAAGCCCGTCTAAGGTAATATAGAAAAAGAATTGTTTGAGTCACCTTTATGTTACATCAAAGTCATATAGTCGGTAAAAGGGTATGAGTGGAAAAGTAGCTATAAGTTGGTAGAACTTTGACTAGACTTCAAGCTAGTGAGTAGTTAGGAAAGTGATTTTATACCATGCTCAGATGCTTATGTCCTCACACTTTCCTTCTGATATTTTTGTAGGGACACAATCTCTTAATGAACATGGTATCATAGAAAAATATGAATGGTTTCTTGCCAAATGTTGTAAGGAGATGTTGGCCATGAAGATGCTAATTATGAAAAGTTCAAAATAAAGCAAGTCAAATCTTGATTCATAAGAAGAAAGTTTCTAGTGGAAAGCCTAAATGTGAATTTTGGAGTCAAGGTGACAAGAAAAATGATTAATAAATAGATACAATAAAAGGAGGTGACACTTAGTCTATTGGAATTAACTACCAAAAAGCTAGTAGAAATATTTATGTTGAAATGTCTATTGGAGGTCATAAACATTTTGAAGATGAAAGTTATATTCCTATTCCAAGCCTTCAAAGTTCTTCTCGTAAGATGATTGTTTCAAATCCTACTAATGATGTCCACTCCGTTGGAGTTATTCTTAATGATTCGAAATATCAATATAGTGAAACCAAGCTTTCATTTAATCTAGTTCTTCAAATGGCTATTAAAAAAGGAATCTCACGTGCACATAAACTTTAACATAAGCATATAGAATTATAAAAAATATTTTGCATGGTCAAGTATAAGGCAACAACTCTACCTCAACGTATCTCAAAGAAATGTGTAGCTCAATACAAGAGAGTACAACCTACATTTAGATATCCTCCTAATAATTTCCAAGGTCTGGAAACTCTTATTGATGATGAAATTGAAACTTAAGGTCTCATTACAAACCCTAATAGCCTTATATGAATATGGAACATAATTCATCCTTGTGAATGTTAGAGGTCTAAATATAAGAGGGCATCAAAGAAAATTCTAAGAAAAGATTTAAAAATAATGCTACCAAAATGTTTGTTTTACCTGATACCAAGATAAGGAGAAGGAAGGTTCTTGATAGATATTTTCCCAATGACAACTAGATATTGAATCATGCTAGCTATCCCCTTGGAAGAATCATTGTTTAGTGGGATTTCAGCTATACTTAGTTGGTAAACTTGAAGGTTTTATTAGTCCATTCACTTCTTTGTTGATTTTAATAATGATAATTTATATGTTGTTGTTTAGTGTTCTAATGGAGAATCTCAGTGAATTAACATTGGACCTGCATCAACAGTTTTAGAAGTATTGTTCTTTGTCCCTGGTTTTTGATTTATGTTTTTTTTTGAACTAAGGAGAAAACCTCTCCCAGGTAGGGCCACCTTGGACCCACCCTAACAGAGTGAACTCTCACCCCCTCAATCACCAACATACTAGAGGGAACATTTTAAATCACACAATGGGGCGACCTACATGACAAAATAAATTCATTATGAGAGGCAATGGTCGATTCTCAATCCCTTCACTGGGGTCACCCATCCGCTACCACTTGAGCTACTCCTCTCTAATTTGACATGTGATCTCAATGTTTGCAGATCTAATGTAGATATATATGGAAGATCTAATCCTACACATAATATAATGGTATGCTTCAATGAGGTGATTTCTATCTCTAATCTCATACGCCTGCCTTGAGATGAAAGCACTTATATATTTACATGGACAAATGTCAAGATGAAGGTAAATTCACTACTTCTAAGATTGATATGCTGTTCTTTGATAATGATATTTGGCAATATTATCCACATTTTAGGTGAAATAAAATCTACAATCTTTAGTGATAACAAGACCATGTAACACACTTAAATAAAAAAAAAGCACTTCAAGAAGAAAGCTCCTTTCAGATTTGTGAATGCATAGACATTTTTAGAAATTGAGTTTCTTAGCACTGCTGAATTTTTTTGGAGAATCCAACCAAAAAGGTTGTCTAAATGTTCAAGGTGTCTCACAAGCTAAACAATGTTCAAGAAAAACCCATTAAGAGAAACCAAAGGTTGTTGGGGATATCCTTGAGAGTTCTAAAGTCAATGAAAATTGATGATCCTAATTAATTCTCAACCAAATATTGATCTCCACCTAGATTATGAAAATCTTGTGAATTGGGTTACTACTAGAAAATGTAACACAATACACTAACCCTAACCCCTTGGATAGGATGTTTGTATGTTTAGACTTGTAGTTTTGGCCAAATAAGGATTTAGATTAACCTAATAACTCATTTGTACCTCAATGAACATTTAAATACACATGTAATAATGTCACTCATGCATAAACCCTAACTAAGACCCAATATATAATATGAGCTCATAAATATGTAACATATGTCAACTTATTCATTAATATACAAATAAATACTTAAATGTGCTCAATTAGTAATTTTATGCCAATGGAAGACTAACATTGAATATAATATGACTCATAGATATAATGTGATAATAGTTGGAGGTTTCATATGAGTTGAGAAAATGAATGTGACATTATATAAGTTAATGTTGATATCAATGGACTTGAAAGGTCAACTAAGCCAAATAACCTAATTCATGCATTATACTATAAAATAACCCTTTTGCTAGACGTGAAGTTAATAGGACTCTTCTTTATGATTACTGATGAAAAAGAGGATATACCGTAATATATATGAAGATAAAGAACCTAAACTCTAATTGTGTTAGAACCCATAAAAGAAATTCCAAATTGAAATATGATTAAAAAATTGTGCTCCTTGGGTCCCAATTAGCTTAGGTGGAAAGTTTGGAACTAATGGGGTAATCCTACCTATCCTAATTCAAATAGGAAAAGAAATTACCGATAGATGTGCCTTCCTAATATGTATTGTCTCGAGTCTTGCTTTATTTAGATATCACACTCGATTTCATTGTCATGCACATTTAGTTTTCTGGCTTTCCTAAAGTATATTGCCTAAAGTTGGGCCACGTTGGATACCCAACTTTGTCTTTTACTCAGCGTGCCTTCACGCTGTTTGATGTTGATCAAGTGGCTCTGGGATTGTCTTCCACCTTGATCCCAAATAGGAAACAACTGCACATTGTCCTCTTTCTTTCCCTATTTTCTCTCACAACTTTCCTCCTCTAGACTTGCTCTCTTCACAAAATTCTTTCACCAAGATGATCCTATGGCTTTTCCACAAAGTTTAAACCTGACTTGTTTAGAGTTTGACAACACCTACTGCATTATCGGTACCCAATTTAGTTCCCTCCCCTATCTCTTCCCTATTTTTATTTCCCTTTCTTCTCCTCACCTCTCCCGACCATCAAGCCCATATAAATATGCGCTGAAACCTCTGTGCAATATCATTGATCAGGTTCCACAACCTTGTTTCCCATTGATTGCCTTGGAGCCTACCTTTCCTGCCCAACATACTTGCGAATGCTACCTAGGGCAAAAATGAAGGAAATTGGTCTGCAACAACTCCACACGATGGTCAAGAATAGTTCCTTGTACCTTGTTGAAGCTCTTTGTGCCCCTAATCCACCCCTCTTAGGTACTTTCCCGATTTCCCTCTTTTTTACAAATTATTTCTACTTTTCTTCCAATTCTTTCCATTGAATCATGTTTGTGGCTATCGTCATTATGGTCTGTATGATAGTTGACTTTGAGTTGACTTCTTTATTTTTCTTGATACATTACTTCTTAGTTTTGGTTGCCTCTTCACGCCCCCCCAAAAGGCTCCACCTGGTATGGTCATGGAGGAAGATCTAGATTACTCTTTTGATGACTTCATGACCCATGGAAGGGGTCATTGAAGTTGTTAGGATCACAAAACTCATCCTGTGTTACTGTTTGTTAGGGTATTCCTACATATCGAGCTGAATTCTTTCTTGAGGTACCAACTTGTCATGAAGTTGAGCATTGAAAAAGGACCCTCATAGTTTCACCTTTTTGTCCACAATCTGATTTATTTTGCCACGCCTTGATTAGGCTTTTTGGTCTTTTACCTTTTTATTTTAGAGTTTGTCATGCAGCAATGGGAAAAATTGTCATTCCAAATTCATGTGGGTTTTATTTGTTGGGAAATACAGGCACAGAATAAGACAATACAAACACAATTGTTATCTATCCATATTCCTATAACAGCAAGGCCGCGTCAACTACTATGAAATAGGAAGGATGGTTTAACGAGTTTATACCTAGTCATGAAGGAAGTCCAACGATTAGAACTCGTTGCAGTGTAATTGTCTTCTAGTTTCTCTTAGACGGTGTTTGTGCAACTCCTGATATTCACTGAGAATAGTAGACTCGAAAGGCTTCTACAACGGCTTTTGTGGTCTCATCACAGACTGCAAATGACGTTTTCCTCCTAGCAGTAGCCAAAGGACTCATGCCTCTAGAGTAGTCCACATAGAACGGCCAGGAATGAGTTCTCTCCCGTTGGCATACTGGTAACCATCTTGCTCTCCCACAATAATGATCCTCAGTTGTTCTCTCCCTCGCTATCCCTCCCTAGTGAGGTGGAACTTGCTTGGGCTCTCTTGGTTATCACAACTAGAGAGGACAACAATTGTCAGAGCAACTGATTCTCAATTGTGTGTGTTGGGAAGCCCCCAGTGCCCCTCTATTTATAGGCGGGGTTAGGGTTAGGGTTCCCGATTGAAGTTGGAGTGGAACGGACCGAAAGATCAAGATCTTTATTTTTCACAACTTCTAAAATCCAAAATGGTCGTTTCACAATCGAAACTTTTGTCTCACATGGGAGTCGATCGGTTCGCGGTCCAAACCTATCATTTCACATGTTTCCTAATCGCACATGAATTTGGCAAAATCGTTTCTAATTAATGAAAACATTAATTCATTATTTCAATCAAATTGAACAAGTGAAACGAGCATTCTTTCTTATAAATTTGGGAAATATAATAGAACCTTTGTTAGGCCCAACCGAGCTGATCGGTTCACCATGTGAACCAGTCATCTTGCTCACTCGAGCCGATCAGAACAGCCAGTGAGCCGATCGGTTGGTGGCTAATTTGTATAGAACATCAACTAATTCAGCTCCAATCAGTCTGACACTCCAAATGGTCGTCTAAACACTTAAGTAATCAATCCAATCATCATTCAATATTAAACTCCTCTTCTAGACGAGTTCCTTTATGTGTGACCTTATAGGTCCCATATCACATTGGCAGTGAATGTCCATAACTATCTTATGACATCACAAGCAGAGAGTGGTGCCTAGTCACACATCAGTGCTACCCAAGTGAATGGAAAGTTGGAGAGCAACTTCAACCTACAATCTATGTAAGGTGTTGTAGTTATTGTATAATTCCTCTTTCTCTAATATTCAGAATGAACTCAAGGCATAGAATCATCATCTTCCCAATATTCAATTCATATTCCTTGAACCACGAGCAGTCTGTTTGAGATAATGTGACCTCAATATCATATATTAGTTCACATGTGGATGCACATGCATTTCTCAGACTCACTTATCAAGTGGCCAGGATATCAAACTCCAGTAGGAGGGGAAAATACCATCTACATCAGTCACAGTCAGTCCCCATGTGTCAAAACTACCGAATCATCACCTTTATAGCAACCTGTATTTTAGGATTATATTTGATGATGTCAAAGTATACCCAACGACATGTGATGAGTTCAGTGACTTTAGGTCTAAGAACCACAATGACCACCTTCACTGTGAGAGATGACTATGACCACAAATGATGGTTTCCATGTATCATTCTCAATGTGGGTCTGTCTGATACACTGTTCCATAACATGTATCTGTGTGCTTGGTTTGATATGCCATATCATGACTAATGAGATTTTGTCATCAATCAACCCACACTCCAATATTATGTGTTACTGGTGTCTATTTACCTTCCATAGTAATAAGCGACTAGGGACCTAATAAGAATGTGCATACTCTTAGCATTCATATGGTATCATTCTTCAAGTCACGTACTTGAAGACATACATCATTGAGTATTATCATTCTTTATACACTCATAATGTTTTCTCATTATCTCATAACTGAGTGAAATAGAATGAATTGGAAGCTTGCCTTGATGAGTATGATTCAAATCTTTTATGGTATGTGCCATGTCAATCATCATATGATTGGCACTCTAGGCATACCTTACAAATAGACTCCCACTTATACTTAGAGACAATCACCCACAAATTTCATTCTTAGTGATCCAAACATGTCCACCATGTTTCTACCGCACTAGTGCTAATCTAGCGGGTTAGCAACATTTTGTTGTTAGTCTGTATATTTCATTTTTTTGTATCTCTTCACTTTGAGATGAAACCACCGTAATATGGTATCTGATCTTCCTGACGTGGCAAATATCACACTAAAAAATTCACTCGGGGTTGAAATCCTCGAGCTTTTACCAAAACCTTGTGCAATAATACCACTCGCAAGTAGACGGGTCTTATCACAATATAGTTAAGGATCAAATCCCAAAGGACAACGTTTTTAAGAACCTTTTTCAATTGAATCTATCTCAAGTGAGACTAATATTTAGAACGATTGATTTAGTTGAGTTTAATTAAACTAATTGCAGGAAAGTAAAAAAGCAGAATGGAAGTTTGTTTTAGATTAAATGATATGGAATCGCTGGGATAGTATCGAGTTTCACCACCACTGCACATGCAAACACATCCAAACACATAACATCCAGGCAAGCATCTAACTGTCCAAATGGAACTGCTGCGAACCCTCCCAGAGGGATGTTTAGGCCCGCGTAAGCATCCCCTTTGGCATCTGATTTCTCGTCGCCATCCAGATCATGCACTTACAGTTTCAAAGATACAACATCCAACTAAGGCTGTGGTCCTCCCTGAGGGATGTTTAGACCATAGATGCATCACTGTGGGTTAGATGGTTCGTCCCCTCACAGATTATACACTTATGACCTCAAGGAACCCCATTCTATTTCTAGTTTGGGAGTCAACCGCGCTAATTGACAAGCAAGTAGGCGATAAGTCCGCAAGCAAACACCGACGATTAACAAGAAAATACAACATCCAACTAAGACTGTGGTCCTCCCTGAGGGATGTTTAGACCACAACAACATCACCGTAGGTTAGATGGCTCGTCCCCTCACAGATCATACACTTACGACCTCAAGGAACCCTATCAGATTTCTCATCAAGGAGTCTACCTCATTAATCGACGTTCTATGCTATGAAGAGGAGAATAAGATGAAAGCAGGCAGGTAATCAACTATAAGCATATCTATTAGCAAGAAATGAAAAGTCATATACATTTCCTTGGAATGTTAAATGTAAAGACATGAATGCATGGGCATCTGCGCTAGTCCCCGCACCCAAGTGAAAAGGAACTACTCGCTCATGATGCGAGAAGCAAAAAAGAATAATAAAGAGAGAGGATTCTTCCATGAGCATGATGTAGAAAGTGGTCACAGCTCGGTGAAGATGATGCGATCTCCTATGTCGTATCGAAGCAGATCTGGAAAAAGAATGAGGGACGCCAAGACAGACCGGACAGTCTTTCTCACTCCTCCTTCCTTCTCTTCTCAGCCTCCATGAGTTGTAGCAGGAATGAAAAGTGAAGTGACAGTGGCAGGATCAGACCAGCGTTTTAGGCAGCCTGGCGGCATCCCAGATCTGATGCCCAAATGAGGACCCTAGTGGTCCTATTTATAGGCTCGGGTCTGGTCTCATGCTTTGGGCCCAGTTGCAATTTTTACAACTTGCTTAAACGGTCTTGAGTTAAGTTACCATACAGTCTTGGTTGCATATGACCAACCGATATGGGTTGCATGCTTTTTAAACTGTCTCAAGCACTTACTTTATCAATTGGTTTGGTACACTAGCACTTTATCATTCAATTTGCATTGCTTCCACTTTATCAAACAGTCTTCATGATCCACTTTATCAAATAGTCTTGAGTACTTAGATCAATTGGTTTTGGATGCATGCCTTCATTCGGTCTGCTACCCTTTGCCCCAAATAGTTTGGAAATCTTACTCAAACGGTATGTGTTGATGCCTCCATACGGTCTTCGTGTCGACCTGGCGTTCAAACGGTCTGGTGCCCTTTCGGTCTTGTAGCCCTATCGGTCTTGATCGTCTGTTGCTGACCGAACGGTCTTGGGAAGTGGTGGGAAAAAACAATCTTGAGGACAGGGTGCCGCCTCACGGTCTTGAGACCGTGAGGGCTTGCAACAACATGGTCAGAGAGGAGGTCGATGGTGCTTGCAATTGCAGCACTGGTAGCGACGACGGCATCCATTGTTGCAGTAGGCGGCGGGGTTAGCGTGTTGGTGGAGGTGCAACAGCTGTCGGTGCTGTAGATGGGCTAGGGTATGTAGGTTAGGACAAAGAAGGAGGTAATTAGAGAGGAAAGCAGGGGGTGCTGCAAAGAGGCAATGCCGTAGGGTGCAGGTGGCGTAAGGGATGAAGGCGCTGTGGCTAGTGTGAGGGTGCTGCAGATTAGGGTTTGCAGAGGTTGAAGATGACGGGAGGAAGGAGTGAAGCGAGAGCGAGAGGTCCTCCATTCGGTCTTGAGAGATTGCTCAAATGGTTTCGAGCAGGTGCTGCTCACACGGTCTTGAGGGACCGTTAGAACGAGACCGATAGGGCAGGTTGAGACCAAAACCGTTAGCTCAAACAAATGAGGGCCGTAGATCCAAGATCAGATGGTGTGGATAAGATCGTGGTCTGAGACCGAATGGATGAACAACTTAGACCGAAAGGTCGAAACCGAATGGACGAAGCCGCTAGGTCAAGACCGTTTGGTGAGATCGAATGATGAGACCGAATGGTCAGAATCGATTGGTCAAGGGTGAGTGAAGGTAGATCTAGGGTTGAGAAAGGTGGGTCCCAGCCGATTGTTCAACTTCATCAAGACCTGCATCGAATCAACATAAATTCAGTTAAAAACCTTGATAATTGAACCAATTAGGAAATTTTGCACATTTTGATATTTAGTAACTGAAATTGGATGTATTGAGTCAAATTTGATCCAAGATGGCATATGTATTTCATGATGAATATGCATTCATCAAAACACCCCAAACTTAAACGTTGCTCGTCCTCGAGTAACACAGAATCTGAAATGGTCGCCAAATGAATACTTTCAATTCGTGTGATTGCCTCATCTTTACATCACGATTATTTTCTTTCTGATCAGTATGACTCAATATCTCAACCTCCTGAGACCAATAAACACATCTTACCATATATTCATTCCTGAGTTCGCTTTCCAACTTCACTTCCTCCTCACTTTTTCCAACAACAAGCATGTCAAAGAGTTTCGTAAGAGTCTAGAGATACCCGCAGAACAACAAGTGTGTATCTGATCTGACACTGGTGTATTTTACGGCGGTGGAGGCATTTATTTGTGTCTTTAGGTATAAAAGGGAGTGAAGGGAGGTATGGAAGGAAGAAATAAATCTCTCCTCTATTTGACTCGAGATTTTTATTATATTATTCACAATTTAATTTATTGCATTTTTTGTGTGTGAATCTCTCCTCTATTTGACTCGAGATTGCATTTCTTTTTGTGTGCGCTTTGGAATCTTTTCTTGGTGGTACACCCCTATTTATTTGTGAGGGGTATGGAAGAAGAGAATATAGAGGGAAGTGGCGTGCCACCCCAAACTTAGGGCTTGGCACTATTTTGGCTATTTTTGTTTCTTTTTGATGGATGGAGGGGTACGAAGATGATAGAAGAAGTGTAGAAGAGAGTTCAGATCAGAATGCAACTTGATTTACAATTCCGTGCATTGGATCATTCTCTTTATCGTACTCTGCTCAAATAATGACTTGATGAGGATCCGGTGAGGATTCCATGTTGTTGTTCCACTAGTCAGTTAGGAAGCACGATATGTTTGATCCCTATCAGTTCGACAGACACTTGTCATTTTTGCATAAGTATCATGATGTTAGGATTCATAAGCTTTACAAGATGATTTCAATCAAAGGGCTAGTTTTCAGACGAAGGTTCTTTTGAGGATCTGCTTCGGATAAGGAGGGTATAGTGATTCAAAATGCATAAAGATTGAAAATTTTTTATTTGAAAATTTAGGTCAAAAATGCGACGATGAAATCTTAAGTCTGATTTAGATGAGTGAAGGTGGAAAGTAAGATATGTACCACCCACTCTCCACCCCGAACTTAGAAATTTGCTCGTCCCGAGCAAACTCTAAATGCAAGATGGAGGGGAAAGTTCATGCCATTTGGACCACTGGATGTGGTTACCTTCCAATCAGCGTGTTTCCTCCATCTGAAAATCTCAAACAAAAAGACCATTCAGAACTCAAAATAGCATCTCGTGATGCAATTTTATTTGGTGTAAAATTATCTAAAAGGTAAAAACAAAATTAAGGAAAAATCCTGATTTGAAATTAAAACTAAATATGAATTTATTTATCGGGTTGCCTCCCGACAAATGCCTTTGTTTTACGTCGATGGCTCGACTTGATTCCTTCAACTTCTACGGTGGATATGTTGGATTGGTGAGAACCAACATTGTTTCAGAGCATGTATCAGCAGAGGTGAAATATCTCTTCAATCGTTGACCATTTGCCACAAATTCACCTGACTTTTCACTCTATAAAGAGAAAGCACCATGTGGGTAGATTCTCTTGACAATATAAGGCCCCGACTAGTGAGAACGGAGTTTCCCTGGGAATAATTTCAATTTGGAATTGAACAAAAGGACTTGGTCTCCCACTTGTATGTCCTTTCTTTTTAGATGACCGTCATGCCAAAGTTTCGTATGTTCTTTATAGATTCGTGCATTCTCATAAGATGTCATCCGTAGTTCTTCCAGCTCTTGGAGTTGCAGAATCCTGGCTTGGCCTGCTTCTTTCATATCAAAATTTAGTTGTTTTATTGCCCACCATGCCTTGTGTTCCAGTTCTACCGGAAGGTGGCATGCATTTCCATAGATTAGTTGAAAAGGTGTAGTCCCAATGGGAGTTTTATAAGCTGTTTGATAGGCCCATAATGCGTCGTTGATTTTTATTACCCAATCTTTCCGATTGCGGCCTACAGTCTTTTCCAGAATAGCTTTCAATTGGCGGTTAGAAACCTCTACCTGTCCACTTGTTTGTAGATGGTAGGGTGAGGCTACCTTGTGTGTTACACCATACTTTCTTAGTAAAGCTTCAAAGCTTCTTTCGAGAAAATGAGACCCTCCGTCAGATATCACAGTTCGTGGTACTCCAAAACGAGGGAAAATAATATCTTTGAATAATTTGATGACGGGTTTGGAATCACTAGTGACGGTTGGTATAGCTTCAAACCATTTTGAGACATAGTCCACCGCCACTAGGATGTATGAAAATCCATGAGAAGATGGGAATGGACCCATGTAGTCTACCCCCAAACATCGAATATCTCTACTTCTTGCCACAAATTCAGTGGCATCTCATCTCTCTTTGTTATATTTCCAAATCTTTGACATTTGTCACATGATAGGACAAAGTCATAGGAATCTTTGGATATGGTTGGCCAGAAGAATCCACATTGCAAAATCTTCAAGGCAGTCTTCTTAGAGCTCATATGTCCTCCAACTGGGCCTGAGTGACACTGCTCCAAAATAGTTTGAGCTTCTTCTTCAGTGATACAGCGTCTATATAGACCATCAACACATAGTTTGAAAAGGTACGACTCATCCCACTAGTACTGTTTCACATCATGCTTAAATTTCTTCAGTGCATTTTCGGTGCATTGAGGATGGATAACCCTAGCATCAAGATAGTTTACATAGTTAGAATACCACAGTGTAACTTTGGAGACCTTCATTAGTTGGTCATCTGGAAGGGAATCATTAATCGAAATCTTCTCGATATCCAGAGTGTGGATGTGACTGAGGTGGTTTTCTATCACATTCTCTGTACCCTTTTTATCTCTTATCTCTAGATCAAATTCTTGCAATAGGAGAATCCATCTAATTATCTTGGGTTTTGCATCTTTCTTTGTCATAAGGTAACAAATAGCAGCATGATCCGTATAGAAAATGAATTTTGAACCGATAAGGTTGGATCTAAATTTGTCAAAGGCATACATGACTGCCAGAAGTTCTTTCTTGGTAGTTGCGTAATTCCTCTGAGCTTTGTCAAGTGTCTTCGATGCATAGTAGATTACATAGTGTTTCTTTTCTATACATTGGCCCAAGACAACACCCACAACATAATCACTTGCATCACACATGATTTCAAAAGGGTGGTCACAATCGGGAGCTCTGATGATGGGTGTGGTTGTAAGGGCATGCTTTAGTTTGTTGAAACTTTTAACACATTCTTTATCAAATTTGAATTCAGCATCCTTTAGTAAAAAATTTGTCATCGGCTTGGTTATCTTTGAGAAGTCCTTTATAAGCCATATGTAGAAGCCTGCATGACCTAGGAATGCTCAAACTTCCTTTACATTGATAGGGATAGAGATCTTGGAAATCACTTCAATCTTGGCCTTATCTACTTCAATTCCCTATGGCCGAGGACAATGCCTTCCTTTACCATAAAATGACACTTCTCCCAGTTGAGCACAAGATGTGCTTCTTCACATCATTTGAGAACAAGGGAGATGTGTTTTAGACATGAATCAAATGAATCTCTGTATACAGAAAAATCATCCATGAAAACTTCCATAATTGTTTCATTGAGACCGACGAATATGGCAGCCATGCAACGTTGGAAAGTTGCAGGTGCATTATAGAGGCCAAACAACATTCTTCTAAATGCGTATGTTCTGAATGGGCAACTGAAAGTAGTTTTCTCCTGGCCATATGGATGTATGGGTATTTTATAGAATCTAGAGTAACCATCGAGGTAACATAAGTATTCTTGATGAGCTGGCCTCTCTAGAACTTGATCAAGAAAAGGCATTGGAAAATGATCCTTTCGAGTTGCCTTGTTTAACTTCCTATAATCAATGCACATCCTCCACCCTGTGACTGTTCGAGTTGGGATGAGTTCATTGTTTTCATTTCGTATCATAGTTGTTCCACCTTTCTTCGGAACCACATCCACTGGGCTCACCCATGGCGAGTCTGACATTGGATAGATTATTCCAGTAGTGAGCGGTTTAACGACCTCGTGACAGACTACTTCATTTTTGGATTCAATTTCCATTGATGCTCAATAGTTGGCTTGTGATCTTCCATCATAGGGATCTTGTGCATACATAGCGCTTGACTAACCTCAGTGAGGTCACTCATTTTGTAACCGATGGCTTTCTTTCTTTCTTTTAATTCTCTCAAGAGTTTATATTCTTGTTCGGTCGTTAGATCAGAATTTATAATAACTGGACAAACCTTGAGATCATCCAAAAACATGTACTTCAGTCCCTCGGGTAGGGGCTTCATTTTAGGGGATTCTAGTTTTTTGCATGTTTCTTCAGTGGCTTCCACAACTTTAAGTTCTTCAATCTAGGCTTCAAGATCTTCTTTGACAGTGTCAAGGTCAAGAACACAACTCTTTACTTGTTCGTCAATTGAACTGGCAACATTTGAATTAGTTAGAACCACTTCTAGAGGGTCATCTTGTTCAATATCCTCTCGCGTAAGTAGTGCCATCTGCTCTATGCATTCAATCAAGTAAACTTCTTCTTGCATGCTTGGTCTATGCATACTTTCAAAAACTTTGAATTCAAGAGTCTCTTTACCTAATCTGAGAAGCAAAGTTCCTGCTTCAACATCAATTAGGGCTCTTGTAGTGGCAAGGAACAAACGACAAAAAATGAGAGGGTATCTGGTGTCTTCCTTTATGTCCATTATGACAAAATCACACGGGACATAGGATTCTTTGCCTACCTTGACGGGTACATCCTCAATGATTCTTAAAGGTAGAGTGACAATGTTATCTGCAAGTTGTATTGTCATGCCGGTTGGGAGCAGTTCAACAAACCCTAGCCTTTTGTAGAGGCTGAGTGGCATGATGGATATGCTAGCACCAAGATCTGCCAATCCTTTCTTACATGAAGAGTCACCAATATGGCATGAAATCCCAAAGGATCCTGGATCTTTCTGCTTCTTAGGCATCTTTCTCTGGATGATATCGAAAGTGGTTGTTGCTAACTTAACTGTCTCATATTATTCAGTTATATATTTCCTTGTGAGGAGTGACTTTAAGTACTTAGTCCAGGCTGGTATCTCAGCTAGAGCATCAAGAAAGGGTATATCAACATGGAGTTTCTTCATGGCTTCTTTGAACTTGTTGAATCGAGTGTCAAGCTTTGTCTGCCTTAAATAAGATGGGAAAGGTATATGAGGCTTGTACACTGGTACTTCTGGCTTTGGTGTTTCTAGTTCTGCATCAGTAGGTTTTTCAGAACTTGGCTCATCTGTCTTATCAGCAGTTACTGCCCCTTTTGATTGAGACTCAGATGTTGTAGAGTCTTGGACAGCCACAGAGTCATCTTCGTCTGTAATAACTACTGGTGTCTTGACAGGGGGGTATGAATAGTCTTTTCTAGACCTGGTGGTGACAGCCTTAGGTTGCTCAGGATGCTTAGGATTGTTCTCGGGTTGGCCAAAAAAGGTTCTAGTAGGTGGCTTCATGCTAGATGCAAGTTGAGCTAGTTGAGATTCAATAGCCTTCTGATGGGCTTGCTGGTTAGCTATCATTATCTCCTGTGACTCCAACATCTTCTCAATGGCCGACAACTTGTCATCATGAGAGATGGGGCTGGCTTGTTTCCCTTGTTGTTGGTTCTGGTAAGGGGCTTGGTTGGGATTCTGGAACTGAGAATTGTTTAGATAATTATTGTAGTTCATATTCTGAAAGTTACCCCTAAAGTTTCCTTGATTCTCGAAATTTTGTTGTTGGTTATACTGGAATCCTGGTGGGCCTCATTGTTGATTATTTGAACCAAATTGTCGTGAGTTTTCCACTCCTGAAGGATTTCCATATTGAAAACTAGGGTGGTTCCTGTTCTGACTCGGATTGTAATATCCTTGACCAGGGATGGTGTTGACAGCATTAAGATTTTCCATTTGACCATTATCTCATTGTTCACATGCGTTGCTTAGAACAACATCGTAGATAACATTGCATGCTAAAGTAGAATGATCAGTACATTTACATGCTTCACAGAACAATGAAGCTGACTTGATCTATTCTTGTTGTTGAGGTGGTGAACGTCCTCTTCCAAATATAGCAAGGGATGATTCAATATGGTTTTGCTTGGCAACTAAGAGTTTGAGGGTCTCAGCGATAGACTTGTATTCTGGAATAAGTTCAGCCATGGCTACCTTCAACACTCCTTTGCCTACAGATCTACCCCAATTAGCTTGATTTTCAGCTCCAAGGGTGACAACCCTCCATGCACTGTCATAACTTTGATGCATGAAGTTTCCTCCAGACGAGGAGTCTAAAAACCTCTTGATATCATCGTCCACACCCCTGTAGAAGATTTCAATAAGTTGATTTTTAGGGATTCCATGATGTGGACACTTGTGTAGAAGATCTTTATATCTTTCCCATGCTTCAACAAGGGTTTCTCCAGGGACTTGAGTGAACATTGTTATTCATCCCCTAATTTCATAGGTGAGAGAAGGAAGGTAATTTTTTTCTAGAAAACATTTTGAAGTTGTTCCCAAGTAGTGATGGGTTTGCATTGTAGGGAGTTGTACCAACTTATAGCTCTATCAACAAGGGAATATTTAAAAAGACGGATTCGAATGACATCATCTGTTACTCCATTTTTTTGTCATAGAACATAGATCGATGAACCTCAAAAGATGTTCTTGGCTATCTTCTCCTTGTTTACCATAGAATGGGTTGTTTTGAAGTAGGGTGATCCAATGTGCTCGTATCTTGAAATTTGCAGCATGGATGGGAGGAGGTTGAACTGGGTGATGAACATCAACAACTTTAGGGATTGAGAACTCCCTAAGATCCTTTTGCAGTTCTGCTGCTTGCACTGATGCTTGTGCTTCTAGGATTTCTTCTTATACTGCGGCTCTGGCTTCTTGCATGAGCCTTTCTCTCTGTGCATTGATAGCTTGAGCCACCCTTTGGGCTATTTCCTCTTCTTGAGCCATTCTCGCTTGGTTTTATCTGTTTTGACGGTGAAAGGTTCTATCTATCTCTGGATCAAAACTAGCGGTGAGTCCAAGACTGTTCAAATGGTGCATACACCAGTCTTGGGGGTACCTGAAACAAAAAAATTTGAAGTAAGATTGACAAAGTGGAGTGGAATTCAAGTAGATGATCGATTGTATCAGAAGAAAAACAAAAATCTTATATTATCCTTAAAAGAACTAGATTTGACTAAACTGATTTTGTTGTCCCCGGCAACGGTGCCAGAATTTGACGTGGCAAATATCACACTAACAAATTCACTCGGGGTTGAAATCTCTGAGCTTTTACCAAAACCTCGTGCAATAATACCACTCACAAGTAGATGGGTCTTATCACAGTATAGTTAAGGATCGAATCCCAAAGGACAACATTTTTAAGAACCTTTGTCAGTCGAATCTAGCTCAAGTGAGACTAATATTTAGAACGATTGATTTGGTTGAGTTTAATTAAACTAATTGTAGGAAAGTAAACAAGAAGAATGAAAGTTTGTTTTAGATTAAATGATATGGAATTGCTGGGATGGTATCGGGTTTCACCACCACTGTACATGCAAACACATCCAAACACATAACATCTAGGAAAGCATCTAACTATCCAAATGGAACTACTGTGAACCCTCTTGGAGGGATGTTTAGGCCCGCGTAAGCATCCCCTTTGGCATCTAATTTCTTGTCGCCATCCAGATCATGCACTTACGATTCTGAAGATACAACATCCAACTAAGGTTGTGATCCTCCCTGAGGGATGTTTAGACCACAGAAGCATCATCGTAGGCTAGATGGCTCGTCCCCTCATGGATCATACACTTACAACCTCAAGGAACCCCACTCTATTTCTAGTCCGGGAGTCAACCACGCTAATTGACAAGTAAGTAGGTGATAAGTCTACAAGCAAGCATCAACAATTAACAAGAAGATACATCATCCAACTAAGGCTGTGGTCCTCCTTGAGGGTTGTTTAGACCACAGAAGCATCACCGTAGGTTAGATGGATCGTCCCCTCACGGATCATACACTTACAAACTCAAGGAACCCTATCAGATTTCTCGTCAAGGAGTCTACCTCATTAATCAACATTCTATGCTACGAAGAGGAGAATAAGATGAAAGCAGGCAGATAATCAACTACAAGCATATCAATTAGCAATGAAATGAAAAGTCATATACATTGCTTTGGAATGTTAAATGTAAAGACATGAATGCATGGACATCGGGGCTAGTCCCTGCACCCCAGTGAAAAGGGACTACTCGCTCATGATGCGAGAAACAAGAAGAATAAGAAAGAGAGAGGATTCCACCATGAGCATGATGTAGAAGGTGGTTGCAGCTCGGTGAAGATGATGTAATCTCCTACATCATGTCAGAGCAGATCTGGACAAAGAACGAGGGACACCAAGACAGACCGGGCAGTGTTTCTCACCCCTCCTTCCTTCTCTTCTTGGCCTCCTTGAGTTGTAGCAGGAACGACAGGTGAAGTGACAGTGGCAGGATCAGACCAGCGTTTTAGGCAGCCTGGCGGCATCCCAGATCTGATGCCCAAATGAGGACCCTAGTGGTCCTATTTATAGGCTCGGGTCTGGTCTCATGCTTTGGGCCTAGTTGTACTTTTTACAACTTGCTTAAACGATATTGAGTTAAGTGACCATACGATCTTGGTTGCATATGACCAGACGTTCTGGGTTGCATGCTTTTTAAACTGTCTCAAGCACTTACTTTATCAATTGGTTTGGTACACTAGCACTTTATCATTCGATTTGCATTGCTTCCACTTTATCAAACGGTCTTCATGATCCACTTTATCAAACAGTCTTGAGTACTTAAATCAATTGGTTTTGGATGCATGCCTTCATTCGGTCTGCTACCCTTTGCCCCAAATAGTTTGGAAATCTTACTCAAACGGTCTGTGTTGATGCCTCCATACGATCTTCGTGTCGACCTGGCGTTCAAACGGTCTGGTGCCCTTTCGGTCTTGTAGCCCTATCGGTCTTGATCGTCTGTTGTTGACCGAACGGTCTTGGGAAGTGGTGGGAAAAAACAATCTTGAGGACAGGGTGCCGCCTCACGGTCTTGAGACCGTGAGGGCTTGCAACAACATGGTCAGAGAGGAGGTCGGTGGTGCTTGCAATTGCAGCACTGGTAGTGACGACGACATCCATTGTTGCAGCAGGCGGCGGGGTTAGCGTGTTGGTGGAGGCGCAACAGCTGTCGGTGCTGTAGATGGGCTAGGGTATGTAGGTTAGGACAAAGAAGGAGGTAATCAGAGAGGAAAGCAGGGGGTGCTGCAAAGAGGCAGTGTCGTAGGGTGCAGGTGGCGTAAGGGATGAAGGCACTGTGGCTAGTGTGAGGGTGCTGCAGATTAGGATTTGTAGAGGTTGAAGATGACGGGAGGAAGGAGTGAAGTGAGAGAGAGAGGTCCTCCATTCGGTCTTGAGAGATTGCTTAAATGGTTTCGAGAAGGTGCTGCTCACACGGTCTTGAGGGACCGTTAGAATGAGACCGATAGGGCAGGTTGAGACCAAAACTGTTAGCTCAAACGAATGAGGGCCGTAGATCCAAGATCAGATGGTGTGGATAAGCTCGTGGTCTAAGACCGAATGGATGAACGACTAAGACCGAAAGGTTGAAACCGAATGGACAAAGCCGCTAGGTCAAGACTGTTTGGCGAGACCAAATGGTGAGACCGAATGGTCATAACCGATTGGTCAAGGGTGAGTGAAGGTAGATCTAGGGTTGAAAAAGGTGGGTCCCAACTGATTGTTCAAACTCATCAAGACCTGCATCGAATCAACATAAATTCAGTTAAGAACCTTGATAATTGAACCAATTAGGAAATTTTGCACATTTTGATATTTAGTAACTAAAATTGGATGTATTGAGTCGAATTTGATCCAAGATGGCATATGGATTTCATGATGAATATGCATTCATCACTTACTTGCCTAACAAGTAGCTCCATTGTTGTCACAGGATCTCTACTGAGTCATCAATGGTTGGAACATCTATAAGTTCATCATATGAACTTCTAGATCCATACAACATCACTCTACATTCATAACACAAGTATACTCGACTTATATTATATAATAGAGCTAATGGCTATTCATTCGGAACCCTTCCAACTGACAACATTTTTCTTTTAAATCAATCATATTTTATTATGATCACTTTTGTCATTTCAGAAGCTTGTATTGGTGTAACCCTTTACACCCAACTCTTCCTTTATTGCTATCTCTAATTACTTGCAATCTATCCTTAAGTACTTCTGAAGTACTAATGAATATCTTTAATGACATTCCAATAGCCCTTATTGAAATTTAATATCATATTGTCATGTCTAATACATGCAAGATTATATGGGATAAGAACATCTATAAAATTCATGATAGATCCATTATTACTGCATATGGCATGGTATTCATTATATCCATTCTTTATAAGAATTGGAATATATGGTTCATGAGAGACTAATCTAGATTCTCTCTCATTGAATCCTTTCATGCTGAACTCTTTCAAAACCTTGCTATTGTACTTGCTTAAACTTATTTTGTGAAACTTTCAAGAACTATCTCTATAGGTCTTTATCCCTATCTCATAAGATGTTTCACCGAATCCTTCATTGCTGGGGTTTTTCATGCCAGTTCTCAATATTCACAAAATTGAGACGTTATTCCTCATCATATGTGGAATATTCATATATGCTCCCACTAAATCTTTTGCAATCACAAATTTCATCTTTTATCTTGATTCAAGTCAAACTCTTTGACTATCTTATGAAGTCAAAAGATCCCATCTATGAGATGCTTGTTTTAATCCCAGATTGATCATTATAGTTTATAGACTTTATTTGCATTCTCGAAGTTATAAAACCTTTAGCTTGTGTGACGTACAAATCCTCTCATATATCCTTTTTAAGGAATCCAATTTCTATCTTCATATTCCAAATCTCATAGTCTATTTTAATTACAACAACAAGCATGACAATTGGTAAATGAATCTCTATCATGTTCAACAACTTGAACTGATTTGAAAAAAATTTCAACTAATTTGTCCTTCTATGTTATCCATGTAGATTTTTGCAACAAGACCCTATAGCACCCTTTAAGTATTACCTCTTTTGGTTTCACTAACAAGGTCCTTGTTAGCTTACATGAACTTCAAAATGGCTTTGAGCCATAACTCAGATTATGGTTCTTATTAGCTTCTAGTTGACTAGTTGGCTCATCCTTTTATGACCAACCTGTCCGAGTTGTTGGATTCACAATCCTCCAATATCAAACATGTCTTACTAGAACTATTTTGTTCTGTGTCATATTATGAACTTGAGATTCTACAACATCTTGTGATTCTCTTAGTTCTCATTGTACCCCTTTGTTGTCCTTGAATATTTTGAGTTCTAGTTTTACTCCCACTGATTTTTTAGGAACTCAGTTATCATATCAACAAAACAATTTTGTTATTGAATTGAGATTAATAGTAACATTCATCAATTATGGTTTGTGGATGAACCTTTTCAAGAGACTACTTTCTCAATAGAGGTTTCAATCCTTTAGACATTTTGGGGCTTTCTCATATATGGTATCTTATAAACCATTTAGAAAGTACATCATTTAGTGATAGGTATATATTTATGAGGATATGAGAAGATTATATTAATTGATAATCATATCATGACTCATCATGGTATAATTCCTTCATTCTGACTCATCACCATGTTCAGATGGATTTGACTGGTGATACACTATCACAGTTCTTTCTTGAAGGTTCTCAAGGTATTGATGTAAAGATATCTCAAAGTTTGATCTCGTCAAAGTTTCTTAATACTTTCGTCAAAGTTATACTTCATTTATAATCTTCTTGAACACTGCAAGAGATTTATGTTTCTATTTTACTGAGTACATATCACCATATTACCAGTAAACGACATGAGATATAAGTAATTATCTATAGCATTCGTTCCATAAGATCTTCATGCATCATATGTATAATGTTTGGTGGAAAACTTATCCTCCCACTACATAGTGGAGGATGTTATGTCACATTGTGCATAAGTAATACTTACATATTTCCTCAGGTTCAATAACCAAGGGAATCTGGATTAACATCAATATGTATTCTAGATATGATTTCTTATATATTCATCCAAGGTGACTATTTTTAATGATAGTTTTGAGTTATCAATTATTATCTTTTGGTATAAACGTTATAAACATTCATCTTTGATCTTTCATTCAAAGACCATTATATGTTTGGGAATTGCCATACAAGATCATATCTTTTGAAATAGAAACATGAATAACTCACTTTATTGATGTATCATCCTTGTCATACAAGATGCATAAAGTAAATATTTCTATTTACTTGGCATAATGAAATAGTAGTTCAAATAACTCTATTACATGCCCATTGGGCTAACATAAATTTAAATATAGACTAAAGTTTCAACAACTCTTACTCTATCTTGTCCATCTTTGTCGTTCCATGATGGCTTTTACTTTTTGTCAGATCCTTCACATCAAGTATGTCTTATCTCTATTTGGTATCACATACCAAGATGAAGAAGTAATCAAATTTATATTATAATGTTTATACCTAAAGTGGAGGCCTCAGTGCCTTCCTTCTTCCTCTTTAGTTCATCTAACCAGAGTGGGTAATTTCTTTTCTAATGTCTAGGCCGGTGACAATCACCTCTTTTCTTTACTCCCCCCTTTGCTTTGAGATATGAAGACTTAGGATTCTAGCTAGATTTAGAACTCTTCTTAGCTTTGCCTTTACATTTATACTTCTCCTTTGTCTTGTTGATCACCATCACAAACTTGGGCTTGTCTTTCTTCACTTGTGTCTCAACTGTTCTCAACGTACCCAACAACTCTATCAATGGCTTGTCAAAGTTGTTCATGTTGTAGTTCATGACAAATTGATTATGTGACTCTGGCAGGGACTGCACGATCACGTTAGTGGCCAACTCTTAATCAAAGGGGAATCCTAGTATAGCTAGGTTCTCCACGCACCCAATGAGTTTGAGTACATGAGGACCTACTCGGTCTCCTTCTACCATGTTGCACTTGAACAACGCCTTGGATACATTGTATCTCTCTTATCTTGCCTGATCTTGGAACAAGTTCTTGAGATGTGTGACCATCTCAATAAAATCCATGCTCTCATGATGCTTGTACAACTCATAGTTCATGGAGCATAGAATTAGACATTTGACATTGACAATATCTTTAGTATGCTTCTTGTAAGCATCCCTATCAGCCTTTGGTGCAGTTGGCAGGGGTTCATATGGTTCTGACATCTCCAGGACATAGAGCTTGCACTCTTGTGTAAGAATGATTATCAATGCCCTGAACCAGTTGTGAAAAATTTTCCCATTTAGCTTGTCCTTCTCAAGGACCGATCGCAAAGAAAAATGTTTATTGTTTGTTTCCATTTGATTCTACAAAAGAATTTACAATTGTTTCAAAACTCATTTTGATTTGATTTGATTAAAATTTTGGCAATATTAATTAGGTCTTTAATTAATTATCGTTCTCATTATTTTGTTCAGATTGACAACCCTCAAGTATCAATCTGGAAGTTTACAATGTACAAACTTCTAATGAGCCAAGATCTAAAGTGATTCAATTATTACCCAGCTAATGCCAACATCCATAATCAACCATTAAGGTAGGAAACATTTTCCAATTGCATCTTATGCAATTTTTGGATATACGATATGCACAACTCTTTCCCATAATCATCTGCATGCTTCTTGGCTTTCACGCTCTAAGAATCACCAGTTAATCCTGAACCAAAAGCTGACATGGTAATAATGCACCCACTTTGATGAAACCTACATTACTACCATCTCACTTCCATGAGGTAGACATCACACCACACTTTGGTGTAACTTATGCTTGGTCGATCAAGCTTTTCATATGTGCCAATTGTTGGAAAGCATCTTAGACTTAATATGTTTGATTGAGGGGTTTTATATAATATATATATATATATATATATATATATTGTATCCAATCACCATATATATAGTATATATTATATACATTCTATATCACACAACGTAAACATACAATAAAAAACAAAAAGTGATGGTTATGTCTATGTCTATTGTAATTCCTTAACAACACAAGGAATTACTACCACCTACGTCAACCATCACATCACATTTATGAACCTGTTGTTGGTGTAGATCTATACTTGCCAATTTGGGTTGATCGGTTCAACCCTTGAACCAATCATCTTACCTCTTGGCCGATCGGTTGGTCACCTTGAAACGGTTGTCTGGCCTCCTATCCAACTAATATCTGGACACCTCCAAACGGCCAGTTGAGTCCACCAGGCTATCAGCTAGCTCCTGCAATATGTACTCCTTTGTCCTCTAGCCAATCGACTTGTTCCTGTGAGACGGTCAGCTCACCTGACGTTTATCGTCATTTTCATCATTGCAAGAAAAGAAAACTACCCTATTGCTTATATATTACTTTGTAAAGAGAAACCTTGAGTTTCATTTGAGGGGATCAAAGGTAGGAAAGAATTAACTTTACATTGGGAATAAGGAGGTAGAGGGTCTAACACAGATCTAGATAAACATTAATAAAAGCAAACCATCCAACCACACATAGATATTAGGTTATTGGCCATAACCATTCTATATCCACCATAAAAACCGCTTTTTGGGAGACGCATGTAAATTGCATATATATCATATCACACACACACACACACACACACACACACACACACACACACACATATATATATATATATATATATAGATATATATATTAGTTTGGGATTATGTGGTGTTTCATTGAATATGCATCTGGGACTATTTAAATATTCACATTGTATGTAATAAACAAATGATAAAACTAAAAATTTGATCATATCGATTATCCCCAAAAATAGTAAATTGACATGGCTCTGGTACCACTGTTGGGAAATACAGACACATAATAAGGTAGCGGAAATAAATTTTTTATCTATTTGTATTCCCATAACAATAAGATCATGTCAACTACTATGAAATAGGAATGATGGTTTAACGAGTTTATACCTGGTCCTAGAGTAAGTTCAATGACTACAACTCATTGCAGTGCAATTATCTTCTACTTGGTCTTGGACGGTGTCTGTACACCCCTGGTCTTCTTTACAAACAACAAACTCGAATGGCTTCTACAGCGGCTCCTGTGGTCTCGTCACAGACTACAAACTGATGTTGCCCTCCTAGCAGCATCCAAAGGACTTCTGCCTCTAGAGTAGTCCACACAGACAAACTAGACTCCCGTCGCTCTAGTAGAATGGACAAGAAGGAGTTGTCTCTCCGATTGGCATACTAGTCACCAACTTTCTCTCCCACAACAATGATCCTCATTTGTTCTCTCCCTTGCAATTCCTCCCTAGTCGGGTAGGACTTGTTTGGCCTCTCTTGGTTACCACAATCAGACATGATAACAATTGTCAGAGAAAATGATTCTCAATTGTATAAGTTGGGAAGCCCCCAATACCCCTCTATTTATAGACGCGGTTAGGGTCAGGGTTCCCAATTGAAGTGGGAGTGGAAGGGACCAGAAGATCTTGATTTTTTACAACCTACAAAATCTAGAACAGTCATTTTGCAACTGAAATGGTCGTCTCACATGTGAGCCGATCGGTTCGTGGTCTAAACCTGTCATTTCAAATGTTTCCTAATCTCACATGAATTTGGCAAAATCATTTCTAATTAATGCAAACATTAATTCCTTATTTCAATAAAATCAAACAAGTGAAATGAGTAATCTTTCTCACAAAATTTGGAAAGCTACTAGAACCTTCGTTCATCTCAACTGAGCCAATCACTTCACTAGGTGAATCAGTCATCTCGCTCACCTGAGCCGATCGGTTCACCCAATGAGCTAATCGGTTGGTGCCCAATTCATGCAAAACATCAGCCAATTCAATTCAAATTAGCCTGACACTCCAAACAGTAGTCTCATTGGGTGAGCTAATTGGTTGGCAGTCTAGTTAGATGATTTGTTGCTTGAATTGAATACCTAAATGCTTTACTAATCAATCCAAGCATCATTCAAGATTAAACTCATCTTCTACATGAGTTCCTTCTCTGTGTGACCGTATAGGTCCCATATCACATTGACAATGAACTATCTTATGACATCACAAATAGAGAGTGGTTCCTAGATGCACATCAATGCTACCCAAGTAAATGGAAATTTAGAGAATAACTTCAACCTACAATCTATGTAAGGCGCTCCAGTGATTGTATAATTTATTTGTCTTTGATATCTAGAATGAACTCAAGGCATGAAATCGTCATCCTCTCAACATTCAATCCATGTTACTTGAACTAAGAGCAGACTATCTGAGATAATGTGACCTCAATATCATATATTGATTCACATGTACATGTGCATGCATTTCTCAGTCTCGCTTATCAAGTGGCCAGAATATCAACTCCAGTAGGAGGGGAAAATACCATCTACATCACTCACAACCAGTCCCATGTGTCAAAGCTACCCAATCATCACCTTAATAGCGACCCATATTTTAGAATTATGTTTGATGATGTCAAAGTATACCCAACAACATGTGATGAGTGTAGTGACTTTAGGTCTAAGAACCAAAATCACCACCTTCACTATGAGACATACACTCAGGATTTTATTCACTGCATTCTAATTTATAGGCCTGAGTAAGAACTCTTTTGATGTTTTTGGGATTTTGTGTGTGGTCAAACCTCTTTTGCAAATTTTTAACTTTTCATCTTTTTGACTCAATCTAAGGTGAGAGGGCACATATTCCATCAAGGAAAACACTTCAACTTGATTATATCTCAAAACTCATCATGATCCATTTGACACATGTGTGAAAAGTAGCAATTATGATTCAAGGATCTTTAGAATAGAGGCAAGCTTGTAAAACCGCAGCTAGGAGTCTTTGATCATGCTTTAGCTCTTTCCAATGGTAATATATCTTGGATTTATCATTCACAACATAGATCAAGGGAATAAATCTTTAAGCTATGAAAAAGGCATATAACCTTAGATCCATCGCCAAACTCAAGGAAAGAGTCGATGAGCAAGTTAAGCAAAAGATCAAGCAATTTAAGATGAAAATTGTGCATTTAGGCATAATGTCAAGCATTCATCTATTAGATTTGCACCACATAACCATAATTGAAAAGCTAAAAATTAAGAAACAAAGCCTTACAAAAAAATATAAAATTTTACGCTACATGCATGGGACATAGAAGACAATGAATGCATGTTATAAAAGAAATAAAAGGGAAAGGGAAGATAGAGGGTGGTACACCCTGACCAACCACCAACCACCCCAATCTTAAAATTTTTGCTTGTCCTCGAGCAAATCTCAATCTCTGGATGGTGTGGAAATCATCTGCTATAAGTAATCACTATTTATAAACTGGTTCAGATCGTCCAAGCCGCTTGATGTGTTCTCATACTCCTGATTTATTCCTTGCTGAAAATGAAATGACTGCCCGAAATCCTGGGCTGACTGGTAGAAAGACTGGGGGGTTGCTAAAATGGCTGCTGAAAATTTGGTTGAGGCAGTGGAGGGAAGGTTATGTGGAACCTCTGTCTAAGGTACTACACATCCTGCTCCAACATTTTGAACCGTCTGCCTGAGTCTGCCATAAAATTATTCATGAATTCATAAAGGTTCTTTGAATTGGGGTATGGGGCGTATTCTTCCTGCTTAGGCAGTTGGCATCCCTATGTAGGGTCCTCCCTAATATGGTATGTCATGGAAGGTTGCCCTTGTCTGCTGTCAATCCCCCTGAGCCTCTGGTACTAGTGGTGTTGAAGTAGAAGCTCCTATAGCTCCTCCCGTATGATGAATGTTACCCTGGGCATCCAATAGCGAGGCATCCATGAATATCATTCGGCATGTGAACTCTTCATTTGCTGGAAGTAGTATTCGATGCTTGCAGTAGCTGAAGATATAAAGATATCATGTGTTGCACTGCTTGATCACTCTTGAGCAGATTAAGTGATCCAAGCCCAATTTAGACCACTCAGCTTTTTCCTGCATAAGTGTCAATTGTCCATCTCCCATTCTGAGATGGTGTGCTATAAAAGTGATAATGCCCGCCATCTACATAAAATGGACCTACTTCTTAAAAGAGTTTTGAAAGTGGCAGATGACAAAATTTCCCAGATTCACTTTCTTTCCTATTGCTGCACACCACAAGATGTAGAGGTCAGGTGCACTGAGCGCCCCTTGACTGTCTTGTTTTTCCAAGACACAGTTTGCAATTACCCGATGCATATAATGAAGTACCGGATTGTGGATGTGTGAAGCTTTGGTGCCTCTAGCAACATATTTATCTTCCCCCATGAGCATTTTCCATGCTTAAGAAGCATTAAAGTTGTGGTCCAGTGTCTCCAGCCAACCCCTGGACATCTCAGTACAGTCCTCAGCAGAGCACGACCACCATCTATTGAGGTGATCTTTAGTGACTTCACGGGGCTGGTTTAGGAGGCAAAAGTGCATGATAGCATGTCGGAGGTCCTTTGATGTCTCTAGCATTGCATAAAACTCATAGGTGAGTCTATGATAAGCATTGCACTGTGTATACGTGAGTACGTCTTGGCCAACAACTATAAAATGTTTGTCGACCTGTTCTTGTATCTCGAGTCTAATGAGTGTTACATGATCAACATATATTGGGCCCACTAGTTTGCGTTTGTCCGTAATCAGTGTATAGAAACTCTACTTTTGCTCTATACTTCTGAATAGGGGAGAAGGGAGTGAGCTTTGGCTGACACCATCAGGAGTGAGGCGGTGTCTGCTCCCTTGAATTGAATCACATGATGAAGTTGATCATCATAAAAATTTTAACCATTCTGTTGACTATCAACACTGGTCTCCTATAGATGAAGCTCTGTGCAACACTGACGGGCCCTCTTGATGCCCTGTAGAAGTCTGAAGCTCAATGTCGTGGCATGCCCTCCACGTACTTTCACTGGAGGCTTCCTACAATGACTCACCATTGTAGGTATCCATAGGAGTGTCAGATATGTGGCGGTAGTCTGAATCGGTCTCTTGTGACCCGAACCCTGTAGTAGGAAGCATAGCCTCATCTTCATACATCGGGTTCATGGTTCGAGTGGCACAATGTGGGTATCGTCTCCCGTGCTCTAATAGCGACGGGGAGCTTTCTTCCTACTTCTTTCACGACATGGTCTTCTTGAGCTTCTTAAAACTATTTTTCATTGCGTTCATGGTGCAAATACTTCTAATGCGGAACTGGTTGGCTTGAGTGTGGTGAATGTTGGTGTTTCTGCCCCAAGGCACTCCAAACTCGCTCGTGTTCTGGACCGCGACTACGGTGAAGACCGCAATTGTAATAGCGACCGTGACTGTGAAGCTAGCTTTGAGATGACGACCTGGGTGACCACGACTGTGACCACCAAAGTGGTTTTGATATCTAATTCACCCGCGATCGAGGGGAACATGATCTAGGTGACTGCGATTGAGGTGATCGCGATCAGTGTCTTGACTGTGACCTGGATCACTGGACTTGGTGCAGCCTGAAGTAGGCGGTTGGTAGAGTTGATGTTTCACTATTTTAAGACAGCAGTCTAGGTATAGCTGTGGTTGATGTTGCTGATGTCGATGCGCCCGCACCTTCCCTGCTAGCCAACGATGGAAACAAGAGGAAGAGGGGAAACATGTAGAGAGTGGCGTGGTGGTGGAGGAACCCGGGGGTCAAGTGAGGAGAGAATGTCTTGGCCCAGGGGTATTTATAGGTCAGGCGCACAGCCCCGAACTTGCTCCTGATCATGTGAGGTCGTGAGTAGGGTGACATAAAAAATGGAAAAGATACCAAAGACCCAGTCAAAAAGACAAAATATTTGGTCAAAAGCGCAACAGTCGATCAAAAAGGTGGAGACAAATCAACATGCTGGTCGGTCAGGCCGAAAAAGGCATTCTTGGGCCTTGGGTATCCGTGGTCGCGGTCTGACGCTGGCTTGCCCACGGTCTTGGTCCTTGCCCTTCAGACCACGGTCGCGGTCTAGATGACAGACCACGGTCGCGGTCCTAGCATAGCTATGAGAGAAGAATGAAAATGGAAGGCTTTTGAAGGTAGCAACAGAATCAAACACCACGAAAAAGCAATAAGATATATCAATTGACATCTTACTAATAGATAGATCAGAAGCAGTTGTCAGGGTAAAAAGGGAGAAATGCATGCAATAATAAGGAATCTAAAAGAAATCTAGAAGATGCAAATGAAACCAAATTTTTAGCAGTTAGGGGAAAAACAAAACTTAAATTGACTTTATTCTAAAAATTGAAACTAAAGAGAAATTGCGTAGGCAGAAGGGGGTGACTGCCCTACAACTCCTACGCTCGAATCCCAAATCTATAGTTTTGGGGTCCGACTTACCTGTATTTTGCTGCTCGGGCTTGCCATGTAGTGGAAGAATACATGGTGAGGTGGCCCCTCCTGAGTCTAGAAAAGAGGAATAAAATCCACTGACTCGGCAAAGTCATCTCTGTGCTGGTGTTTACTCGGAACACACTAAAATGAATTCTTTATAAGAACATCCTCAAGGTACCCGTTGATGTAGGGATCTGAATAGGAAGACCCTAGGATATTGACAAAGAATGAGATGGAGTGGAGAGGTCGAAAGTCTTCTAGAGGCCCCCCTCTCTCTCCTCTATTGAACTCAAGGTTGGATTCTCAGATAAATTTTTATGTAAAGTCTGAGTCATCCAATCATCTTCTGAATAAGAAGTGTTCCTTGAAGAATCTATTTATGGTTCTACCACCACAAGCTTGTCACCTTCTGTGGGGTTCTTGGTGTCTTCATGCTCAACTGTCGTGTTGTAGTGGATTGTCCATCCTGCTCCATCAATACCCACCAAGATTTTTAAGGTAATGGTGGTAAATGTCGGGTCATGCTGCCCTAACTCGTCATCATTGGTATATTCACTGCTCCATATTGAGCAGTTTTCATCGTCGTCATCGAACAAATTGTTCCAAACCATTATTGGCATACTGCTCAGGGCTAAGTGACAAGTCTCAATGTGAGAGTTATCACTCTGGTCTAGATCGATGTCTGACTCAGGCCTCTCAAACTGACTTTCTAGTTATGAGGTTGGTTGACTATTCTAGTGAGGATCAGAGTCTTCACCTTCATCATCATAAAACCATTCATGCTCGTGGCTTGCATTTTCCATTGGTTGATCAACTGAATCATCTGGATGAAATGAAGGGCTTCCCCGAGTGGGTTGGTCTTCACAAAAAAATCTTGATGAATCTAGTTGATGATCTGAATAGGATGGTGAGGCATACTCCGCTTTAGACCCATTGGAATGGTCTTGATGACCAAAATCTTCATTGTCAGGCGACAGAGCTCGCAATTGTGTGGTATCCAAATTGATGATCACTTGAAGCTTCCTGCCTTGTGCAACATATTTTTCATGAAGTTGTTGGACTTGGGCAGCAATGCTTTCAAAACCCATCAATTCCGCCTTGCACTCCTATTATAGACTCGTTGCATCAAACTGATGTGTTTGGATGGAACCTTGCTCAGTAGTTTGAAGTATGCTTCTACTGTAGTCTACAATCTCTGTGGCTACATGGAGTTGATGATTCTGCTTTTCTAGTAGTTGTTGGAGTGGATCGACATCTTCTTAGAGATGATGAGCTAAGGAGGTGAGTACGTTGACACTTTCTCCAGCTAACTCCACTGCCTTAATTAGTTCTTGATCCCATAATAGCACGGAAGTTGAGGGCTGACTAGAAGTCTTTGTTGTTGGAGCATCTACATATGACGATGATGGGTGTGAATATAGCTTGATGAGTTGTAAGGCAGGGCTTTCAATTATCTGCCAGCAGTTGGAACTGCGGAAAAATTCAGGAGGACATGTGGACAAGATGACTTGTCTTGCAGAAGCAAGATCCATGGCTGAAAAGAAAAAAGAAAGCTATTCAGTATATATGGACAAGTATGTTTAAAACAAAGTAAGAACTATGCATATATATATGGGCTTAAGAGTGACTGAACAAAATCTTTTAGGCATGTAAACGTGGAAAACCACGTCCCCGACAATGGCACCAAAAAGTTGATCGCTCCTTTCAGGAGGGTCGAGCTTTAATTTTATAACCTGAGACCTTCAAGGACCCCCACAACTTTATTACGGGGTCGAAGTAGATATCCGGGGTCGAACACAGAGACGTGGGGACGTTTAGGACACTTAAGATATGGATCTTAAGTTAGATAAGACAATATGATAGTCGATAAAAGTGAGGAGCTAGAACTAGTCTAGCAGGTTGTCACGAAATAAAACAAAGAAACGAAAATAAAACAGAGTCCATAGGATTCTAGTAATTAGAGAGGAGTTCCTAAATATGTAACCACAAGTGGGGCAATCTATGCACCCGTTCTCGGGCGTAGACAACCCTTGAACACCTGAACAAGCAACCTACATCCAAACATGGTACGTACTGTGGTATCTATTCCTGTGGGGTCATCCTACTTGCTCTCGTACAGCGTGACTCAAACCCATCAATGATGTGAAACCTCTTTCGAGGATAACCATCAGCACCTTAGAATATACTAGATACCCTCTCAGGTCTAGAATATTCTAAGATGCTAGGAACAGGCGTGATCTAGGTAGAACCATGTAGTGGGCCTGACCGAGCCCAGGTTTATGGTTCTGTACAGATCATCTTAAACCATCCTCCTTCTAGATTCTTATCCAAACCACCTTCTCTTATCTATGTCTACCATGAATCTCTCGATATAGGTAGAAATAGAAGTTCAAGGAAGAAAGAGATCAATCAAACTAGCAATCATAACCAGGAAGAGAAGATAGAACTGTAAACATACTAGATCTAAAATAAAACTACTTGCTTAAGGTAAAAGTACATAAACATGCCCAAAATGGGCTACATAGCCAAGAAGGAGCTCAACTAGCCATGGACAAGCATAGTTGGCACCGAACAAAGATGGAAGAACATCATTTGTACAGAAATAGAGGAGAACAATAGAAGAAAGGAGAAGAAGAAGATATTTATCATGTAGAGGAAAGGTGGCTCTCTTTCCTTAGCCTCTGTATGGGCCGGATCTCATCTTTGGGTCATCCTCTTTGATCTTATGGACTCATTGACCTCTTCTCTCTCTAGATCCGCCCCAAATAACAGCTCAGTGGATGAATGAAGGATGAGTGAGCGGGGGTGGAAGCACGATGATAGATGATGGAAGCTTGCTGGAGAGATGGGCATAGGACAAGTTCTTAGGCCTTTCCCGGTCCTTCGAACTCTCCCGTGGGGCTCTGGTAACCAAGAGGGGTTGGAACCACGAGGTGGAAAACCTCCACATTGGAACTTGGGACTCTCTATTCGGGAACCCTTGTCCTGGTTGCCAGAGGTGGGTATTTATAGGTGAAGGCAGATCTGCGGTTGAGGGCACACCGTGGTCGAGGTTAGATCTGTGGCCGTGATAGATGACTCGTTCAAGGGGCGTTTCCCCCGCGGTCGCAGTCTGGATGTGCATTGTTGTGGTCATGGTCGTGTTGCGGTCGAGGATGTACTGCGGTCGCGGTGTATGCCTCGGTCACGGTTAGCCCTGTGATCACGACGTTACTTCAGATCATAGTCGAGGTTGATACCTCATTTGCAATCTTGGTCACATAGATCGTGGTCCTCCTCACCACAGTCACAGTTGCAATGGATGGAAACCCAGCTGCTGCAAAAACCAGTTGTTGGGGGAAAATCTTAGATGATAGATGTCTTTTTTGGTTTGGTGCCTGCAAGTCCCAAAATTGGCTAGTTGAGCAACTTTATCTATGAAAAGATATAAATTACTAAAAGATAAGAAACATGGGATATTTTGGACATATTAAAGCTATAGTGACACAAAACCATAGATAAATGCTTAGCATAAATACGTAAATTTGGGTTTTATCATGTTCTTAGTCCGTTTCTCAAACGCAGAAGACAAAACAACTGTTCTAAACCTTGGACCGTGCTGGTTCGATTGCATCTAGTTGTAGCTAAGGATTATAGATATGGAGACAAACTATAGAAGAACCTATTTTCCACGATCCCGGTGTGGATCACACTCAACTTTTTTGTTTGATTGTGGACCAAACGTGCAACGGGGATGATTGTAGTAGGAGTTGGGAGAGTCCTCCACATAGACGAGAGATCGCTTGAAGGTGATGTGTCCAGAGTACTAGTTGAACTAGATGCTGAAGAATCAATTAGAAGGACTGTGTGGCTGAATGTCAAAGGACAAGAATCGATCCCAATCATAGTGGACTATGATCATATCCTGGCAAAGTGCAGTGGATGCAAGGCATTCAGACACTCAGACTGTAAGGAGGAATTCGTTGAGACTGAGGTAGAACGAGATAAGGTGTGGAGGGTGAATAAGGTCGACCAAGGAAAAAGAAATCAAAGGGAATCTCCAGCCAGAGAAAACGAGGCTACAATTAACAAGGCACATAATGATACTACTGATTTAATACAACCTATTGACACGGAAACAAGGCTTGAAGTATCAACCAAGAAGATAGTGGAGGAGAAAGAGGAGAGGGAATTCATGAACTCCACAAAGAGGAGAATCTTGAAGAAAAAAGGGATCCCTTATGAGTGTGGTGTCGAGACGATCCTAGATACAACAAATAGCTTCGAAGCGCTTAGTGATTCAAACAAAGAAGTTGAGGAGGAGGTGACCTAAGAGAAGACAATGAAACAGAAAAAAGACAGAAAGGAAGAGCTGGTTAGGCGAACCAGAGCACAAAAAGTCTATTGATATGTCCATACTACTATGGAATATCAGGGGGTGATAGGGAAAAGAAGGAAATTTGGAGTTAGATTGATGCAAGTGGTGCTACACCAGTGGCTCTTGTTGAAAAAAAATAAAGAAGTACAATGTAAAAAGCATTTGGATACTTGTTTCCACAAGGTTGGGAACATGTGTCCAATTGGGAACATTTGAAGTTGGATAGGGTGTGTGTAGCATAGGGTGTGCGTAGCATGGAAGCCTAATGTTTGGTAGATTATAGTGAAACAAATGTCAGATCAACATATATGGATGGATTGCATGAATATAGCAGGTCTACACATGTGCATGTCAATAGTATATGCCCATAATGATGTGAAGAGTAGGCAGGAGTGTTGGTAGGACTTGATTTCTCTCTAGACAAATGACTATTCCCTAGCTGGTTATTGGTGACTTTAACAATGTTAGGATGCAGACTAAGAAAAAAGGAGGAGATCGGTGCTTAATTATGTGATTGAGGCTTTCAACCATACCATTGACAAGGCTGAGTTCTTTGAGCTATCTATGACAGGAGGAGACCTTTTCACCTGGAATAATGAGAGAAAACCCAAAGGCATAATTGCAAGCAAGCTGGATAGAGGTCTAGTGAAAGAGAAATGACTAAAATATTTTCTAAATGTACATGTAAAGCTAGGCAATCTGAGCTAAGCGGCCATGCTCCAATCATGGTGCATATCCCAGAGAAAAATCATAAGAAGAAATATTTTAGATTTCTAAATTACTGGGCAGATTGGAAAGGCTTTGATGATGTCATAAAGCAAAGATGAAAAATACAGGTACATGGCAACCCAATGTTTGTTTTTGTAAAAAAGATGGAATCTACCAAGGAGGCACTAAAGAGATGGGCTAAAGCTGAAGTGAATATCTCAAATCTGATTCGTGATACCAGGAAGGAGTGCAAGGAGTTTAGAAAGAATCTTCTATCTGACCCTCTCAATGAAACACTAATAAGGAGGTATGGAGAACTTAAGAGAATGCTAAAGGATCTCAAAAAGGTTGAGGAGAAATTTTACTGGAAGAGGAGCAGGGAAAAATGGATGGATGGCGGTGATAGAAATACCAAACTATATCACACAACAGTCAAAGGAAGAGAAGCATCCAGCTTTATTTCTGAGTTAGTTGATGCAGATGGAAGAGTAGTCAACAAGAAGGAGGACCTAGAGGAACAAGCCATAGATTTCTATACCAACAAATGTTTGGAAGACGAGGTGAAATGGAAGTTGAAACTGGGCAGTACACATAACAACAATCTCACTAGGAAGATCAATGACAAAGAGGTCAAAGAAGTAGTTTGGAGTGTTGGGATCAATAAATCATCAGGCTCAGATGGATTTTATATTATTTCCTATAAGAAGACATGTGAGATTATCAAGGAGGATCTTATTTCTTATGCAGCCGGTTCCTTGAAGGTGGCAATATGGTAAGACATGTCAATCACTCCTTTTTGGTGCTCATCCCAAAGAAGAAGGTGATAGTCTCCCTTGCTAATTTTAGACCTATAGCATGTTGCTCAGTACAATACAAAATTATTTCCAAGATTTTGGCTGCAAGACTCAAGTGTATTATCCCCTATCTTATTATGAAAATGAAGAAGCTTTTGTAGCATGGAGGAACATTAGTGATTATCCACTCTTGGAAGGGGAATTCCTTGTGGACCATAATGTCATGAGGGGTAGTAGGAAGGCCTGTTTGAAGTTAGATATTTCTAAATCTTACGATAATGTCAGATGAGACAAACTATGGTGGCTCATGGAGAAAATAGGGTTCAGTGAGCAATGGATTGACTGGATAAAGTAGTGTGTTGGCACGACTAGTTTCTTTATTCTTGTTAATGGAACTTTTGTAGGGCTATTCAAAGGAGGAAATGGACTACGTCAAGGTGATCCACTGTCACCCCTTCTCTTTGTAATTGTTATGGAATGTTTCATACAAATGATGCAAGTTGCAGAAAGAAGGAGATCAAACCTTACATGGTGTACATGACAAAGGTGTTGTGTCATTTGATTTTTGCATATGATGTGATTATTTTTGTAGAAGCCAAATCCAACACATTACAAAATATGCATGATCTTCTTAATAAGTTTGGGGAACAAACTAGATTGTGTGTGAATGCTAGCAAAACAGAACTCTTTTTATCCAAGAATTGCTACTTGATGGAAGACTGACCGACCTAAATCGCGTGTCCTAAAATTGGAGGCGGATTTGAGGTAGTCGAGCTTTTACATTTATAACCCAAATCCTTCTAGGCCCCCGCAACTTTGCTTACGGGTCGAAGTAGATATATGGGGTCGAACACAGGGACAAGGGTGGTAGTGTTGAGATCTCTGAATCGACATGCTACACTCCAGAAGGTATAAAGAGATAGTAAATTCCCCAAGGGGAAACAGTAAGATGTCACAAACAAAACAAAGAAAACTATCTCCAACTGGAGTTACAAGAAGGATTAAGGTTTTAGTCATTTAGCAATTTTTAGGGGTTTTCATGCAACAGAAACAGAAAGATAAAACTAGAGCTAAAGTAAGGTGCGAAGGATAAACTTTGGTAAAACAAGCAGCAACAGGAACATCCTGTACCCCTCCTCTCGGAGCGGATACCTCTAACCAAGCATCAACACCCCTCTCGAGGTTGTTGGACTTTAAGTTAGAGTGAAATGTTACTGAAGCACTCCGATTCTGGGCACTCTCGTACTCCAGAATCAGCCCAAACACTAGAGCCACAACACATCTCTCGAAGTTGTTGCGACGGGAAAACACGATTCAGTAGCTAAGCGAAACGCGATCCAAACATGCAAGCTAGAGCTCAGGTATTAAACATAGCAGTCATCCAACAATTGCACCAAACATAAAGCAACAAGTAATTAAGCCTTTCCATTTCCATAAACAATAAAGGTCTTAGTTAAAGTGCATAAGTAAAGAATTAAATAATAGAAATAAAGATGGAGGTCGCCTTCTTGATATAGAAGGACGACAGACTATAGCGGCTCTCCAGCCCGATACCAGTCAGGAGCCTAGCCCGATACATCAGTGTCGGGCGGCACACCCTCTCGGGCAGCACACTGTAATGGCCGGTTGTATCGTTCAAGGACCATGTCTGATACGCTCAAGTCGGGCGGCAGGCCATGACGGGCGAAGCGTATCATGTTCGATATCGTGTCGGGCTCGGAGTAACACATTCTAATGTCGGGCACTTGTGTCGCTCATCCACGTTGGCTGATATCGGCCTGCAGTGTCGCCCAGTATGGTCCTAAGTGAACCATCCCCTCCCTCTCGGGACGGGGAAGAGCTCACCTAGAGTTTCCTGACACAGACACTCAGGCGCGATACTTCTGCTCTCGCAACTTCCTCCGAATATTTGCTCAGGGTTCCGACCTGTCTTTTCGGCTTCCTGTAGCTGCTATTTATAGGCAGCGGTTGGGGGAAGTTATGGTGCTCGAAGCGCCACGTGTCCTCCCTCTTCACGGTTCAGTGGACGACTGATACGGGTATCGTCCGACACAGGGTGTCGACTTTCGGTCACATGACGGGCGGCGTCTGCCGGTGGGTGGCATGTGTCGCACGACAAGTTTGAGTTGTCGTGGTGAGTGTGGCTCCCTGTCGGGTAAGAGACGTGTCTCCCGTCAACTTCTTCTTGCGCGGCGTCCCCATGTCGCGCGTTGTTGTGTCGCGCTACCCTGTTGGGAAATGATCGTATCGGGCGTCTGGAAGGTCGATGTAGGTGGAGCTTATTCGTGGGCTGGGACGAAATTGTAGGAAAACTCTGCAAAAATTGGAAATATTGGATTAAGAGCGTCGTTTGGCCAATTATTGCGAAAGTACATATAAAAGAGAGGAAAATAGTTAAAAAGGGCAGTTTTGATAGCAGAAAAATAGTCTAAAACATCACAAAATTTGGTGTTATCAACTCCCCCAAACTTAGCATTTTGATTGTCCTCAATCAATATTTAAACTTTATTTAGTGATGCTACTTCTTGCTCGGTGTAGCTTTTCAGGCCAAGAGGTAAAACAAGTATCGTAATGCCTTTAGAGATAATGTTGCCTCACTACGAATAAAAGATCTTGCGTTTCCTGCCTTATTATTTCAGTAATTTTTTCTCTACAGCTTCAGCGAGACTTTGGTGCATGATTCTGAAGTTAGCTTACACACCAAACAACTTTATTTTTGGGGCAGAAAGTTGTGTATAGGGTAGGCTAAGGCTTTTTGGGGTTTTTCTTGTCTCCATCAGTCCATCCAGGTAAGGGTCCGTTAGCGGGCAAGTGGTCCCTACAGTCCAAGCCAGTTGGCTTTAGAGTAGTGATTTCACATCCTACGTACCACTGCCCCGGATCTACCATGCCTAAAGATGGGTACTTTTGGAGGACAAGTGTGTATATATTTTTTTATTTTCTTTTATCGTGCACAACTCTCATGCTTTTATTCACCCTCATAAGGCTGCTTTCTCTTTTTGGGATTTTTGTTGGGTAAGGGGAAACAAGAGGGATTTCTGCTGTTTGGGTAGCTTTTTCCTTCTCCATACTCGTCTCTTAGCTATTTGCGAGATTATTATCTATATATATATATTTGAAATTGTTGACATGGCAAAACATAATCCTTTTGTTTGTTTGAGGCAGCATTATCAGAAAGATACAATAAAACTTGAATCTCGTTAAGCACATAGAAAACAAACTTGGCAAGGAGTCGCATCATGTTTTTACTAATATAGCAACTTTGTACATATACAGGGGAACATAATAAGCAAACTTTTCAAAATTTTTGGTATAGATTTTGTTGTGTGAGCAAACATATGTATATGTACACATGATATAGGAAAGAACTAAAGAATAAAGAATTTGAGTCAGAAAAACAGAAGATTTTTAACAAAAAAAAATTATACCTCCCTCACTGGTACATGGTACCCCCCCAAACTTACTCCACACTCTGTCCCAGAGTTGTGAAGTAGATAAGGTAGGGTAATTTTGATCCAGTGAGGGTTAGCTGATAAGCGCGCCTGCGTCAGATAGAAGCTCCCACACATATTCTCCTCTTTTGCTGTGATAATTAATGTGGTAGAGCTGGTCAGGCGTTGCTTCATTTGCTATCCATTCTAGGACAAAGATGCCGCAGTCGTTAGATAGGGGAATCTGTTGTGGGCTGCGGTGGTAGAACTGAAGTTCGTGCCATTTGCTTGCTTGTGTGTCCAGGAATGGTTGTATCAGCGATGTCACCTCGTCATAGTATTTTTGTACTAAGCGCTTGAGGGAAGTCAACGCTATCGATATACACTGAATTGGATGATCTTTGTTGCTGTCTGAACTATTATAGAAAATACCTGCTCGTTGGCGAGTGTACAACGTCAGGAGCGTCCAATGGTTGTAATGCAGGATGGGCAGGAGGATTTTGCGTGGAATCCTGTGCTTCAATTCTGCCAGAAAGTATTGCTTTGCTCCTGTTTCATCGGCGAGGCATATGTCATTGAACAACATAGGATGAGCTATGTATGCGTGTTCGAGCCTTGGCTGTATTGTTTGCATGTAAGCAGCCGCTACAGATACCGCCAAGCATCCTCCTTCTTTTACCATGTCCCTTAGATCATCTACCAGGACTACGACATCGCCTGCCTTGTAAATGACATCTGTCGGGGTGGAATCTGTTAACTTCATAAGGATTTCATTTACCTGCTCCTGTGTGAGCATAGCGCACGAGAAGCGGTCGAAATTTTTGATCAGCTCTTCTAAAGCTTTAGGCGAAGCAGTGTCTTCCATCCCGTGCACTTTCCGCAGGGTCTCCAACTGCTTACTTGCCCCGTAGGTGTCATCTTCTATCTCCGCTTCTCTCTCTGGGGATTTGCTGGATCGTGAAGATTCGTCTTCTTGTTTGCTGTCCAACAGCCTATCAGGTACCCCTGTGTCTCGGAACTATCATCCGTCTTTAATCAACAACATGGCGTATGTGCCCCTATGGCGATAGAAACATGTGCCCCTAAGGGCCCCCAAGTTTCCAATTGTGTTGAGCACCTCTATGGCACTTAAGACGACGAGGGCGTTGTTTTTGCTTCCCCCTTCAGCCTGGATGGGGAAGTCACAGATAGAATAGAAGTTCCAAATGCCGCCGTGATGTTTGTCTCATTGCTTGATAGCTCGTAGAAGACGCACTGGTAGAAGCCTCAGATTTTTGTCTTTCGGGCGGCTGAAAACATTCTCGGAGCGTGGCACCTCGTTATTGCTGCAGTTCAACAGCCTAACATCATGGTTCCTTAGGTCTTCCATGCAGAGGAACCATACGTTGCAGTGCTTGTACGGTGCTAACACAAGATTTGGGTTATGCTCGTTAATGTGCTGCAGCGTGTTGGCCACCGCAGTGGAGTCGGGTTCTCCCCACATTAGCCTTCTTGCCAAGGTCAGGGTGGCGTTGTAAATTGTCTTTTGACCTGTCCTGCTGTCGATATTTTCTATTATCGCATTTTGAAGGACCCAAAACAGTCTTTTACCGACGACGGCAAGCGAGCGGAACATCTTACGGAGCGCTCCCCATTGTACGGAGAAGTAGCCGTCACTCCAGATGACGTCTTCTACATCTGCCTGCAATCTTAAGACCTTGTTTAGCAATTTCTGGTCTCTGATCGTTAGGCAGCCGATGGCCCTTCTGTCGAAGTCGGCCATTTCAAAGGAGGGTATCTCGGATGGCTCACAGAACCTGTCCACCATCGAGCGTCTTCCTCAGGGGAGGTGTCTTTCATTAGCTACATAGACGTCCCCCTTTTCTCCCTCTGATTCATCAGAAGAGTCCGCCCCGATGCTGATATCTCTGTTATCATCTTCAATCTCATCCAGGGGGACTAAGGGATTTTCTTCTTCCGAGCCTAGGGAGCTCTCCTATCTTGCTGGAGCTTCTTCGGCTGACCTTTGTTGCGTCCCCTCCTCGGGCGTTGAGGATCGCCCGTTGGAGGAGGAGGAGGACGTTGTCCCCGAGGGGGAAACTGATGAAGAAGGAGGAGAGCCACGGCTAGGGGGTGACGGGGACCTTCTCAGCTGCCTTCGGCGCAGATGGTCGTCACTCCTATCCAGTCTCTCTTTGATCCTATCGAGGTGTTGGAGAACTTGCTGAAGCATCAAATTCAAGACCTCTAGTCTGCCGGAAAGGCGAGCCAAAGTCAGTAGCTCTCATTCTTAGCCATTCAGCCTATCTTGGAAAGATGCAAACTTGTGGGTTAGGGAAATACAAATAGCTGAGTTGATATCCGTTATCTCCCGCAAGTAGTCGAACTCATGCCCGAGCATCTTTCTAACCGACGGAGGAGTTCCGGTGGGTCTCCCTTCTGTCCTCGCGACATCTTGCTCGCGCGATGGTCCACCAGGTGAGGTAGAGTCTATCTGAATTGTTCTTGATGCAGATGCCGCTAGGCTAGGCGACGACGCTCTTTCATTTGTCACCACCTTGCCTTCTCGTCGGGGTGGAGATGGTCGTGGTGTCTGCAGACTCTGCTCCACCTCTGCACTGTCAGTGATCTCCTCAACCGCTGTAGGTGGGGACTTCGGCGGTGGTGTCGGCGTCCACTGTGTTCTTTCGAGCTCCATTCTCAGGATCTCATCGAACACCCCGTCGCTGACGTCTCGCTGAAGTGCTTCTTCTGCCTCTGCAGGCCTTAAAGCAATGACGGGGGCTGCAGCCGCCTCTTCCGCGGTAGCTCCCGTAGTTTCTATCTCGATGACCTTGACGATCACCGGGTCTTCTTCAACCACCACGGTCGTTGTCGTGGTGGTGGCCGGTATAGTGGGAGCGACGACAGCTCTATTAGCAGCTACCGTCGATAGCTCCGGGGTTGCCCGTTCCTGGGCTCTGGTGGCGGTGGTGTAGGCTGCGTCTTTTGCTACAGCTTCGATTTCTGCAGCGGTGAAAACCAATTTTTCTACATCGTAGGAGGCGCGGCGAGGGAGCGGGAGTAGTATGTTCGTTCTTGAAAATTTGTAGAAGTAGTCCCCTCCCTCCTTCTTTATGATGCTGGTCCTCATCATGCACTTGATGTCGATCAACTCATCGCCTTGCGTCCTTGAAAGGCTGCGCGGCTCTTTCGGGTACTCGAGCCCTGCCGCAATCAAGTTGACGATGCCACCCATACAATATTCCTTGGTGGCGTCTTTCATCGGGTGCAGTCTGTTCAGTAAGAACCACCCGAGGTTGATCACTCGACCTTCCATCATATGCCACATGGCATGGAGTTCTTCTGTGTAGATGTTGTTGGACTCATTCTTGCTGAACAGCAAGCACACCACCAATTTGTGCACTATTCTCCAAAAGTAGGAGTGCACTGCCACCACTTTGCTCCCCAGTTTAAAAGATGATTCCCCTGTCAGCTTCTTCCAGAGATCCACGGGGTTGAACCCGTCTCCTTCGGTGATTCTCTCACCGTTGTCCATCTGACTCTTCTCCTCCTCACTGGAAGAGAAGATCTTATTCAGCAACTTCTCAGAGATGACGTGCTCCGAGTTGTACAGTCGGGCCTGGAGTCTATCTGCTCCGACGAATTCTTCCCTTTCTGTAGCAGAATTCTTTACCCAGTGGAGAGAAGACATGAATTCCCCTGTCAGTCTGGTATAAGAGGAAGATCGGCTGAAGCAGATCTTCCTCATCCCTACCGTAGCAAGGACGTCCTTCAGCCTCCGAACGATCCCCAGTTCACCAAATGAGGCTTGATGGTAGAACCTGCTCGGTCTGTAGACCTTGGTTGCTAAATCAGCATATCGGCGAGCATGCTCATCATCCCTGGGCTCGAAACTTCCCGGCGAGTATTCCGGAAGTTCTGCTGCTTCTATCAGTGTTGGTGTTGGAGTTTGGGCCTCCACTTCTCCAACCCTAGCCCTCTTTTCTGCTGTTGACGCCCCGACTGCTTCTGGATTTGAGCATTTAGGCCTGGAAGTATGTCCTTCAGCTGTAGTCTCGGGGTAGATCCTCGTGCCTTGTGCGTCAACCGGGACAGCAGTCCTTTTGATGTGGGCCATTTCTATTAAACAATAAGCAAATACCTCGATCAATCAAATGTGTTGATGTTCTAAAGAAGTTAATATGAATGCGCGATAAGGTATGTCCTGATACATAAAATGATCCTACACCTTGTATCGGTCGAGGTTTTCAGCTTGAGCCCGACATGAGATATAGGTATCGCTCGGCACGTTAGAAGGTCAAACATGCGATAAGAACAAGGTGATATTGCGATAAACACACGTCAGGTTAGTCGTTCGACACGTGTGTGTCAGGCGATACGGTGCTGACAGGATAAGATACCCGATATGGTTTTCTTGAAAGGAAAGCAGCGTATCGCCCGATAACAAAACAGGCGAGGCGGTGCAAAGATGGGTGCCATGGCTATCGCCCGACATGGCGTATCGGGAAATCGTGAATAAAAGATACATTGTGCGACATCCGTGTCAGGCGATGATACAAGGCTGCTCGGCTCACGAACTGTAAGACCGACAAGTTACTTGTTTATCGTGTCGGGCGATACCTTGCTGTATTCTCAACTTCCGCACGATACAGGAGCAGGGAGGTCTTGCACGACACGGGAGCAAATGCACAAGATCTTAGCACGATTCGGGAGAGTAAAAATAGTAAGGCAAGTAGCCCGATACGGTAAAAACTCAGCCCTTTATATAGCAATCTCAACCGGGGGTGAAACTTGGTAAATGTGGAGCGCACGTCAGCCGTTGGGGTAACTCATTCCAACTGCTCGATACGAGTGCATGCCGCCCAGGCATGCTAACTGACACGACCCTTGCGATCCCTGAGGTTCCACTGCCCGAAAATGGGTACGTTTAAAGCGTTGGTTGAGCTGCTGCCCGATACAATTTGAAAACATAGCGGTTAAAAGCGGCTGATGAGTAAGACATCATTGGCCTAAGACTAAGATCCCGGCCTCATATGGTATTACCCATCCCGGTCAATAAAGCTAAGGCGATGACCCATAAAATAGAAGAGTCAGCACATGTGGCGCATGCACTGACTCAGGCCTTATTACAGTCCATAATGTTTGTAGTGTTTTTCATGCAGAAAAGTAAAAGCATCCTAATCTATGAATTTAAAAGACAGCTCGGGTTGCCTCCCGAGAAGCGCTGCATTTTCCGTCTTCAGCTGGACGCATTCAGCTTCTTCTTCCTGCATCTTCATCTTTGCATCTGCGGTCACATACCTGCCTTCTTGGCAGTCTCGGTATTCGATGGTATCTTCCCTGGTGGGTTCTTCACAATTTCGGTCAGTTGAGCTAGCTGCTGGTCGATCTGGCATTGATGCGTCTGCATATCTGCCAGTTGTACCTGCAAGGAGTTCAAAACTCTGGAGTTTGATAGTGCACTTTGCGCCAGTTGATTATTGATCGTATCCAGCTTCTTAATAAAATCAAATGACTGGCCACTCACGTCTGCTTGGCCCGTGCCCTTGTCTTGTTCTCAGTTCGACCCTTGATACTTTCCCTGCACTTGGAAGTTTCCTTTCGCTGACTGGAACTGGTTGTTCTTGGTGTATTGACCAGGCCCCCCTCTCTTCTCAAAAGCTTGTGTCGGCTTGGACGAGTTATGCAGCTGATGAGAGTTTTCAGCTGCATCCTTGTTGCTGTAGTTAAAGCTGGGGTGGTCTGGCCTTTTGTAGTTCATGAAAGAGACATTTTCAGTCCTTTCGTCTTCCGAGTCAGAATCACTATTCGCGTCTGGTCGGGTGTAGACGCAATTGTCTACCCCATGTCCTCCTTCACCACAAGTTACGCATTTCATCACCTTCTCAACTGGCTTCTTGCCTTTCCCGCCAGCTTCCCATAGTTGCTTAACATCAGTGGCGATTCTTTGTATCTGTGAGGTAATGGACTCCAGCGCTTTAGACTCAAGAGAGGGCCCTTCATCGACCTTCTTGACCTGTGCTCTGTTGGATCTATCATAATCAGTGCCGGCTAGCAGCTCGACAATGTTTTTGATGATCTTTTCGGACTTGCTTGATTTCTTCCCAAGGAAGTCACTGCCTGCTGCCACATTTAGTGACACCCTTTCATCGAGAGTCAAGGCCATTATAAAAGGTGGTGACGAGGAAGCCTTTCTTATAATTATGATGTGGGAAATCCCTCTGGTATTCCTGGAATCGCTCCCAAGCGTCATGGAGGCTTTCATTCGGCTTTTGCATAAAATAGGTTATTTTCTGCCTGTTTCTGACGATTCTTTCAGTGGGGTAGAATTTGTTCACGAATGTGTCAGTCAGCCAGTACTCCCCATCCATTTAGAGATTGGTGAGGTAACCCAAGATACCATGACAAAGCTTTTTCCTCCAGGGAGAAAATAAAGCCCTTGCAGTATATGACCTATTGGGGGACCCCCCTCATTTTTATGGTATCACATATATTTTTGAAAGCATCCAGATGGTGGTACGGGTTGTCATTCTTAAAACTTCCCCTGAAGCTCTTATTCTGGATCATTGAGATAACTGACGGCTTGAGCTCAAAATTTTCCGCATTGAAACGGGGGACAATGACGGGGCATCGGGAGTTGTTGGCCTTCGTGGACGCTAACTCCCTCAGCATTTTCTCTTCTTCCTCCGAGTCGTCGCTGTCGCTGGCATCATGCCATCATTCCTGATTGTCATGATTCCTTCTGTGTCTCCGGTGGCGATGACGTCTATCGCGACGATGGCCTTCCTCGAAATGCTCTGTTTTTGGATCTTCGAGGTTATCATCGTCGTCATAGCGATTGTTGAATTCTGGTGGAGGCGAATGAGGCCGAGCTCACCCTGGGCGTTCTCCTTCAGACTAGGGGGGGCTCGACGTGGGGCGGCATGGTGTCAGCGGTAGGTAGAACATGTCACTGTTCTTCGGAGTTCCTGAAATGACACGAGAAATCAAGTTTAGAAAATAGAATTATTTATTTTGTGTAAAGAGTAATGATAATAAAATAACAAAAGCAAAGAGCAATGTCAAGCTCATTTCTAAGCTTGAGGCACGGGAGTGTAGTTAGTGGACTCAGATTCGTCAACAGTGCTATTTTGCCTTGTCCCCGGCAACGGCGCCAAAAAGTTGACCGGTCTAAATCGCGCGTCCTAAAATTGGAGGCGGATTTGAGGTAGTCGAGCTTTTACATTTATAACCCGAATCCTTCTAGACCCCCGCAACTTTGCTTATGAGGTTGAAGTAGATATATGGGGTCGAACACAAGGACAAGGGTGGTAGTGTTGAGAAGTCTAAATCGACACGCTACACTCCGATAGGTATAAAGAGATAGTAAATTCCCCAAGGGGAAACAGCAAGATGTCACAAAAAAAACAAAGAAAACTATCTCCAACTGGAGTTACAAGAAGGATTAAGGTTTTAGTCGTTTAGCAATTTTTAGGGGTTTTCATGCAACAGAAATAGAAAGATAAAACTAGAGCTAAAGCGAGGTGTGAAGGATAAACTTTGGTAAAACAAGCAGCAGCAGGAACATCCTGTACCCGTCCTCTCGGAGCGGATACCTCTAACCAAGCATCAAAACCCCTCTCGAGGTTGCTGGACTTTAAGTTAGAGTGAAATGTTACTGAAGCACTCTGATTCCGGGCACTCTCGTACTCCAGAATCAGCCCAAACACTAGAGCCACAAAACATCTCTCGAAGTTGTTGCGACGGGAAAACACGATTTGGTAACTAAGCGAAACGCGATCCAAACATGCAAGCTAGAGCTCAGATATTAAACATAGCAGTCATCCAACAATTGCACCAAACATAAAGCAACAAGTAATTAAGCCTTTCCATTTCCATAAACAATAAAGGTCTTAGTTATAGTGCATAAGTAAAGAATTAAATAACAGAAATAAAGATAGAGGTCACCTTCTTGATGTAGAAGGATGACAGACTATAGCGGCTCTCCAGCCCGATACTGGTCAGGAGCCTAGCCCGATACATCAGTTTCGGGTGGCACACCCTCTCGGGCAGCACACCGTGACGGCCGATTGTATCGTTCAAGGACCCTGTCTGATACACTCAAGTCGGGCGGAACCCTCTCGGGCGGCAGGCCATGACGGGCGAAGCGTATCGGGCTCGATATTGTGTCGGGCTCGGAGTGACGCATTCTAATGTCGGGCACTTGTGTCCCTCATCCACGTTGGCCGATATCGGCCTGCAGTGTCGCCCGGGACGGTCCTAAGTAAACCATCCCCTCCCTCTCGGGATGGGGAAGAGCTCACCTAGAGTTGCCCGGCACGGACACTCAGGCGCGATACTTCTGCTCTCGCATCTTCCTCCGAAGATTTGCTCAGGGTTCCGACCTGTCTTTCCGGCTTCCTGTAGCTGCTATTTATAGGCAGCGTTGGGGGAAGTTATGGTGCTCGAAGTGCCACGTGTCCTCCCTCTTCGCAGTTCAGTGGACGACTGATACTGGTATCGCCCGGCACATGGTGTCGGCTGTCGGTCACGTGACGAGCGGTGCCTGTCGGTGGGTGGCCTGTGTCGCGCGACAAGTTTGAGTTGTCGTGGCGAGTGCGGCTCCCTGTCGGGTAAGAGACGTGTCGCCCGTCAGCTTCTTCTTGCGCGGCGTCCCCATGTCGCGCGTCGTTGTGTCACGCTACCCTATCGGGCAACGATCGTATCGGGCATCTGGAAGGCCGATGCAGGTGGAGCTTATTCGTGGGCCGGGACGGCCTTATTGATGACAAAATGGGTCAAAATTGTAGGAAAACTCTGCAAAAATTGGAAATATTGGATTAAGAGCGTCGTTTGTCCAATTATTGTGAAAGTACATATAAAAGAGAGGAAAACAGTTAAAAAGGGCAGTTTTGATAGCAGAAAAACAGTCTAAAATATCACAAAATTTGGTGTTATCAAAGACATATTGAAGGAGGCTATGGGAGTGGATTTGGGTAAATTCTCCACAAAATACCAGGGTTTCCCCTTAGCAGGTGGTAATTTATAGGTTAAAGACTTTGTTGATTCCTTTGACAGGCTGGATGAAATGATCAACATGTGGCCCAC